>CM032446.1:141971938-142022827 GCA_019049505.1 Pachyrhynchus sulphureomaculatus
TCAACTCTTACATTTTTTCGGTTAGACATAAAAAATGCATTTAAAACAGAATAATATTTGTGTGAACTATAAAAATGTTTAAATAAATCAAATAGCTACTGAAAATGAGAGGGACAAGAATACCTTATTTTATCTATTTGTTACTAAAAAAAAGATCACCTGTAAGTTCATACAATGATGTAGATACGAGGGCCGCCTTTTAATGAGATGTGACATTACCATTTGATTATTGTTAAAACAATGGCAGCTCAGAAATTGGCCGAGTAGTTTGTTTACAGTGAGCGCTTAAAAAAAAAGTTTTGTTAACAAACGTAAATTTCACGTGAAGGTGGATGATTTTTTTACGATTTTAGTAAACGTCTATCTTAACAACAATGCCTCGAATCGCTTCGTTCAACTTTTGGTAATGAATCATCATCAGAAAAGACTATTTACAATTGGTTTGCAGAATTTCGTCATGGTCGTGCTTCCGTCAGCGATGAAGCTGTTGAATCCTTCGAAAAACCATGTTTTTGAGGTACCAACCTCAGAGTGGAAAAAAAATGTTTCGAGAATTGGTTTGAACGCATGCAAAAGTGTATAAATTTTAAAGGCGAATATTTTGAGAAAAATCAAACGATTTTTTTACCTTCATTGTTTTTTTTGTAAAAACTTAAAAGGTAGCCCTCGTATAATTCACGATTAAAGACAAAAAACTTCTGACTTAACACATGTGTTATATGGCATGTCAAGAAATTATTAAACAGGCTGAAACTTGTTTGCAAGTCCGCGTTTTTTAATAGTTATATGTAATATAAGTTCAGTGGTGTAACTTTGTACTAATATTCATTTAGTTCGGTTATTTATTATAGGGTATACAAATTTATTCTAAACTCATCGATTAAAGAACCTATTCAAATTATAATTTTTTATTATAGTCATTTTAAAATGTCATCGTGCAGCTTTAAAAAGAAGTACAATACTTCATTCCATTGCTTTAAACTGATTGTACAGATTCGTTATTTACATTTTGGCAATTTTATCCTTACTCTTTTGATCAATAAGCAAAACAGACCTGTTTACAGGATTGAGGCTAATAAGGATTTGAAATTTAAAATAATTTCAGTTCATTTCAAATTTCAATTCATAGCACTGTTATTATTTAACTTATAGAAGGTTCAAAAACTCGAAAAAAACGATCGTTTTTGGCTGGAAAAGCGGGACCAGCATCGTCCTCCAGTATTAGCGCCGTCTGCCTTTTGCAGGTTCCCTCTTATTTTATTAAGAACAAACTAAATTTATTGATATTATATGTTTAAATGACTGCCCTTTGGGGCGCTCGACTTTTTTAATGTCAAAAATGTTATGGTATTTGATTCAAGTGGTTAAACGACAGTCCATTCTTGGATGTAGCATTTTGGGCATTCTAGGGCACAGAGGCCACAAAATTAAAGGTAAAGGCTTTTATTCGACTCACCCGATAGAATGAACAACTAGGCAGACGGTTAGTCAGACGGGTCGCCCTCTTGGTCTATATTTTTAGTGATTACCGTAGCCTGTCAAAATTAATGCTACACTTAGAAAATACACCATACGTATTTAAGTTTCCCATATTTAAACATTTTATGACTATATTGTAAGAGTAAGAAACAGAAATTAAAAATAAAAATATGTAAAATGTATCTAAAAGTGTTCACAAAAAATGTCCTTTTTGTTCACGACAAAATACTAGTTAAATGTAAACGTTAACGATACAATATTTAGTAATATTAAAATAAATCTTAACCAACTAATTTGTTTGTTATAATCAAATACGAGAATACTTCTGTAGCAAGATTTGTAAAACATAATGTTACGCCACTGATAAACTCATGTAAATTTTAAAACATCTTTTCGTTTTAATAAATAATAATCATTCAAGTCTATACTCGTGAAGACTGAATATAAAAAATCTTGTATTTAATGAAGGATAAGAATTTATATTAACCAAATGTTATGAAAAGAAATGAGAAAAAATAAAGGTTTTAGGCAAGCTTTCCTAAGATCAATTAGTAAAAAAACAGTAAATTGTAAAGTATAAGCCACTCAATATAATTCATATTGCAGGTGATGGTTGTATATCGAATAGTTAATATGATGTGACTATGTGTATATAATAATTATTTTTATTTAATTTAAAAATATTCCGTTTAACAGAAGTTTAATCTTGGCCTACGGTAGTGCACCAGCAATATTTTCTCATGGTACACAACTGGAGAGTACATGAGCCAACTTAGAATCTGTTTTCCAGTTCCATAACTTCCCTTCCTATTAAGCTACTATCACGAAAATATGTTGGTAAGAAGTATTCCATGCAGTTTTATAAAAATTTCCTGCAGTCTCGTCATCGCAAAGTGTTTGGTCGAAGGCGATTTTAAAAAAAGGCAAAGTATCCACCAACAATTTCACAAAAAGTCATTAAAAAATTGGTAGTTATTTACCCCGTACTCTTGCCAACACGCAGTTCTGAAATAAATACTGAATTTCACTTAGATACTAAAGAATAACTTAATTCAAATATTATAATTCAGTATTTTACATAATACGTACTTTGTAGTTCAGGTTAATTTTCATATTTCATATATATCATTCATAAAAAAAGTTAAATGGAGAAAAGGCATCTAATAAAAAATTAATATAATTTTCAAATCCTCGATGTATATTATGATACATATGCAACCACCCTTCTAACCCTCTACCACATCCCTTAGACCCCATATATTTTTTACCACAAATAATTATGTTAAAATTTTGTCCAGTATCCGAAGCAGGAAAAATTTTTATATCACTATTTCTGTACAATATTTTACGATCCTGAACCCTTTTATCTCCTGTCAGAAAATTTATAAATTCCTTGATTCAAAACCTTAAAAAGGACGTATAACTCGGTCTATATAAAGACACATATCTAATTCCTACTCTTACCCTATTATATTCTTACGTATTTTACTATTTTACATTATATATTTATGCTTCGAATTTGTCCATTATCTCAAACAAAATCAAAAAAATACTCACCATACTAATGAAACTACACGATATTTAATAATCTTAACTGCTTTCACCCTCTTCCTCCGTTAACATTGTAAATAATGAAAAAATAACATAATGTTTATATGCTCTGACACCAAGATTCCTAAAAAAATGCTAATAACACTATAAATACGAAAACACCCGTTAACTTCTTTCCCACTTCATAAATCCGTTATACCTAGAACCAGGAAAAATTTTCCCTATTGAAACTATGCAATATTTAACAATATCTCCGCTTTCACCCTTTTCCTTGTTAAAATTCATAATAATGAAATAATACTTTACGTTTCAAATTCCTTGACTTCAAGAATCCTAAAAAGAAAATATAACATGAAATATACGAAGTAACCCCTTTAATCTCCCCCACCCCTTTAACCCCTTATATAGTTTACTATAAATAAAAAAAAACATAAATGTGTATATTACTTCAATAAAAACTCAAGAAGAATTATCATATAAAATTGATTGACTCCTATTCCTTTCACCGCCCTCCGCTGCTGCGATATGGCTCAAAAACTATATATTTCATCGCTTCTTTAGATAATATATGTGCACCAAATTTGTAACTGAGAGGGCGATTTTTTTACGAATACAATACTTTCCCTACAAGGAAAGTAAGAATAGAGAATAAATGTTTTTTCACAATTATTTGATATAGGTCTAAACTCGAGGCTTAGTCTGTGATAAGATGTATCCTCGTAGTCAAAATAATCCTAAACAACTATTACAACCTGAGTTTATGTTCTTGGATGACATACACATACAACATCTTTTATATTGGATAAATATTTATTTTTTTTTATATATAAGCTTTTCAAATACTGTTTAAATTTGATCGGAATCGGGTCAACAATAAAATAGATTTTAATTTCGAAAACTATCAGTGTTAATTAGTGTTTTGTACGGGACACTTATGGGAGCACTTCGGTGTCCGTCTGTCCGTCTGTTACACCCGATTTTTTCCGAAACTATTTGACATAGAAAGTTGAATTTGGCATAAATATAGGAATTGATGGCCTAATCAGAGCCGTGTAGTTTTGAAAGTTAAATTTGGACTTAAGAGGTTAGTTTTGGGGCGTGAAATCGGAAGCGAAAAAGAAAAATTTTTAACAGGTCATCGAGAGGGCTGTTAAATGAAAGCTTGTGAAAAGTTACAGAACCCGCAGTATTCTGTGGGGACTCTCCATTCCATTACCAACGTCATTTAAGTTGATAGGTGTCATCTTGGAAACAAATATATCTTAGCATAATTATGTTACATACATTGACAAGACGGCTTCTCAAAAGCTCGAAATATTATTTGGTACTGGAAAACCGTATTCTCTACAACATTTTTTAATTCTAAATAAAGCTCACATGCGACTATCGATGAAGTGCTGCTCCCATATTTGGGGTGTTGCTCCCAAACATACTAAGCATTTGTTAGATCATATCCAGAGGAGAGCTATCCGCTAGAAACCTTGATTTTTTGACGCATCGATGAAAAGTTGTCTATAAATATTTTCATGAGAAGTGTTCGATGGATATGGCCTGCTAGCTTTCTTCCAGAGCGATGGATACTAAGAATACACGATGCGCTGATATATTCCATCCTTATGAGGTTCAGTTTTGTCATTTCTCGCACTACTCTTTAATATGGAGAACCCCATTACTCTGAAACGAATTGCTTACGACTGTGTTTAACATCGAGTACAACCTGCAGCGATTTAAGGCCAACATGAATCGCTACAGCTGCGCCCGCATCGTTCCTACAGCGATTTAGAGATTTCTCTAAGGCGACTCATAAGAATTAATATAAGTAATTTAATTTAGGCAGAAAAATTGTTTTCACCAATTTTACATCTACTGCTTAAATATAATCAAAATCACATCTTAAATAAAAAAGATATAAGAATCACAATTTTAACAGATGTCATTACAAGCAGATGTAAATGCTTATTCCAATTTCACTTATCTGTAAATCTGAGTTGATGTAGATTCGTTAAACCTTTTTGGTGTGACCGAGTAACAAGTCCATAAATAAATAACCAAGCAAATATATGGACATGGATATAAGTTCTAATTTACCATTTTCTTGAGTCATAAGATTTGAATTAAAATGGTGTAAACATAATCTTCAGCTTCAAATTTGAAACAAGATTTAAGTTCTGGAATAAATTTAATACAGTGTCAGCTCATCAGTATTTTAATTTAGTTGTTTTTTATAAGCTAAATAGGTTCCATAGTTCACATTGTGAATGTATCCAAACTAAAGAGTAATTGTATATAACATTGGCTTTTTTCCTAATAAAGTAAAATGTATTAAAATCAGTATAATTTAGAAGAGGGTGTATCATTCCTTTCGATATATTATTTGTGCTATTCAAGAATGAAAAAAAAAGTAATGCTATGCTACTAATTATTAAATTTTGTAACGATCTGTTTGTCAGATTCTAAAAGACATTAACAAAACAAAGTTTTGTTTGTTTGCGTCCTTAATTTATTTTCTTAATATCTTTTTTTAGTGATTTTTTTAGCTAATTTTCAGCATCCTGTATATTCCCTATTTCATAAAACGCAATATGCAAATTCTCTTTATAACAGGTTTATAAAAAGATTTCACGGCCTGTTAATTTACCTAAATCAAAGAGCATTTCCGTGCAATACTGGTTTTCTTCTGGTCGTAAACTGAAATCCATATAGGTGAACATAATTTAGAACTTTTTATTAATTAGATGCAGGTGTGCGGCCATTTTTACATCTTTTTATAAACGATGTAACGACTCGTTGGTATGCTATGCACAGAACAAAATTGGTTAATATTATTTCTATTACCATTTAAAAGATTCTTGGAAGATATAAAGGATATTTATTAACAAAATGATTTTTTAGACGACCGTTCACTAACTTGCTACGTTAAAACAAAATACATTTTTTAAGCAATCTAGTATTATTTTCATATCGTTTTTATTGGCGACATTTGTTTGATTTTTGGACAATTGTACTGCTTATTTTGAATTATAATTTCCAAACATACTTCTCCATCTGACATATCTGAGATGATATCAAAATATAACTTCGAGAATACAAAATCTAAAAGATTCTTGCTTCATTCTTTTCACCTGACATAGTGTGTTCTTGTATCCTATCGATGAGTCCATCTACGAAGACATATATAATAAAAGAACGTATCCAAATTTGGAATATTAAAAGAGCAGTGACATTTTTCCTTTCCACTCTTGCCATTATTATTCTTTCTACTACTAGGAATCTGCTGAATTATGCAACACAATAGGACTCAGATTTTATAGAATATCAAACCAGTTAAATTTTTCTTACATGTTGCTCTAAAACTTTAAAAACTAAATAATTTCTTTCACTGCACCAAGTTTTAATTCGCTAACCTTTCGATACCACACAATGTTAAAAATAGAATTAGTTGACAACTAAAATAACTAAAATGTAAAAGAATGCTTTTAATTTTCAGGTAGTCATAATGACATTTCAGTCTTGTGTACATACAAATTGTGTTAAGATTGCATCAAAAAAAAATATCGATCGCCACCACTTTCACCCCAGCGATATTACTCAAAATTCTAGGGTCTTTTTCTACTGCAAGTACTTTGAATGTACCAAATTTTAAATCAATCTCTCGATACGTGCGATAATTTTCGCCGCAAGAGAGAAACAAAATATTTTTTTATGTAATTACAAACAGGGTGCTTTTTTACGAACATATTGGCGATGGAAGTTGTTAAAAAGGTTATGTATATGTATATATATATATATATATATATATATATATATATATATATATATATATATAAAATATATATATATATATATATATATATATATATATATATATATATATATATATATATATATATATATATATATATATATATATATATATATATATATATATATATATATATATATATATATATATATATATATATATATATATATATATATATAATATATATATATATATATATATAATATATATATATATATATATATATATATATATATATATATATATATATATATATATATATATATATATATATATATATATATATATATATATATATATATATATATATATATATATATATATATATATATATATATATATATATATATATATATATATATATATATATATATATATATATATATATATATATATATATATATATATATATATATATATATATATATATATATATATATATATATATATATATATATATATATATATATAATATATATATATATATATATATATATATATATATATATATATATATATATATATATATATATATATATATATATATAATATATATATATATATATATATATATATATATATATATATATATATATATATATATATATATATATATATATATGTAGTAATGGTTTTTCGGGTATCCCGTGTTAGCTTGAAGTCCCTTGATGGACGGTTTCGCTGACGTTTCGATGGAATCTCATCCATCTTTTTCAAAGCGTTGATCACTGGTCGGTGTCTTGGCGTTGAATATCGAGACTGGCCCTGAGTGCGCCGGTTTTATGTACTCGGGGGTGTTTCTATTGGTCGGACGGACCTGGCCAATAGAGGCTCGGCTTTGGCTGCGCGTTGTCGGTCCTGTGGTTCTTTGTAACGTTTGTGTTGGTGAAGTAACATATGGTTGAATTATTGTTTCTCTTGGTTGGACTTGGTACTGGGATAGAATATGTTTCCAAGAGTTCGGTAAACGTTGGCTATCATCCCGATTATTTAAGTTGTTGGGCCTCTTTTCTATTTCTATGGCTTCTTTGATTACCCTAGTGGATAGGTTATTACTTTTTTGTAGGGTTCTGGTTTTGTCAAAATCGATTTTGTGGCCGGTATTGTGTGCATGTTGTGCTAGAGAAGAGGTGGTGGATTTTTGTTTTACGGCGTTTTTGTGCTCGTCTCTTCTGGCACTAATTTTCCTGTTTGTTTGGCCTATGTATGAAAGACCGCAGTCCTGACACGGAATTTCATATACGCCTTGGTCTTCTAAGGCTATAATATCTTTTGGTGTAGGTAGAATATCTTTAATTTTTTGGTTGGTTGTGTAAATGGTCTCAATTTGGTGTTTTTCTAGAAGTCTTCCTATTTTGTCTGTGATGCCTTTTACATATGGGAGAAATGCTTTTGTGGTATATGTCTTTCTTTCCTGTTTGTGTTGTTTATTTAGGGCCCGCCGGATCGTGTTTTGACTATATCCATTTGAAAGTAAAACGTTTCGAAGGAGCTTGGCTTCTTGTTGCAAATGTTCCTTGTCTGTTAGGGTTTCTGATCGGTGAGCTAAGGATTTGGCAACGGAGAAGAGTTGGGCTGGGTGATGATGTGAGCTGGCATTTAAGTATCTGTTTGTATGTGTCGGTTTTCTATATACTGAGTAAGACAAAGAACCATCAAATTTTCTTTGAAGCAAGACATCTAGGAATGGTAGTTGTTCTGCTGCTTCCCTTTCCATTGTAAATTTAATGTTTGGATGTATGTTGTTAAGGTGTTCCAGGAACTTGTTTAAGTTGTCTTCACCGTGTTGCCATACCACAAAAGTTTCATCTACATATCGTAGCCATGTTTTCGGTTTATGTGGAGCAGTTTCTAGAGCTAGTGTTTCGAAATGCTCCATGTATAGATTAGCTAGTGCTGGTGACAATGGAGAGCCCATGGGTGCACCTTCTATTTGTTTGTATTTTTGGCCTGAATAGACGAAGTATGTATTAGCGAGGCAGTGTTTTGATAGACTGATGACGTATTCGGGCAGGTTGTATTTTGTCTCTATGATAGACAGTGCTTCGGTAACTGGTACTTGCGTGAAAAGGAATACATCAAAAAACTGACAAGTAAATCATTTTTCTCTAGCTGCATGTTTTTTATGATTTGAATAAAATGTTGTGAATTTTTCACGTATGATGCGGCTTTTTTCCACATGAGGTTGCAGAGTCATGGCTAGGTGCTTGGCTAAAGCTTGTGTTGGGGAGCCAAACGAGCTGACTATTGGTCTTAAGGGTGCTCCTTGTTTGTGGACTTTCGGTAATCCATACATTTTTGGGCATCTTGATGATTTCTCTCTAGGGATAAGTTTCTTTTTTGTTTCTTCACTAAGAGAGGAGGACTTGATTGCGGATTTAGTGGTTTTCTCTAGGTATGTTGTCGGATCACTTGTGATGGCTTTATACGAAGGATCATTTAAAAGGTTGAGCATCTTTTGGTGGTAATCGTCAGAGTTGAGAACCACGGTGGCATTGCCCTTGTCGGCTGGTAAGACAATAATTGATTGGTCTTTGAAAAATTTAAGATATTCTACCTACACCAAAAGATATTATAGCCTTAGAAGACCAAGGCGTATATGAAATTCCGTGTCAGGACTGCGGTCTTTCATACATAGGCCAAACAAACAGGAAAATGAGTGCCAGAAGAGACGAGCACAAAAACGCCGTAAAACAAAAATCCACCACCTCTTCTCTAGCACAACATGCACACAATACTGGCCACAAAATCGATTTTGACAAAACCAGAACCCTACAAAAAAGTAATAACCTATCCACTAGGGTAATCAAAGAAGCCATAGAAATAGAAAAGAGGCCCAACAACTTAAATAATCGGGATGATAGCCAACGTTTACCGAACTCTTGGAAACATATTCTATCCCAGTACCAAGTCCAACCAAGAGAAACAATAATTCAACCATATGTTACTTCACCAACACAAACGTTACAAAGAACCACAGGACCGACAACGCGCAGCCAAAGCCGAGCCTCTATTGGCCAGGTCAGTCCGACCAATAGAAACACCCCCGAGTACATAAAACCGGCGCACTCAGGGCCAGTCTCAACATTCAAAGCCAAGACACCGACCAGTGATCAACGCTTTGAAAAAGATGGATGAGATTCCATCGAAACGTCAGCGAAACCGTCCATCAAGGGACTTCAAGCTAACACGGGATACCCGAAAAACCATTACTACATTTCACACCCGTGAGAACATTCGTCAAAACATTACTCACCTTTACGGGGAAGGAATTCACCACGACACAAAAACTTTCGAAAAGTTATGCACAAAAAGAACGAGATTGCTTTGTGACTTAGCTTTTCTGAAGAACTGCCGAGATCAACACCTTATTCCCAACTGCTGCAAGTTAAAGTTCCATACGAAGACCAGCAAGTTAAACAGAATATTGAACAACGCCAGCTATGCTATCATCCGAGAACGAATCTACGACATCAAGAAGAGATTGAACACTAACGACCACCAACTATACAAACTACGTCTCCGCCTTAGCAACGTCATTCACCCATCCCTTTGTTCTGTTATAGATACTCTAGCCGAATTCAGATCAGAAACAGACTTCTCCATTAGAACTGAAAGGCAAAAGGCCAAGGTCTCTGTGCTACTACGGAAACAACAAAACACACTAGCACAAAGACACCCAAGATGGTCCTACCATAGTATACAACCTGTCAGACAAATTGCTCACTCCAGCAGCTGAAAAAGCACTAGCCAAGGGTTTCAACTTCGCTATTGCTCCGTCACGCATCCCAGTTGAGAACATAATCTGTGGAGTTGAGAAGGCAATCACCGAACTGAATGCAGACACTGCTAAAATTCTTCGTCAAGAAACAACTAGCATTCTACGCAAATCCAAGCCACCCAAGAAAAACATATCCGGTGAAGAACTCCGAGCCCTGCGCGATCTACGCAAAGACCAATCAATTATTGTCTTACCAGCCGACAAGGGCAATGCCACCGTGGTTCTCAACTCTGACGATTACCACCAAAAGATGCTCAACCTTTTAAATGATCCTTCGTATAAAGCCATCACAAGTGATCCGACAACATACCTAGAGAAAACCACTAAATCCGCAATCAAGTCCTCCTCTCTTAGTGAAGAAACAAAAAAGAAACTTATCCCTAGAGAGAAATCATCAAGATGCCCAAAAATGTATGGATTACCGAAAGTCCACAAACAAGGAGCACCCTTAAGACCAATAGTCAGCTCGTTTGGCTCCCCAACACAAGCTTTAGCTAAGCACCTAGCCATGACTCTGCAACCTCATGTGGAAAAAGCCGCATCGTACGTGAAAAATTCACAACATTTTATTCAAATCATAAAAAACATGCAGCTAGAGAAAAATGATTTACTTGTCAGTTTTGATGTCGTATCCCTT
This sequence comes from Pachyrhynchus sulphureomaculatus, assembly GCA_019049505.1. Classification (NCBI taxonomy): domain Eukaryota; kingdom Metazoa; phylum Arthropoda; class Insecta; order Coleoptera; family Curculionidae; genus Pachyrhynchus; species Pachyrhynchus sulphureomaculatus. The sequence continues at coordinate 141,983,189 of CM032446.1, forward strand.
TTCACGCAAGTACCAGTTACCGGAGCACTGTCTATCATAGAGACAAAATACAACCTGCCCGAATACGTCATCAGTCTATCAAAACACTGCCTCGCTAATACATACTTCGTCTATTCAGGCCAAAAATACAAACAAATAGAAGGTGCACCCATGGGCTCTCCATTGTCACCAGCACTAGCTAATCTATACATGGAGCATTTCGAAACACTAGCTCTAGAAACTGCTCCACATAAACCGAAAACATGGCTACGATATGTAGATGACACTTTTGTGGTATGGCAACACGGTGAAGACAACTTAAACAAGTTCCTGGAACACCTTAACAACATACATCCAAACATTAAATTTACAATGGAAAGGGAAGCAGCAGAACAACTACCATTCCTAGATGTCTTGCTTCAAAGAAAATTAGATGGTTCTTTGTCTCACTCAGTATATAGAAAACCGACACATACAAACAGATACTTAAATGCCAGCTCACATCATCACCCAGCCCAACTCTTCTCCGTTGCCAAATCCTTAGCTCACCGATCAGAAACCCTAACAGACAAGGAACATTTGCAACAAGAAACCAAGCTCCTTCGAAACGTTTTACTTTCAAATGGATATAGTCAAAACACGATCCGGCGGCCCTAAATAAACAACACAAACAGGAAAGAAAGATATATACCACAAAAGCATTTCTCCCATATGTAAAAGGCATCACAGACAAAATAGGAAGACTTCTAGGAAAACACCAAATTGAGACCATTTACACAACCAACCAAAAAATTAAAGATATTCTACCTACACCAAAAGATATTATAGCCTTAGAAGACCAAGGCGTATATGAAATTCCGTGTCAGGACTGCGGTCTTTCATACATAGGCCAAACAAACAGGAAAATTAGTGCCAGAAGAGACGAGCACAAAAACGCCGTAAAACAAAAATCCACCACCTCTTCTCTAGCACAACATGCATACAATACCGGCCACAAAATCGATTTTGACAAAACCAGAACCCTACAAAAAAGTAATAACCTATCCACTAGGGTAATCAAAGAAGCCATAGAAATAGAAAAGAGGCCCAACAACTTAAATAATCGGGATGATAGCCAACGTTTACCGAACTCTTGGAAACATATTCTATCCCATTACCAAGTCCAACCAAGAGAAACAATAATTCAACCATATGTTACTTCACCAACACAAACGTTACAAAGAACCACTGGACCGACAACGCGCAGCCAAAGCCGAGCCTCTATTGGCCAGGTCCGTCCGACCAATAGAAACACCCCCGAGTACATAAAACCGGCGCACTCAGGGCCAGTCTCGACATTCAACGCCAAGACACCGACCAGTGATCAACGCTTTGAAAAAGATGGATGAGATTCCATCGAAACGTCAGCGAAACCGTCCATCAAGGGACTTCAAGCTAACACGGGATACCCGAAAAACCATTACTACATTTCACACCCGTGAGAACATTCGTCAAAACATATATATATATATATATATATATATATATATATATATATATATATATATATATATATATATATATATATACATATATATAAATCTTATATTTCTAAAAGTAAATTAAAAAGTATAAACACAATCAACTTCCGGATACAAACGACAATTCAAATCACAAAATATAAAAACATGTACACTTAAAATTTTGTCTTTTATGTATATAAACAATTGTTTTTTTTTTTTAATTAAACGTATTTTATATTGTTCGTACCTCAAAAATAAGTATTTTGAGAATGCTCAAACTTTAGGCGAAACGTCAATTAAAAATAACTTCTTAAAGAAACAAAAACTCAAGTATGTTACTCAAAAAACCTCATGCCCAGGATTTAAATAAAAGATTGATATACATAAAGTTTCAAGAAATCAATTGTCGTATATATATATATATATATATATATATATATATATATATATATATATATATATATATATATATATATATATATTGTATATATGTATATATACACCTGAGATTTACATTTGAGAAAATATGGTAAGATATTAATTTTTAAACAACGACCTTCAGATATATTTCGAACTGAAACCTGATATTTCTCTCCTCATACTAGTTTTCTGAAAACTGCAAATAGTGAAAAAATACCAAGATTTTGAGACTGCTCGACTCCAGAAACATTGTAAAGGACATGTAAGACAATATATACGAAGCTCAAGTCCCCTCCTTTACCTTATTAACCCTTAATATGTTTGACCATAAACAATGAAAATAATGAAGAAATATCACAAATTTCAGATTCTTTGAATTCAAGCATCACATCTTACCTCACCTTATATGTTTGACCATAAATAATTAAAAACAATGAAAAATAATACAATTTTCAGATTATTTGATTTAAAGAACCCTAAAAAGGGCACATAACACAATATATACGAAGCATCTCCTCTACCACATTAACCACTTATATGTATGTTTGACCATAAACAATTGAAAATAATTAAAAATAACACAATTTTCAAATTCCTCCAAAAATCTTAAAAATAACGGATGATACAATATATATGGGTATCCCCTCTAATAATCCTTAACATTACCCCGTTAACCCCTTACAAGCTTGACCAGAAATAATTATGCATAAAAATCTTATTGGAAATTTTGAAAATTGATCGATCTCCACCCATTTTCCCACCTAAAGACTAAAGGTTCCATGTTTGTCAACTATTTTATGCATACCAAAGTTGAAATTGATATCTCATTTCGTTCGAAAGTTATCCTGACAGGCAGACACACCGACGCAAATGAGGGACTATATACGTTTTTCGTGATCTAGTGATTCCGAAACGTGAGGAAATTCAAAAATCTTGGACTGTGATTTTTTCACAAATATAATACTTTTCGGTGGCAAACAAAGTAAAAACTATTTTTTGCTAATTTAGTATTTTATAGTATTAATTGTCTATTTTTTAATTTATGATATCCAAATGGTACCACTGCTGTTGAATATAGGTGCAATAAAAAAACATTTTTAATATTTTGGACATGAATGCAACTCAACACGAATAACGTCCTCAGGTAGTGCGGCATATTTTCATAACTGCACATTCACAATACAATGAAAACATTTTGATGTGTACAATTTTACCATAACAATGAAGTATTTTTGAAGTTTTATAAGGGCAAATAGACAAAAAATCGCATATAACGATAATGCCCACCTGCTAATTCGTTACTAGTTGCAGATAAATGCCCTCAACTTATAGCAAGAAAAAGTTATTTTCTAGCACTGACAAGAGCTAACCAATTTTGTACAGTAGAAATAGCTAAACAGAATGTTGACGAATCTTAAAAGTACGAGGGTTGTATAAGTATCTGTAAAATTTATTTGATTTTTCAACACAGTCTCCTTTTAGCCCGATACACTGTGTCCGACGTTTTTCTATCTTTTGTATCCCATCTAAAAAGTACGATCTCTCCAAACTTTCAAAATAGGGGTTTCAGCAATCACCTGATCGTTTGAGCCAAAATTTTTTCCGCCGAGTCATTTTTTCATATTCGAAAACAGGAAATAATCGCTGGGGCTAAATCTGACGAATATGGTGGATGCGGAAACGATTCATATCCTAACTCATTTGCCATGGCAATGACACAAGGGTGCACGTGTGCATTGTCTTGGTGAAAGAGAATTTTTTTCTTCGCCAAATCCACCACCTCTTCTCTAGCACAACATGCATACAATACCGGCCACAAAATCGATTTTGACAAAACCAGAACCCTACAAAAAAGTAATAACCTATCCACTAGGGTAATCAAAGAAGCCATAGAAATAGAAAAGAGGCCCAACAACTTAAATAATCGGGATGATAGCCAACGTTTACCGAACTCTTGGAAACATATTCTATCCCATTACCAAGTCCAACCAAGAGAAACAATAATTCAACCATATGTTACTTCACCAACACAAACGTTACAAAGAACCACTGGACCGACAACGCGCAGCCAAAGCCGAGCCTCTATTGGCCAGGTCCGTCCGACCAATAGAAACACCCCCGAGTACATAAAAACCGGCGCACTCAGGGCCAGTCTCGACATTCAACGCCAAGACACCGACCAGTGATCAACGCTTTGAAAAAGATGGATGAGATTCCATCGAAACGTCAGCGAAACCGTCCATCAAGGGACTTCAAGCTAACACGGGATACCCGAAAAACCATTACTACATTTCACACCCGTGAGAACATTCGTCAAAACATATATATATATATATATATATATATATATATATATATATATATATATATATATATATATATATATATATATATACATATATATAAATCTTATATTTCTAAAAGTAAATTAAAAAGTATAAACACAATCAACTTCCGGATACAAACGACAATTCAAATCACAAAATATAAAAACATGTACACTTAAAATTTTGTCTTTTATGTATATAAACAATTGTTTTTTTTTTTTTTTAATTAAACGTATTTTATATTGTTCGTACCTCAAAAATAAGTATTTTGAGAATGCTCAAACTTTAGGCGAAACGTCAATTAAAAATAACTTCTTAAAGAAACAAAAACTCAAGTATGTTACTCAAAAAACCTCATGCCCAGGATTTAAATAAAAGATTGATATACATAAAGTTTCAAGAAATCAATTGTCGTATATATATATATATATATATATATATATATATATATATATATATATATATATATATATATATATATTTGTATATATGTATATATACACCTGAGATTTACATTTGAGAAAATATGGTAAGATATTAATTTTTAAACAACGACCTTCAGATATATTTCGAACTGAAACCTGATATTTCTCTCCTCATACTAGTTTTCTGAAAACTGCAAATAGTGAAAAAATACCAAGATTTTGAGACTGCTCGACTCCAGAAACATTGTAAAGGACATGTAAGACAATATATACGAAGCTCAAGTCCCCTCCTTTACCTTATTAACCCTTAATATGTTTGACCATAAACAATGAAAATAATGAAGAAATATCACAAATTTCAGATTCTTTGAATTCAAGCATCACATCTTACCTCACCTTATATGTTTGACCATAAATAATTAAAAACAATGAAAAATAATACAATTTTCAGATTATTTGATTTAAAGAACCCTAAAAAGGGCACATAACACAATATATACGAAGCATCTCCTCTACCACATTAACCACTTATATGTATGTTTGACCATAAACAATTGAAAATAATTAAAAATAACACAATTTTCAAATTCCTCCAAAAATCTTAAAAATAACGGATGATACAATATATATGGGGTATCCCCTCTAATAATCCTTAACATTACCCCGTTAACCCCTTACAAGCTTGACCAGAAATAATTATGCATAAAAATCTTATTGGAAATTTTGAAAATTGATCGATCTCCACCCATTTTCCCACCTAAAGACTAAAGGTTCCATGTTTGTCAACTATTTTATGCATACCAAAGTTGAAATTGATATCTCATTTCGTTCGAAAGTTATCCTGACAGGCAGACACACCGACGCAAATGAGGGACTATATACGTTTTTCGTGATCTAGTGATTCCGAAACGTGAGGAAATTCAAAAATCTTGGACTGTGATTTTTTCACAAATATAATACTTTTCGGTGGCAAACAAAGTAAAAACTATTTTTTGCTAATTTAGTATTTTATAGTATTAATTGTCTATTTTTTAATTTATGATATCCAAATGGTACCACTGCTGTTGAATATAGGTGCAATAAAAAAACATTTTTAATATTTTGGACATGAATGCAACTCAACACGAATAACGTCCTCAGGTAGTGCGGCATATTTTCATAACTGCACATTCACAATACAATGAAAACATTTTGATGTGTACAATTTTACCATAACAATGAAGTATTTTTGAAGTTTTATAAGGGCAAATAGACAAAAAATCGCATATAACGATAATGCCCACCTGCTAATTCGTTACTAGTTGCAGATAAATGCCCTCAACTTATAGCAAGAAAAAGTTATTTTCTAGCACTGACAAGAGCTAACCAATTTTGTACAGTAGAAATAGCTAAACAGAATGTTGACGAATCTTAAAAGTACGAGGGTTGTATAAGTATCTGTAAAATTTATTTGATTTTTCAACACAGTCTCCTTTTAGCCCGATACACTGTGTCCGACGTTTTTCTATCTTTTGTATCCCATCTAAAAAGTACGATCTCTCCAAACTTTCAAAATAGGGGTTTCAGCAATCACCTGATCGTTTGAGCCAAAATTTTTTCCGCCGAGTCATTTTTTCATATTCGAAAACAGGAAATAATCGCTGGGGCTAAATCTGACGAATATGGTGGATGCGGAAACGATTCATATCCTAACTCATTTGCCATGGCAATGACACAAGGGTGCACGTGTGCATTGTCTTGGTGAAAGAGAATTTTTTTCTTCGCCAAATGCGGGCGTTTTTCTTTCAGAGTGTGGTTGAAATGAGCCAATAAGTTGATATAATACTCTCCATAAATCGTTTTGCCCTTTTCAAGGTAACCTACGTGGATTATGCTGCGTCCATCCCAAAACATTGTGGCCATGACTTTGTTGGATGATAAAGTCACCTTGGCCGTCTTTGGCGCCGATTGGCCAAAACCCACTGTTTGGACTGTTCTTTACTCTTTAGTGGGCTATGATGAATCACTGTTTCGCTAACAGTTATGAGTCGACGACCAAACTTATTCCGATTGCGATTTAACATCGCCAAACATTCTTTTGAAGTTAACACACGTGCGTGTTTATTGTCAATTGCGAGCAATCGGCACCCATTTGCGGAAAGCTTTCTCCTATCCAAATGAGTTATTAAAATGTGTTGCACCCCTACAATTGAGATGCCCACAGTCTCAGAAATCTGACGCAGTTTCACTCTCCGATTAATTATTAATATATCGTGGATTTTTTCAATCATTTTTGATATGGTGACCTCATTTGAAAATGAAGAAGATCTTGTCCGAAATCAAATTGACTTTATCATGATGAATAAAAGATTCAGAAACGCCATAACAAAGGTGACCACACTACCAGGAGCCGATATTGACTCTGACCATATCCTGCTTGAAGCTAACATACGGATGCGTTTGGCAAACACTAAGACAAGAAAGAAAAACAAACGACCCAACCCTAAACTATTTAAAAATACTGAAATAAATATGAAATACACAGACTCTCTAAATGAACAACTAGATGGAATATCTATTATGATATTGAACAGAACTGGGTCAAAGTTAAGGAGTCATTTGAAATTGCGAACAATACTTATCTTTAACAGTCAACATTAAAAACGAAAAAAGGATGGATGACCCAATATATATTAAATTTTACGGAAAAACGCAGACAATGCAAAAACCAACAAGATCAGATTGGTTATGCCCCTCTTCAAAGGGAACTGCGTAAAGAAATAAGGGTTCCTAAAGAGCAGTGACTGGAATAAAAATGTATCCAGGCCGAAAACTTGTGGCGTCTTGGTGACACCTTGCACCATCATAAGAAAATAAAAGAAATAGCTGGAACATATAAAAAGAATCCCTCCTCTTATATCCGAAACGAGGCAAATGAATCGATCTTGGACCCAGAAGAGCATTAATACATGGAAAAGTTACACCTCAAATTTGTTTAATGATAATAGATCATATTCATCAGATCTCTTAACGGACAATTCGTCCGGCCTTGAAATATTGAGGAGTGAGTTGGTTCATGCTATTTCATTAATGAAAAACGATAAAGCCTCTAGTCCAGTCTAGTGGGTATCATGGAAAACATTGGATTAAGCATCAACATAAACAAAACAAAATTCATGATCATCAGTAGAAATCCAATTCAGGACGTCCGAATTCATATAAATGGCGAGAATGTAGAACGGGTTAACAAGTTCAAATACCTGGGATGCATTGTGAATGACAAATGGGAACCGGACATGGAAATTAAAGCCAGAGTTGAGCAGGGAAGAGCAACTTTCATCAAGTTACGCAAATTCCTTTGTAATAAAAACCTTAACCTACAACTCAGGTACCGGATGGTTAAGTGCTATGTTTGGTCCGTTTTGCTGTACAGAGCTGAAACATGGAGATTGAAAGTGTCATCTATTAACAGACTGGAGGCATTTGAAATGTGGATACTCAGAAGATTGCTGAGAGTAGCTTGGGTTGATGGAGGGGAGATCGAGGGGGTGATCGAGAGAGCCAACCTGGAAGATTGCGAATTATTCGAATACATAAAAAGGAGAAAGACTTATTACTTGGGTCATATTATTCGTGGGGAACGTTATAGCTACCCTGATACTGCAGGGTAAAATTCAAGGCAAAAGGGGAATGGGACGAAAAAGACTATCACAGCTGCGCAATATTCGTCAATGGGCAGGAATAAGTGATTTTCGGTCTCTCCAAAATGCGGCTTTAAACAGACTCATTTGATGAAAGAAGTTTAGTTAGTACAGATGCTTACGCAGGAATTTGCACAGCACCTTAAAAAGAAGAAGACCTCATTTGGACGTCCTGAACTTTCATCATCAAAAATGCGTTTGAATTCAGCTGTAGCAATATTTTATGGTCGATAACAAAGGTGCAGAGTCCCCATAAACATCGCTGAGTTTCGCTTATATCATTATATATTATATTCAATTTTTTCCATTGTTGTAAAATCACAAAAGTTGTTCTATTTAAATGGCTGCTATTCACACGCAGTCACGCAGCGACTTGAAAATTTAACAGTATTTTTGTGAAAGGTTATGTTTACGAAAAATATAATTTTTAAATAGTAGTAGCGCTATCTCTGGCCGAGACTAGGTACTTATCATACAATTCTCGTACTTCCATGCTTCGTGATTCATCTGTTTTACCCAACGTCAAAACGTGGTGTCCTAGAACTAGAATAAATTCATAATTATAAGTAAAATATAACACATATGAAAACTTTACGATAATTAAACAGCTGATAAATTTATTATTATATATATATATATATATATATATATATATATATATATATATATATATATATATATATATATATATATTATATACACTATGTTTATTGTTGCACAATCACATACCGATGAAAGTTTAATTAATATGAAACAATAATTATATTTTTATTATCTTTCCTTCTGTGGAATTAACCTTCTACTCGACATTCTTGTGATTTAGTTTTTTAAGAAAAAAATTGTAATAGTATAAAGCGCCTTATATTTAATATAACTATGTTGACAACGGAGTAGTTAACCTTCATTTATTCAACTTCAATTAGATACAGTCAAGCAGTACGTGAAAATACCACAAGTTAAGTACTCTTTGTCGATACGAAGATTTGAAAGGAATCATAAAACCTGGTATTTTATTGAGACTGTTATGAGTCTGATGAGGCATTCACCACTTTATTTTTTGGGTACGTTCGCAGGTATCATAAATAGTTCCCAAGTTGTGAAAAAGTTGTTCAATTATCAAAAAAGTCACAATTTTTTGGCTTAATCTGACCTCTCCTTATAAAGTTGTAAAATGAGCCCGTTTCCGAAAGAAGAAAAATAGAAATCGGATTATAAGATAGATATAGGTTTTATTTAAAAAGATTGGGTAGTTGTGTGTATATATAAGCATAGAAGAGAATCCACGGGGCAGCGACATACTTTTGTAGTTACCGTTTTTGATTTTAATGAAATGTATGTGGCTTGGTCGAAGAACTCCAGAAAAAAAAAATTCAACGAGAAATTCGAACCAGCGTTAAAAATTGAAAATTTTTAAAGTACAGCAAGCGACAGCTGGGAAAAGTTTCCGTGCTTGGGAAGTCGACCTGAGAAATCACAAAAAGAGAGGGGTAAAACTGATAAGGTCGGGCGTACCGAGGCATGGTAGTTATAACATTCAGACATAGCAGCCGTACAGTTACAAATAAAAATTAATTGATTTATTCGTTGACGCCATCCATATTTCTAGTTGGGCAGTTACAGACCTTGAAATATAAAATTTTGAAAAAAAAAACGAAAAGTGGAGTTTTACGAAAGTTGAGTTGAAAATTTTACTCGTTGTGGCCTTTCTGAAAGACCGAATTTTTTAGCAATATTTGTGACGTTTGTCCGATTTTCTAGAGAAAATGATGTTTAAGAAACTTAAAACTAAATTTTTAATGCCAGCTGTACTTCGGCCAAAATTTTCAATGAAAATTTGTCTCTGAAATTTTTAGAGCAAGCCCAGCCATTATACAAAATTTTATCAATTTTGGCGGACCTTGACTGTAAAAATTTGTCGAATTACCAAGAAATGATCTATATCTATTATATGAAAATAATCACCCAAGTGCAAGTCGGACTCGCGCAATTAATGTTCCGTACGTTGATTGCTTTTGAAATAGAAATTTTTATTACGGAGGTATAAAAAATGATCAATGACTTCACAAATGAGTTTCAACAAAGTTTGTTTTCGATCTTTGTTGAAAACTGATGACCTTGAAATTTTTTTTTTTTTTTTTATATACCGGATGAATTATAAAGGTAATGCACTCATGATAATTTTCTTTCTATCTAGACCCTGCGGAGAATATTTTTTCAAAATTTTTTTATCAATACTTTTCGAAATAAGGGAGGAAGCGATTTTTGGCAATTTTTTTACAATAATACAAAGAAAAGTTACATTATTACATTATATATATTTTTGAACTCATGTTTTCAGAAGTTTTCATTTGACACCCCACTCGATGACCTGATCGATGATTCCTATATTAGTGCCAAATTTCAACATTCTGTGTCAAATAGTTTCGGAGAAAATCGGGTGTGACAGACGGACAGACAGACAGAGGGGGGGACAGACACCGAAGAGACCTTATAAATGTTCCGTATGGACATTAAAAAATGAATAAATAATTTTAATTTATTTAAATTATGACATTAATATTACAATTTAGTTTTAACAGCTACAAAGTATGAAAAAAAAATATTAAACTTGCCACTATTACTACACTTTATATATTTTTCAATAAGTTGTTTATGTTATTTTCTACATTACTGTAGATTATTTGCCCAAACTATAGTGTGCCCTTTTCACACAAATGTATCTCTTATAAATGCAGCTTGTGTTATTTTTTTACGTACTAATTAGAATATCATCGCTTAATATTGATTAAAAAATTACTTTGTAATTAAATTTTACACATCAACTGAATATTAGTATGCAAATACTCGCTAGACTTCTAATAAAGGTAATTTAACTACCAAATAAATCATTCTTATTCCTTAAAATCTTTTGTGGGCCATAAATTATAAAAGTAAAGACTTTTTTCTATGATGTTAAAATATTACAAAGAAGGGTGTAACAGTTTTAATAATGATATAAGAACTTATTAAAACAATGTTACGTATAATGCTCTACAACACTTCAAAAAATCGAGTAAGGCGTCTCTACGATTTGACAGAAAAAAAAAAAGTCTGGAAGTTATGGTGTCTTTTCAACCATTTATAGATAAAAGTTTTAGAAATATGATACACAATAGTGTGTAAAATTGGAATTTTGTTCCTTCGGATTCTTCTAATACATACATTACAGTAAAGAAAGACTTCTCCGTAATACTAAATTATAATTTCAATATCACATAACAGTAAAATCATTTACAGAAGTTTTAAACTAAACCGTAAATGTTCTTTATGCTGCAAATCATAACAGGAGGCGAAAATTATCCTTTAAGAATACCAATTAATCATTCTAGCTTTAACTTCATACGATGTTATACTTCCATGAAAGTGTTTACCAGTGAACATAAGAGCACGCTGGCCTCATACTAATTTTGTACCATGTTAGAAGAGCGATGAACTTGAATTTTTTATAGCAATAAAATGAAATCCACCTGAATTGTAGGGTAATTGTAGATTATGATTTAAAGATCGTTTAGGTAGTGTAGGTACCATAAAAGATAAATCTTTCATTCGATGATTCACTATTATGTGAACGAGTTAATGCAATAAATAAACAATGAATTTTTATTTGCTTAAAATAATAAAAAAAAATCTGTCATCATTAGAGAGATTTTGCAACGCTATCTTTATTTGAAGCATGCACCCACCATTTAGAGCTTTCCCAGTAGTAAAGGAAGAAAGTGACTCAGCTGTTACCGTTATTTGAAGCATGCCCTCAAAATTCAGATCTTTCGCAGTGTTGAAACAAAATAAGAAATTTTTTTATTTATTTTATTATTAAGGATAACGATTTCCCTTTTTAGGAACTTTTAAGAGACATTATGTGAAGTTCGTTATTTTTATCGTTATTATGGTAGGGCCTGTATTTTTTTCTACTTAGGTATACAATCCACTAAGAAAATAGAGTCAAATTGAAATGATAGTCTTTTATTGCAAATAACATTGCGAGCAGTTAGTGTTCAGATTATGTTGGCATTTTGCAATTTTTGGCACAATGGCATCACAGTGTGTGTAGTGCAAATGAAATTTTATTTATTACACATTCGTATTACCTTGGAAATATTGAAGGAAGTGACAGAAACCTGCTCGACACAATTTTAATTTAGAAACTTGTGTTGACCCATCAAATACGAATAACCGGTGTGCTTAAGCATGAAATATATGAAAGAAAATCCCTAAAGTTTATAGAAGATGAATACTAACTGAATACTGCGCATGCTTGAGATAACAATAAGGACATCGGCATGTGAAAAATAAGCGTTGCAAAATCTCTCTGCTATCTCGATATTATTTCATGGCTATAAATTATTAGAAAATCATGGTTCTTGGGATTGAATCATGTCATTTTTTTTTTTAATTTTATGACTATAAGCAGTATCTTCAGTTTTCTATCTTTATTTTTCGAGATTTCGATTTTTACTTTTCGAGATTGCAATACTGGAGATACTTAAAGTACAGCAATGCCACAGAAGCTATTCTTTCATAATCTCTTCAGCATCATTTCAACAAATAATAAGTTCACAAAGCAAAATTTGTAATCTAGGACTCATAATTAGTAGTAATTTAGAGTTTTTTTTAATTTTTATTAATTTATGATATTTACTTGTCTTTGGAATAAAAAAACTCAAAGATTACAAATTTTCTCAAGGTAACAAACAAAAACAAAGAGGTTTAATTAATGGATTGTTACAGTTATCTAGATATTTTTTGATGACAATAAATCATTAAAAACGTTTTTGGGATTTAAATTGGTCAAATTTTAATAGCCTTTCGTTTATAATAGGCATCTTTAGGGATCTTTGCTTTTCTAGATTATAATAGGGTCAAAATAAGCAAAACGAGCCACACGAAAATTTTTTTTCTTGAATTTTAAAGGCAACTATATTTTTCGATAAAGTTACAGGTACTTTTTTACAATATTTGCAATATTTCAATTATTGTGCGAATAATCGCTAGTTGAGTATTTATGTATAGAACTTTTCATTTATTCATATTTCGGAAACGAATAGAGACAATTGAGTTAATTTTTTTTTTCAAATAAAGCTAAATGTTTATACTTTTCAGCTGAGTTCATGAGTTGTTATAAAAATTTAATTTGTTAAAATTATAAACAATTTTCTTAAACAATTGCTAATTAAACTATGTTCTCGGTTTCGCTCGAAAATGAGATCGCACTCTTTTAATGTCTAAAATGCCACTGAGTAAATTAAAAACAAAGTTAGTTATAAGAAGCGGCCTCCAACCCAATCGTGGACTCTAACGTGCGAGCCGCTAACGCTGACGCTCTCGAAAAAATCATGAATTTTTAACGAAAGAATCATAACAGTAATATCAAGACCTTTTGCATTTATTATTTAATGAACAATTAAGTAAAAATTATACAATACATATTAAATTATTTCAAATATTAACTGTTAGTGCTTCTTAAAAACTAGAAAATATTTTGCACATCAATTGGTCTTTTTTTTGAGTCTAAACGCCTGAAATTGGCGAGATATAGCTTTAGAAGTTCAATGTTTCGATTGATAAACGTTTTCGTGAGCCTGACATTCTTCATTTGTACATTTGTACAAATGAAGAATGTGAAGAATGATATTTAGCAAAGCTTACATTTTTAAAATAATTAACTGCTCAATCAAATAAGCGTTTGGGAAATGTTATTTGATTTTTACTATTTCTCTAAAGACTTGCAGTTCTCGCCGCACTTTTAACGCATCCACCAATCCCATCGCAAGCCCCTTTTCCATGGGAAGTGGCGAAAAAATGCCACTCTGCACTAATACCACTTGCTTTTATATTGAGACCAAGCTCCGTCAGAAAAATAATAAATTTTTCGAATGGCAGAGTCGTCGAATGTAGCCTTCCATTGTTGAATCAATTTCTTATTATACAAATCAACTGAAGCTGCTGAATTTTACGTTCTCTGATCAGAGAATTTAATTTACTCAATGGCGTTTTACGCGTTAAAAGAGTGCGATCTCAATTTCGAGTGAAACCAAGAACATAGTTTAATTCGCAATTGTTTCAAAAATAACTTTAACAAATTAAATTTTTATAACAACCGCATGAAATCAACTGAAAAGTATAAACATTATTATTTAAAATAAAAAACTCAATTATCTCTGTTCGTTTACGAAGTAACTTCTATACATAAATAAGACATAGGCTGAAAAGTTTTTGGTCTAGCTACTTAAAACACTTTTTTTGCAAAATTTGACTTTATTCATCAAGTCTCCTTCAAGAGCGATACAATTAGTAAAATGCTTTTCTAACATTTCTACAGCTTTCTTGTAGAAGGAATTGTCTTTGCCTTCAAAATAGGCTTCAGTTTCGGCAATAACTTCTTCACTGGAGCCAAATCTCTTTCCCGCGAGCATTTTTTTGAGGTCAGCGAATAGATAATAGTCGCTGGGGGCCAAATCTGGAGAATGAGGAAGCAATTCGAACTTTAATTCATGCAATTTTGCCATCGTAACCATGGACTTGTGACACGGTGCATTGTCTTGATGAAAGAGCACTTTTTCCTTGTTCATTTGGGGCCGTTTCTTTGCCATTTCTGCCTTCAAACGCACCAATAACTTTATATAATATTCGCTATAAATGGTTTTCCCTCTAGTCGATGAAAATTATTCCACGCGCATCCCAAAACCTAACCAGTTGACTGTCTTTGGTCGCTTCGGGCGGCTTTCACCGGCTGCTGTCCATTCTGCTGACTGCCGATTTGATTCCGGTGTGTAGTGGTGGATCCATATTTCATGCATTGTCACATATCGCATGAAAAAATCCTTTTTATTGCGCTTAAACAGGTCCAAACAGCGATCAGAATCATTAACACGTTGTTGTTTTTGGTCTACTGTCAACAACCGCTGTACTCATTTCGAACAGAGTTCTTTTGATATCTTTACGATTTTTTTGAGGTTTTCCGGTGTTAACCACCTTATTTGGGCGTCCAGAGTGTTCAGCATCATTTGTATCTGTACGAGCGCATTTAAATTCAGCATACCAGTAAATGATGAGCGATTTTCCAGGGGCAGAGTCCCCGTAACACTTATCAAGCAATTACACGGTATTTTTCCCATCAAAATACAGTTTTTAATCAAAATACGAAATCCAATTTTTTCCATTGTTTTGAAAATATCAAAAGTAGCGTCACTAAAACTACTGTAACTTGTAAACTAATCGACGAAATGTCGTGAAATTTTTACACGTATCGTTTGAAGGTTGGTACTTACTAAAAATCATATGGATTTTTTGAAAAGGGCGACATGTATGTGTCAGACCAAAAACTTTTCAGCCTACGTATTATTCAACTAGCGATTATTCGTAAAATAATTGAGGTATTGCGAAAAAAATTTAGGGGGTAAAAAGGTACTTGTACCTCTGTCGAAAAACATAGTTATTTTTGAAAGAAAAAAAAAATTCGGGTGGCCCGTTTTGTTTATTTTGACCCAACACTGAACACACTTAAAACATAGTACAGTCTTAAAAGCTACTTTTATGATCTTTTCAGCATCTTTTTCAACAAGTAATAATTTATCATATGAGAAACGTTAGTAAAACAAAATCTATAATATAGGGACCATAATTAGTGAAGCAACGGTCCATGATAGTTTCCTTTTAAATACTATATGAATTTTTTTAATTTTTAATATTTTATGATAGTTGCTTGCCACTGGACTAAGATACCTTAAAGACTACAAAATTTCACAAGGAAACAAAACAATAAGCAATAGGCTTTGACATTATTATATTGTCTTTCGAAAACAGTTATTTTAAAACAAATTAACCTATTTGTATTCCCCTTAATACGGTCTTTTTTCCCACAGAAACAGCTATTTTAAAAAATAATGAACATCAAATGATAAACAATTTTAATTCATTAGTGAGGATTATAATTTTTATTAAGTACTCATTGTTACAAATTAACGATGTATTTTATTATATCTTGAAATTATTTTTTTTTTCTTCTAAATAAAATAATGTTTATGCTTATAATAAGTATAACTTTTAAAATATTATTACATTGTTTTCAGTCAATGGCACAAACTTTCGAAAGGAAATCAATTTAGGTTAATATTAAATCCAAATACTTTTTTAAATCTATTGCCAAATTATAATTCATAAGTGCAGTTCCGGTACTATTTAAGATTATTAATATAATTAAAAAAAGGTGTGCCTGTGCTGAAGACAAATTATATTTATTTTTGGAAGAACTAAACTGGCGGGCAATTGTAAGGTACAGTCTGTCGAGTAAGAACGTGACCGTTCGTATTCTTGAAAAAATGTGTTTCGAGAAAATTTTTTGCCATCAATATATTCTTTGGTGTGCTAATAATGGCGTAATTACCTTAGTAAGTTGTCCAATCGCCTCCTGCATGAATCATCGACGAGATTTTCTGCATACTGGCGCGGTAATGATCTCCATTTTCGAATCTCGCGAGAAAAACTAAGTCAAAGTCCTCAGAGTCTTTTCTCTTTACAAGAGACCAAATATTTTCAATAAAGTTATCGTCCGGCGATTGTAAGGGCCACTCTAGTATCTTATCGTGGTCCCAAGAGAGTTGCTTCGGGACGTGATTTTCGCCCAGCAAGGGTTTCTTCAATGTGCTTCGGAATTTGACATCATGAGCACGAAGATGTTGTCGAATGGTCTTATGGGATACATTCAAATCCGATTTTCTTAATTTTGCCACTCCTTGACGCAGCGTCAATTTTGGGTTTAGTGAAAACAAAGACACGATTCGTTGTTCGACTTTCGAAGTGACTTTGCCTACTGAGCCACGTTTTGGAAAGTCGTCCACATTTTTCATCTCGTTAAAACGATTTACCCACTTCTTCACAAACGATACCGACTTTTTAATATATTTGGCGGAGGCGGACTGTGTCGTTTTAGGTCTCTTTGGATGGGAACAAAGAAAGACTGTCTCGAACTGACGCGCAAACAAGTGAATCATTTTGGATTTCAACGAAAGTTCGGAATCAACTAATTCTTTTAATAGAATGCGCCGTAGACAAAGGTTCGCTCTACCGATTTTTTGTTGAATCGCTAGAATCGTATCTACCAAAAATGAATTATCGCGAATACGTTCTTGCTTGTAACTTGACTGTAATAAAAATGTTAAGACACTACCGGCTTTTGATTGAATAATGTATTTTTTAGTTAATTTTTTCTGTGTAAAGTGCAAAAAACCTTCTTCAATATATTGATCAATAATTATCCAAAAAATTAAATGGTTTAAAAATTTTAAGGAAAGAGTACACCCGGGTTCTAACATTATTTTTCCGTTCTTTTGATTTTACTGTCAGAACATATTCACCATTTTTTTTTCTTAGGCATTGCATCAAAAAATTATTTTATTATTTGCAACACATTTTTGAATAAATAACCGGTCAACTGCAAGTTGGACTTGCGTAATTAGTGTTCCGCACGTTGATTGCTTTTAAAATAAAAATTTTCGTTACGGAAGTATAAAATGATCAGTAACTTCACAAAACACATCCCAAATGAGTTTTCAACAAAGTTTTTTTCCGATCTTCAGTGAAAACTTGAAATTGTTGTTTTTTTTATATACCAGATAAATTATTAAAGGTAATGCACTCGTGATAATTTTCGCTCAATCTACACCCTGTAGAGAATATTCCAGAATTTTTTCAAAATTTTTTGGTCAGTATTTTTCAAGATAAGGTGGGGGACAGCGATTTTTGGTAGTCTTTTAAAAATAATACAAAAAAAATTGTGCGAAAGTATTACATAATATATATTTTTGAACTCATCTTTTTACAAGCTTTCATTGGACACTCCACTCGATGACCTGGTAAAAAAACAAAATTTCACTTTCGGTTTCACCCTCCAAGTCAGAATTTAACTTTAAAAACTACACGGCTCTGATGAGGCCATCAATTCTTATATTAGTGTCAAATTTCAACTTTCTGTGTGAAAGAGTTTTGGAGAAAATCGGGTGTGACAGGCAGACGGACGGACACCGAAGTGTACGACCCTTAAAGGAAAATATAATGTTTGTTAGTTAACTTAACATTGTGTTGTCCATATAGTCAAAAGAGGGAAGTTCGATCTCCTGCGATGAAGGCAGGGAGTTTTTATTAAGGCCAATAGGTGCGGAATATCTGTTATATTAGTTGCTTTCAATAAGAAGGTATTAAAGCTCAGTTTAGTACAATAAAGTGATACCTTAACTTTATTTGAAACATAATTTTCGCAACGTATCTACAATGTTCCTTCAGTTAATAAATATTAATAATATAAAATACCGTGTAGTAATTTTATTCTAAAATTTTTTTCATAAAAAAAATAAACATACTACATATATACTATTTGATGGATAAAATACTTCATTTCACGGCATTTTCAATAAAACAACAATTTAAGTTACAACATTGCATATAGCCGTAAACTCTCTGAGTTAAAACATATTTTACAGAAATATGATATATGATGCATTGTTTTTCCGCGGTTATGCATTCAGGCAACATAATGCAAGGTAAAAAAAAATAATTTGTGGGATACTTCTTTTAATTAATAATCTATCCGTTTTATTTAAATTTTTCTACTTTTTATGTAAATACTAGCTATAAAAATAATTGGAATGCAAGAAAACAGAATACGTACAAGTTGTCGCTGTAGCGTGCGGTTTACCAAACAATTTCAGATCTACCCTGCTATAACATTGCTATACAATAATAATATGATAAGGTGAACAATTTGTTAATAGTGATTTTATTACGAATATATTTACGACAAATATCTATAAACAGAGGCAACATCCTTTAAAAAGCTGACAAATTGGTCGTCTTCATTCTTCCTTAATATCTTCTAGGATAAATGTTTCAGAGTGATTGAATATGATTTAATGGTGCTCCCCTCATTTTCTTTAAAATGTAAATTTTGGTATCTAGCCACGATCGTTCAATACCTTGTGTATGAGTTCCTGTGAGCGGATCAACATAAGTTTGCTGGTGATTAACGTTTTGATGGACGAAGCCTCAGCTGCCAAGGTGCCTATACGCTGGCCACTCGACTGAATGAATAACAGATTGAAATTGAACCTCTCTTTCTATAACTGGCATTAATGTGTTTTCATCTCTCTTTTCCACAATAAAACATCGTACTTCTCGTTTTGTTTTCACAACAAAAATCCGCGGTCCATTATTCGTCTTCCATGGTTTCGATTGTTTTGCACCAGTGCATCGCTATCTTCAGATTCAGGTTGCTGATTACCTTCCAAGAGCCTTCCCCTATTATATTTTCGGCGACCCGCGAATCGCGTTTCATCAATTTGTATAGGATCGTCGTTGATGCCGATTAATTGTCCTCTGCGATTGACTGGCACAATTGAGGAGCGCACTTCGCGGCACATGTTATATCAATTACTTTCAGTATGTGACGATCTTCCAGTCAGTTTTTCACATATTGTACTCGGAGTGTCGTGTAAGAATATAAACCTCAATTCCAAAATATGGCATAAGCTTAAACTAAAATGCGTCTTCCTTAAAAGTGACATTAATATAAAAATCTCGCAAAAGCACAGCTTCTTTTGAAATATACTTATATATTTTATTGCTTTACCTAGAAATATATTTATTGGAAGTAGATCGCATGCAACAATTAAAATTTGCGGGTAGATCGCACACTACAGTGACACCGCGTACAATATACATGCATTGCTATTCTATCAACTACCTTAAAAAATACATTACGGCCTTGATCTCATGGATTTTTAAGGTCATTCAGCCCGTATGGTATAAGTTAAAATTTTAAACTCATAATCACTTTTTATTGATGGTTTGTGTGTAAATTTTTACTACTATAATAACTAATAGACTCAGTTTCAAATGATGAACATGCGGTTAAACAAATCATTTATATTACAGGTTTCTCTTTGAAGAACCATTATCAAAATATAAATAAATGACTTACCTCGTTAGATTTCATTCTTAATTAATAACTGTGGTTCATTTTATTAGACGTATACTATTTGTTCCAAAAACAATTAAGTTAGTTATTGGTTTTTGAACTAGAAATATTGGAAGGTAATAGCTGTTTGGCTGGATCAATAAGTGATTAGTTATTAATAAAATATGTATATACATTATATGTACTTTACTGGTGGTCTAGCTAGGTTGCGATTAGTGTATTGTTATTTAATTAATGTTTTTCTAATTTTTTAATATAGTAGTTCTAACTGTAATTACTGGAATAAATAAAACTAATTTCTAATATAAGACAGCCGTATGTTTTTTCATATTAAGAGATTGTAAGATGAAGAGTAACATAAAAAAGTTGTTTGGCTGAAACCCAACTAGCAAGAACTTTTTTCACTCGTCTTGATTCGATATTGTTTTTTTTTTGTTTTTTGGCTTAAAAAAGGTTTTGGTAAATTAGGAGTCTTATTACCATGAAACTAAAGTAATAAAGAAGGTTCACTTTGAGATTTGAACTAATTATAACGTTGTCTGATAAAAATGTATGTAACACGTGGGCTGAAATGTTTTTTGGTCTGACACATAGATGTCGCTCTTTTCAAAAAATCTATATGATTTTTAGGAAGTACCAACCTTCAAACGATACGGATCAAAATTTCATGACTTTTTGACGATTAGTTTACAAGTTACAGTGGTTTTAGTGACGCTACTTTTGGTATTTTCAAAACAATGGAAAAGATCGAATTTCGTGTGTTGATTAAACAGTTTCTTGATGGGAAAAAATACCGTTCAAGCAAAGCAATGGCTCGATAAGTGTTACAGTAACTCTGCCCCAAGAAAATCACTCATTATTTATTGGCGTTCTGAATTTAAACGCGGTCGTACAAATCCCAATGATGCTGAACGCTCTGGACGTCCAAATGTGGTGGTAACACCGGAAAACATCAAAAAAATCCACAAAATTGTTTTGGATGACCGTAAAGTGAAATTGCGTGAGATAGCTGACACCCTCAAGATATCAAAAGAACGTCTTGGTCATATTTTGCATGAACATTTGGGCACGAGAAGCCTCTGTTCGAAATGGGTACCGTGTTGGCTCACGGTGGACCAAAAACAACAACGTGTAGATGATTCTTCATTCTTCATAAAAATAAATGTTAGAGAAACGTTGAACTGATTGTATCGCTCTTGAAGGAGACTATATTGATGAATAAAGTCGAATTTTGTAAAAAATGTGTTTTAAGTAGCTAGACCAAAAACTGTTCAGCCTACGTGTGTATTTGAATTATATATGCCCCTCAACATAACTTCTAAATTCTTAAAAAGATGTCTTTCAGAATTATTTCTGAGTGTTGAGGATCTGAAATGTCTTTTCATCCTTTAAAGCGAATTTTCTCGAGTCTATTCAAGATTAGAACGTTGAACTAATAGGCAGTCTAAAAAAACCTGGATATTTGCATATCAAATCTGAAGAAACTAGAATAATGACCCAAGTTACAGAATATACTTTTATTTTGTTAACTGATACGTATAAAAAGTTGCACTAGGCGTGACTGCAGTTTCGTAGTACTACTACATTCTCAGACGCAATGAATAAACTATAATCAATATATAGTTTTGTTGACTATTAAACATTAGGGTTTTTTTCTTTATTTTAATTACGGTCAAGCTGGCTTAAAAGTGTGGAATTTTTAATATCGGTCTGTAAATTTAATAGATTTATATTGGAATCTTTATGGTTTTTGTAAATTTCGATTGCTTCTAAACAATCTAGTTTTTTACCCTTTTGTTCATAATGTAAAATACTTAGACTATTTATTTCTGAAAAGTTATGTGATGTCTCTAAGAAATGGTTGGCAAAGTTAGAATTTTGTTTTTTAAGTCTGTATGAAGCGTACCCCAAGATCAAAACTCCCCCCAAAAAATACACAACTCTCACATACTTCGGGCAAATATCCAACAAAATCTCAAATATTTTAAAGAAAAATGAAAACAATAGTATTGCTTTTAAATCATCACAGAAACTTTCAAACATGATTTTCAATGTAAAAAGTTAAAAAGATAAATTTTAAAAAATCAGGAGTTTATAGATTAAAATGTAATGAATGTAATAGCCTGTATATAGGACAAACAGGAAGCAACTTTAACACTAGATATGAAGAACATTACACTTCATGCAGACTTTAAAAAAAATCCTTTTCTTAGAGGCGTCACATAACTTTCCAGAAATAAATAGTCTAAATATTTTACATTATGAACAAAAGAGTAAAAAAACTAGATTGTTTAGAAGAAATCGAAATTTATAAGACCCATAAAGATCCCAATATAAATCTATCAAATTTAGAGACCAGTATTAAAAATTCCACACTTTTAAGCCTGTTTGATCGTAATTAAAATAAAGGAAAAACCGCTAATCTTTAATAATCAACAAAACTATATATACCTCATTTAATAATAGTTTATTCATTGCGTTTGAGAATGTAGTAGTACTACGAAACTGCAGTCACACCTAGTGTAACTTTTTATACGTGTCAGTTAACAAAATAAAAGTATACTCTCTAACCTGTGTTGGTAATATGTACTGTCACAAAGCAATGGTCAACTCCATAAATTCGTTATAGAATAATGCTACCTAACAGAAAAATTTTTACTTAAAAAATGTATTTTAAAAATTTGCCAAAAATGATTAAATTTTGATTAAATTATTTTCTAATATTGTTTTATTAAATTTTATTATTTTTATCGGAAAATTTCAAACGTTTTGAGGGAAAAATGGTTACGTTAAAAGTTCCAGACCCTTGAAATTTTTACGACTCAAAATTAGGAATTCAAAAAGCTTTAACTTCTAACTTAAACACTCTCCGAGATTCTTGAGTTTTTTCACATTTTAGGATCTCGTTCATCATAACGTTTCCTATATCCATCGGTCTGTTGGTACGATAACTCTCAAATGAAATGAGTGATCAGTTTCAAATTTTGCGTTGCGGGAGAAAGAAAGGATTCAGTATATATTTTAGAAATGCATGTTTTTGAGGGAAGTATTGGGTAAATCATTTTACCGAATTGTACTTCTCTTACTAAAGGGAAGCATTTAACCTGTGAAAAAATCACCCCCCGAGATTTTTGCATTTCTTTATTTTTCAGGAACCTTAGATCACGTTACTTCGGATATGTCGTGTTATAAGATCTCTTCAGGATTTTTTTGGTTCAAGGATATGAAAATTGTCCTATTTATTATTATTATGAGTTATTTAAGCTCAAACAAATATAGGTCAAGAAGATGGATTAAAGGGGTTGCTTCAAGTACATCGTGTTATTCGTCCTTTTCAGGCAAAAAGTTTAAAATATATGTTATTTTTTAATATTAAAATGTAATAAAAGTAAGTAGAGGAAAAGTCCCTTCTTCTGCCTACCTTTTTGATTAATATCTTGGCACATAGTACGTAATATTTATAATATCAAATGAAAGTACTTGGATTAGGTTATTTTTTTATTAAAGGAAAGTCAAATTCAGTACTTATTTTTCACCTGTTCCAACACCTTAGTTCTCGACTATGATATCAAATTTTCTTAGAAAAACATTTATTTAGTAATATTTCTATATAAAATATTACATAGTTAGGTTGTAGCTTTTATGTTACGGTGGTTTTAGTGAAGCTACTTTTGATATTTTCAAAACAATGAAAAAAATCGAATATCGTGTGTTGATTAAACACTGTTTTTTGATGGGAAAAAATACCGTTCAAGGAAAGCAATGGCTTGATAAGTGTTATGGGAACTCTTGCCACTGGAAAAATCACTCATCATTTACTGATATGCCGAATTTAAACGCGGTCGTACAGATACAAATGATGATGAACGCTCTGAATGCCCATATGAGGCCACCGGAAAACATCAAAAAATCCACAAAATTGTTTTGGATGACCGTAAAGTGAAATTGCGTGAGATAGCTAACATCCTAAAGATATCAAAAGAACGTGTTGGTCATATTTTGCATGAACATTTGGGCATGAGAAAGCTCTGTTCGAAATGGGTATTGTGTTTGCTCACAGTGGACCAAAAACAACAACGTGTAGATGTTTAAGCGCAATAAAAAGGATTTTTTCATGCGATATGTGACAATCGATGAAACATTGATTCACCACTACACACTGAAATTAAATCGGCAGTCAGCTGAGTGGATAGCAGTCAGTGAAAGCCGCCCGAAGCGAACAAAGACACAACAGTCGGCCGGGAAGGTTTTGGCTTCTGTATTTTGGGATCCGCATGGAATAATTTTCATTGACTATGCTGAGAAGGAATAAACCATCAATAGCGAATATTATATAAAGTTATTGGTACGTTTGAAGGCAGAAATCGCAAAGTAACGGCCCCAAATGAACAAAAAAAAAAAGTGCTTTTTCATCAAGACAATGCACCGTGTCACATGGTTCCAATGGCAAAATTGCATGAATTGAAGTTCGAATTGCTTCCTTATCCACTGTATTCCCCAGATTTGGCCTCTAAGGACTATTATCTATTCGCAGACCTCAAAAAATGCTCGCGGGAAAGGGATTTGGCTCCAATGAACAATTTAATATTGATGACTATAGTCGAATTTTATAAAAAAAAAAATGTATTTAAGTAGCTAGACCAACTTTTCAGTATACGTGTTACCAACTTCAATAGTTTGTGATCAGGCCAACATGCAGATAGTTCACTAAACATTATACACTTTTTCTATCGTCTTTCAAACACTCTATTTTCTTTATTGTATGATTTTTGCCCAAGCCAACAGATAAAATATTTAAAAATTATACGTCATTAAGATAAAAGCGAGGGTAATGTTACTGTATAATAACTCAGTATCATTTGGTGTGTTATGGTGAAAAGTCATACCTAAAAAGTTACGCCTGCAGTTAGTTCAACCAAGTTGCATTGAGATCTTAACAGGGAGCCACTGCTTTATTTGACTTTCAAGTTATTGTGATTTAATTAAAAAAATTCGGAGTTCGGATCAAATACCAATAACCGGCACTTAAAAATCCGCCACTCCATAAATATATTTAGATAATTAGAATAATAAAGTCACTGCTAGAAAATATGCAATTTTATGTCACCCTAGAAGGCAAGAAAAGTCGCTGAAGGACCCAAAAGGACGGTCAGCCCCGGTGTCTTGGCGCCAATTTTATTCAACGTATACACAAACGACCAACCAACATCCTGATTCACAAAGCACTTCCTCTATGCAGATGACCTGGCGGTAACAGCACAGGCAAAATCCTTCGATGAAGTGGAGGAAGAACTAAACAATGCCTTGATTACAATGTCTAAGTACCTTTTTCGTCTCATTAAAACGATTTCTCACTTCTTCACAAACGATACCGATTTATTAATATATTTAGCAGCCGCGGATAGGCCCCTTCGGACGGGAATAAAGAAAGACTGCCTCGAACCGACGTGCAAACAAGTGACTCATTTTGGATTTTACGTGATTTCGACGAAAGTTAGAAGTCGACTGATATTCTTACTAAAATGCGTAGCAGACAAGGGTTCCCTCTACTGATTTTTTGTTGAATCGTTTGAATCGCATCTACTCCAAATGAATTATCGCAGACACGTCTTTACTTGACAGACTGTAAGAGAAAGAAAATCTGACCGTTTCGAAGGCATTACTTAAAATTAATTGAAAAAAAAATGAAATAAAATATTAAGAAAATTAAAAAAGAAAAAAAAAGTCGGTTCTCATGGTCATTAATAAACCAATTTCACCAAGTTTCCGTTTAGGGCTTGTAAAATCGTCATAAAATTAATACTTTCGGGCCAGAAACTGCAAAGACCATAATTACAATAATACTTAATGATCTTATTATAAAAATGTTAAATGAAAAGAAGCTATTACGGACAGTAACTATCTGTTGTCACGGCATGTAACCAGAAGCCCAGAGGAATAATTCATAAACACATTTGGAATAGAAAAGAGTTGTGCAAGCAGTGGGTATTCATTCCCGGTATTGACTAGACATTCCGTCACGTGACACAATACCTGATAACAGTCTTGATCATTGATTGATTCACAGCTCTCTAGTACACTCGACACAAATATTTTCGATTTGTTGTATTGTAAATACAATAATAATGATTTCTCTTTAGTTTTTAAAAGATAAGAATTTCTGTTCAATTCATTGTTACGTCCAACTTCAAAAATATTGTTTCTTAGTGTTTAAATGGATTCATTCTTCGTAAATACATATATTTCTTTTTGATTGTGCCATTTATCAGTAAAGAGTTTGATTCGGTTAAACTTTTTTCGGCAAGTAAACTAGTAAGATAGTGAAAATGTCATACGTCAAAAGCATTTCACCAATATAATAACGGGGTAATAAGCATAACGATATTGCCCTATAAAATCTTGAACATTTCACTAACTAAAGAAAGGACTCCGCAGTATCCTTATGGAAAATGGTTTTCGGTCAAATTTGTTCAAACTTTGGGAAAATATAGTTTTTGAGGAGTAGAACAAAAGTTCTCGAGGGCACGAAGCTCAGTCATAGTTTCTTAGATATCACACCTTGAAGTTGGCATTTTTAAGATGATTTTTATCTCTATGAGGACTGATACATAAGCAACACGCAGACGATTAGGAGTATCACTATTTAGTTATATATCTGTTTTGACATAGGATAAACTCGTGCGTGGATCTGACATGTGTATGTATATGTATATATATATATATATATATATATATATATATATATATATATATATATATACATATGTTACAATAGAGGTTTTTACGGATGGTGGAATGTAATACATTAAAATTCCGGGTTTCAATCCGTTCGTCTAACAATGAATTTGCACTATGTTTCGCCAAAATCTCATTTGGCATTTTCAAGTGCTCTTGCTGCTGCTCGATACTGTGATCTTGCTGCTGCTGCCGCTCGAAGCTAGCTGAGAAACCGAATTGCTTTAGCTAGTAGACCCTTCCATGTAGTGGAAATATTCAGTGCATCATCCCGCTTACTTCAATACTCAGTCTACCGGAAGCCCACCCACACTAACAGATATTTAAACGTTGGCTCACACCACCATCCATCCTAAATCCAGCCGGTAGCCAACACCCTCGTATCGAAATCATACCGACTCACCAAACCAGACACGAGACAGCAAGAAATTACACAAATCACTAGGGCCCTTAAGCAAGACGGATATAAAGATCAGTCCATACGGAGAGCATTAGAAAGCCAGCGCCATCCACAGACAAGGACCGAAAAACGAGATCTCAACCAAAGTAGAGTTGTATTACTGTATGTGAAAGGAGTTACAGATAGGATTGGAAGAGTTCTAAGAAAACACAACATAGGCACAGCATACAAACCACAAAACACTCCTGCAGACATCCTGGGTAACCCCAAGGACAAGAAAAAACTAGAAAACCTGGAGTTTACAGCATCCCATGCGGAGACTGCCACAAATTGTACATAGGGCAAACAAACAGAAGAATCTCCACCCGGATCCAAGAACATAAAATAAGTATCAGAAAGAAACAAATAACTTGAGCTCTTTTTCAGCACCATCAAGACACTGGTCACAACATCCATTTTGAGGGATCTAAACAAATAGCCTCGATTTTACATTATGAATCACGCATAGTCAGAGAGGCCCTAGAAATCGAAAAGAATGGACAGCTAAATAAACGAGATGATGCGCTGAATATCTCCACTACATGGAAGGGTCTACTAGCTAAAGCAAGGAATAACCAAAGCATCGAGAAGGCAGCAGTCAGCATAGCGCCGAAATCCGTAAGTACCACTGATATGGGCAACCCACCGGCAAACACCGATGCTCGAACGAATACTCCCGATCCCCCCACTTACAATCTGCGTTGACGCCGACCTATAAAAGACGGCGACCACAAGTTGGTTTCTCGGTTAGCTTCGAGCGGCATCAGCATCAAGATCACAGTATCGAGCAGCAGCAGCAAGAGCACTTGAAAATGCCAAATGAGATTTTGGTGAGACGTCGTGCAAATTCATTGTTAGACGAACGGATTGAAATCTGGAATTTATATATATATATATATATATATATATATATATATATATATATATATATATGTATATATGTATATATGTATATATGTATATATGTATATATGTATATATGTATATATGTATATATGTATATATGTATATATGTATATATGTATATATGTATATATGTATATATGTATATATGTATATATGTATATATGTATATATGTATATATGTATATATGTATATATGTATATATGTATATATGTATATATGTATATATGTATATATGTATATATGTATATATGTATATATGTATATATGTATATATGTATATATGTATATATGTATATATGTATATATGTATATATGTATATATGTATATATGTATATATGTATATATGTATATATATGTATATATGTATATATGTATATATGTATATATGTATATATATATATATATATATATATATATATATATATATATATATATATATATATATATATATATATATATATATATAGTTATATATGCAAAGCAAAGTCCTCCTAATTATCATCAATGAGCGGTTAAAACCATTCCTACTTCATCAAATCTCAAGGGTACAGTCGGGCCTCATGCCTGGAAGAGGCACCCGCGAACAGATCACCAACCTTCGTCAAGTGGTGGAAAAATCCAGAGAATTCAATTTAGAGACATAGCTTTGCTTTGTGCTTTGGATTACTCGAAGGCTTTTGACACTGTAAAGTGGAGCGCTACCTGTGAAGTTTTAGCACAGATGCAGACACCCTATCACTTAATTTGGCTTCTTCAAAATGTATGCGAACAAAATACAGCCATCCTCCGGGTGAATAATACTTTCTCGCAAGACTTCAAACTCGAAGCGGGGGTTCGTCAGGGATGCATCGTATCACCTATATTGTTCAAAGGGTGGCATAACAATAGGTGGTTCTAAAATAAATAATCTACGATATGCAGACGACCCCGTAGTCTTGGCGGCCTCGAAAAATGCCAACTTCAAGGTAAGATATCTAAGAAACTATGTACTTTTGAGCTTCGTGCCGACAAGAACTTTTTTTTCTACTCCTCAAAAACTATATTTTCCCAAAGTTTGAACAAATTTGACTGAGAGTCACTTTCTATAAGGATATTGCGGGGTCCTTTCTCACAAAAATACAATTTAAAAAAAAGCTTCTTTGTATATATGAAAATGTATAATAAATAAATATAAATACAATATATAAATAAAAAATAATATAAGTATGTATGTATGAAAAAACATATTTTGAAGACTAAAATGTAATAAATGTCTAGGTCGACGACCGTTTAAATAAGCTTATTTTTAACGTTTTTCTGACATCATTTAAGGAATGAATACTGTACAATCAGGGACTATAAACATGCTATTAATACGTCAAGTCAATTAAATTTTAAGTTGTTCAAGTTACTTACATGCAGAAAAAATATGGAACTTTTACTTCATTTGATAACGGTAATGTCAAAAATGAAGTAGTTCGTGTATATTATAGATGACCTGTGTAACTACAGTTAACGCAAATAATATGATGAAGTTAATGGGCTTAAGGAATAAAATTTAAGTAATTGCTTTTTCTTAAGACGCTGTGGAAATTATTAGAATTTGTAGCAAAATTTACAATCATCGGAGCAAGTTTAAAAACAATGTTAGCCTTGAAAGTCTACCATATAAATTAATATTATATGAAAAGGTAGCAAGTACTTACATAACACGTAGGCTGAAAAGTTTTTGGTCTGACACATAGATACCGCCCTCTTCAAAAAGTCCATATGATTTTTAGGAAGTACCAACCTTCAAACGATAAGGGTCAAAATTTCATGATATTTCGACGATTAGTTTACAAGTTACAGTGTTTTCAGTGACGCTACTTTCGATATTTTCAAAAAAATGGAAAAAAATCGAATTTCATGGGTTCATTAAACACTGTTTTTTGAAGGGAAAAAAAATACCGTTCAAGGAAAGCAATGGCTTGATAAGTGTTACGGGGACTTTGCCCCTGGAAAATCACTCCTTATTTACTGGTATGCTAATTTAAATGCGGTAGTACAGATACAAATGATGCAGAACGTTCTAGACGTCTAAATGAGGTGGTTACACCGGAAAACATCAAAAAAATCCACAAAATTGTTTTGTATAACCGTAAAGTGAAATTACTTGAGATAACTGACACCCTAAGGATATCAAAAGAACGTGTTGGTCATATTTTGCATGAACATTTGGGCATGAGAAAGCTCTGTTCGAAATGAGTACCGCGTTTGCTCACAGTGGACCAAAAACAACAACGTGTTGATGATTCTGAGCGCTGTTTGGACCTGTTTAAGCGCAATAGAAAGGATTTTTTCATACGATATGTGATATCGGATGAAATATAGATCCACCACTACGCACCGGAATCAAATCGGCAGTCAGCTGAGTGGACAGAAGCCGATGAAAGCCGCCCGAAGCGACAAAAGACACAACAGTCGGCTGGCAAGGTTTTGGGATGCACATGGAATAATTTTCGACTATGCTGAGAAAGGAAAAACCATCAATAGCGAGTATTATATAAAGTTATTGGTGCGTTTGAAGGCAAAAATCGCAAAGAAACGGTCCCAAATGAATAAGAAAAAAGTGGTCTTTCATCAAGACAATGTACCGTGTCAGAAGTCAATGGTTACGATGGCAAAATTGCATGAATTGAAGTTCGAATTGCTTGCTTCAGATTTGGCCCCCAGCAACTATTATCTATTCGCACACCTCAAAAAAATGCTCGGGGGAAAGAGATTTGGCTCGAGTGAAGAAGTTATCCCCGAAACAGAGGTATATTTTGACGGCAAAGATAAATCCTTCTACAAGAAAGGTATAGAAATGTTAGAAAAGCCTTGGACTGATTTTGTCGCTCTTGAAGGAGACTATGTTGATAAATTTTGCAAAAAAATGTGTTGTAAGTAGCTAGCTAAGTTAATAAAAACAAAAAATTATCATTTTATCCACTTATTTTATGATACTTGACACCGATTACCTTCTGGCGGTGGTATTTTACATATGATTTGAAAAAAGGAGAGAGGTGAGCTTCAAAAGAAGGTGAATAAAAAGAATAGCGAAAAAATAGATTTTAACGAAGTAAACAGCTGTATTGGAGGTAACTACTGAGAAACCTTGAACATAAATTGGGTTATGAATAATGGTTCCATGGAGCTAGCACTAATCTAGCAGCGAGAATGTAGACCAAGCAACACTTGAAAATGTTATCAATAATATTTGAAAACAAAAATTCAGTTCAGGAACAAAATTCCTTACTTGCATTTCACTCAAACAGTATTTACATGGATCAGGATGTAGCAGCAACATCGATTGTTCTGATAAATTATTGAATACCGAAGAAACAAATATATCAGCTTTAAAAAGTTCCCAGATATAAGTTCCTGCTAGCTGCGCTTAATATCTCCACCAATATCTTTCATTTTTACCGAATATCATATGTTGATTGTCTAAATGTTGGGATCAGGATTTTTGCTTATAGCATTTGTTTGGTTTAATACTATGTAGGATCAATAATAATTAATTTGGCTTAATTGGAAAATATTTTTGGACGAAATTAAGGATATAATGTGAGATATAAATTTTTGTTACAATGCAGATTAACCGCTGTTAAATATTAAGAATTTTTATTTTCTTTTCTTTTGAAAAATTAACTGGGAAGAGGGTTAGGATTTAAGAAGCTTTTATCCTAAAGTTGGATACCTAACTACTATAAACAAATCAAGCAATTGCTGAGAAAAAATATTTGTTAAAGTTGTATCCATATGGCCAAAAGTCGACTGAAAATAAAATATATCAATGGATACAACATTTTATACTAAAAGAAATAATTCTTGTTTCTTTAAGGATTATGAAAGGCCAATATCCTTTAAAACGGATAGTAGGGTTCCAGATTAAATTCGCTTAATGCACTCAACAGAATTATTTGAGATCCCAGGTGAGTTTCTTTAACCATCGTGATTGCCCGATAAGACATATTATATGAAGAATTGTTTTTCCTTCTTTAAGCACTATCAGCAGTTTGAACTATCTTTGACTCTAATGCTAATGAGGTGCTCGTTCCGGTGTCCTGAAAAATTTCTATCACCATCTTCAGACTGTTTCTGCTTAGTGTAAGCAAGAACTTGGTGCATTTAGGGTTACGTCCTCTTGGTGCCCCCTTCCAGTTCTTGACGATCCTAGTGTTTAGCAGATCTGTGATTGCCGCTCTGCCGTTATTGAAAGTAATTTCTAATATGGGTTGAGGTCCCGTGGAGCATTTTATTAATAAATTAAGTTTTTCAGACTACGTCGACTATACTATGACATAGTATTGACGTATAACACAAAAATCTTTTAATACAACTTCTAGAATATTACATAATTAGTTCCCACGATTGCTTCTGGTTTAATGATATGGCTTAATTTAAGAATTTTGCAAGTAAAGTTTGCTCATTAAAGTTTAGGAATTAACGAAGTACCATAGCGTCGATTTTTTGTTTTATTTGTAATAAACTGCCGTTTTAAGATAACTAGCAGTTAAAACAGTAGTTTAATTACAGGCCAAAAATCAGAAGGGATCAATTTATTTTAAAGAATATAAGCCGACTTGGGGCCGCACAAAAAATCTCATACCATTGAACTGTTAATGAAGAAAATAAACGAGTGGACCCTTTAAATTCTTCACTAACTAAAACCGGACCTAATTCGAATTACCTGCATCTCCTTTCTCATTTCCACTATAAGACGAAATACTTGCTATCCTCTGCGGAGTGTAAAAAATAATAATAAAAATAAACTGTCACGTCATTATTGAAAACTGTTGTTCTTCTCCTTTTATTCAATTTAAAGACAAGGAAAAAAAATTAAGCGTTCTTTTACAGTGTTATTTGGTTTTATATGAAGAGATATAAAAAGTTATAAAGAACAAGCTTAATAGGAGGAAGGCTTGAAGGAAGATACACATTGTCTTCAAACTGGTTAAAAATAAACCGCGTTTAATTTTTTTGGTTAAATTTCACGGTCGAATCATGGATCCAGAAAATCGTTTTAATTAAAGTGCTTTTTTTTCGTGGCTCTTTTTACCATTATCTGATCTTCATGCACGTAATGAGGCATTGCATTTAATTCGTGCTGTCGAATGTTATTTCTGATTGTAAGAAGAATAAAGAGTTTTGATCTTTTTACTTTGTGAAATGAGTTTTATAAGAACATTTTTAATTTAAGTATATTAGATATACTAATAGAAAAAAAAATTATGGACTCATTGTTAAAAAGAGTATAGAAAGGTAACTCACGTTGGGATACATCAGTACATGCATCGAAAATGAAAACACTGTTAATAAGCCATTTAAATTTTTGTGTAAAATACACTGGTGAGCAAAAAAAATCGACTCAAATGATTTTGCTTCATTTAACACCGATCCTTTGAAATTTTCAAATAGTGGTATTATTTCTGGTATCATTAGAATGCTGATTTTCTACTCTTTTTAATAATAACAATAACCGGTTAAGAGCAAGTTAAACTTGCGCAATTAGTGATTGCTTCTGAAATAAAAAATTTTGTTATGGAGGTATAAAATGATCAGTGACTTCATAAAACACACCCCAAATGCGTTTTCAACAACGTTTGTTTCCGATCTTTCCTGAAAACTGATGATTATTAAAGGTAATGCACTCGTGATAATTTTCGTTCAATTTACACCCCGTGGAGAATATCCAGAATTTTTTCAAAATTTTTGGATCAATACTTTTCGAGATAGAAGGAGGGACAGCAATTTTTACCGCGATTTTGTCAAAATAATACAAAGAGAAATGTGCGCATGTAAGACATTATATATATTTTTGAACTCGTGTTTTTACAAGCTTTCATTTGACACCCCAATCGATGACCTAGTAAAAAAATTTTTTTTTTCACTTCAGATTTTACCCCCAAAAACTAACCCCTTAAGTCAAAACTTAACTTTCAAAACAACACGGCTCTGATGAGGCCATCAATTTCTATATTAGTACCAAATTTCAACTTTCTACGTCAAATAGTTTCGGAAAAAAGCTCGTGAGACAGACAGACAGGCAGACACAGAAATGATCTTATAAGTGTTCCGTACGGAACACTAAAAACAATGGGATTTCCAAAAAGTTTTACTAATTAAAACAGTTTTACTCAATAGAATCGTTTTTGCTCGCACAGCAACGTACTCGTTGCGCGCTATTCATCCCTGTAAAAACATGCAACTGCATTTTCCTCTCATTCATTTATCGGAACTTTGCTGTACCTGCTCACTAAATACGTCAACGGAAAATGGATACCGCGATGGAAGAAACGCACAAATCATTGCCCTATTGCAAGAAGGGAATAGTCAACGTGCAGTCGCTGCGCAACTGCACCTGAGCCAGTCAGCTGTCTCCAGAGTCTACAGCTGTTACCAAGAAACTGGCGCTTTTACACGGAGACCAGGATCAGGAAGAAAAAGGTGTATCTCGGAGCGAGACGACCGCTTCATTGTCAACATATCTAAAAAATCGTCACTTGACCGGCGTTAAAGTCCAGTAGGAGCTCCGACAAGTCTGTAGTCCGGCTGTCAATCGTTGGTCAGTCAGAAGAAGACTTAAAGAAGCTAACCTAACTCCGAAGAGACCAGCTAATGGACCCAAATTGACAGCAGCTCATCGACAAGCGCGACTCAGATGACCATGGCGACTGGACCTTGGAGCAATGGTGCTCCGTTTTGTTCTGCGACGAGATGGAAGAAGACGAGCCTATAAGAGGCTTGGGGAGCGCTATGCGCAGTCTGCATTACAGAAATGGTTTTGTTATGGTGTGGGGAGCCATCTCACTGGATGCCAAAACCGATTTGGTTTTCGTGACTGGGAGACAGTGTCTTGGTCATTCTCGGCGTAATACCACAAATATGTAGTTGAGGAAGTAAAAAGTTAGCACCCGTCAAGATTAGTGGCAAGCGAGAAGTGCTGACAAGACCGTAAAAAACAGTGGGCTTGACAGTACCATCTGTCGAACATATGGTCTGGATCCCATGTAGATCTTATCTGGCTGATATTTTCCAGTCGTTAATGGAGTTGACAAAAAGAATCGCTGTTTGTTTGCTTGGCTATGAGCCTTGATCCATACTACTACTATAAGGCGATCCACCGTATCACATATTTCCCTTTTGCTTGACAGAAACACCCTTAAGATTCATTTGTATTTTTGCGGTTTTAAGAATGATATGGCCTCGAAACTATCAATAATGTGTGGCAACTAACAACCGAATCTCACATGTAGAGAAATAAAAATTAATGAAGACCATCTCTACAAGAGAAAAATTATAAATGATAGGTAATAAAGCATTGTTGATTAGAAAATTTGACAAACATATTTCAGCCACAGCATTCGATTTAACTCGATAAAAATGTTAATAAGTCCATTAGTAACGACATAAACACATTATTGTATTTAAGAACTTAATTGCAGTAATTTCTTCAAAATAAGAAACGTGACAAGTTTACTTAAGAGTTTAAATATAAACGAAATGGTGACCAAAATTGTGCTGTCGTGTTTAAAATTAGTTTTAATTTTAAATCATTTATAAGAAGGCACACTTTCAACGTTCTTTATTATTAAACAGGATTTTCAATTTCACATATTTAATTTAAAAATGTCTTTAAAATTTGAGTGTCAAGTTTTCAGCTATAGTGTCTTTACAACAACTTTCATTAATTAAGTATTCCTAATACAAAAATTATTTACATGATTACGAGTACAAAACGTGAGTTAAGAAAATAATACGGGTTATTAAATCATGAAGAATAAAAATCTTTTTCACAGTAAGAGTTTTGATTACAAAAGAAGTTGTGACGACAATTGTACTGTGTTTAAAATTAGTTTTAATTTGAAACCATTTATAAAAAGGCACACTTTCAACGTACTTTGCTGTTGAACAAGATTTTTAAATTCACATATTCAATTTAAAATTATCTTTCTAATTTAGATGTCAAATTTTCAGACATGGTGTTTTAAAATAACAATAATTAATTTAGTATTCCTGGTTAATAAAATACTAAAGATTATTAATTGTGAAAAATAAAAATGTTTTAAGAGGATTTAATTATAAAAGAACTGATGACGAAAATTGTGGCGTGGTGTTTAAAATTAGTTGTAATTTTAATTCCTTCATAAGAAGGCACACTTTTAATGTTGTTTATTATTAAACGGGATTTTTAATATGGTATATCATTATTTGATTTTCGAATGTGTTTACAATTGAGGTGTCATGTTTTCTGATATGGTGTATTTAAACAGCAGTTATTTAATCAATCATAATCTAATATTAAAATTATTTACTTAGTTATAACTACTAAGAAATATTACAGTCAGTTCAAGGGCGTAGCCAGGGGGGCAGCTGCCTTCCCTAGGTCCTAGACCTAAGAAATTATAAATACAATTTTTTTTCCATTAATGGAATTTTGAGAAGCTGCCTCTTCGCCCAGACCAGAGGCTGGCTAGGCCCATGAGTCAGTTGGAAAAAGTAAAAAGCTTTTATTAGTAACAGTGTAATCATAAAAGTCTTGATGATTAAAATTGTCCAGTTGTATTTTAGTTAAATCATCCATTCAACCATTTATAAGAAGGGGAACTTTCAATTTTCATTCATATTAATCGAAATTTTGAATTCTGGCTGTTGGGTAAAAATGTAATGAAAATTATGAATTTAAAGATAAAGCAATAATTCGTAATTTAAAGACTTATATTTCGATGGTCAACGCAGAACTAGTTAAAACTATACCTCCAGAAGATTTAGATTTAACATCTAATCTTTTTAATACAACTTTAATAACACAACAAATTTTGAAATCTGAGTTTTATATTGAATTTTAATTACTTTTATGTACAAGAACACAATCAACGAATAAGTACTATTTCTTGTTGTTATATATTCAAATGGCAGAAATTCCATGACTAACATCACAAATCAAAATGTCAAAATATATGTGTATTATGCAAGAAGGAAATTGTATTCTTTTAGTTCGTTTTGCCAAAAACAATATGTTCAGATTTTTATGGGTTTGCTTTTTTTCATTTTAAAAACCTTTAAATTTTGATTTTTAGCTGTTTCTAATATGATGATATTCATCACTCATCAGGGATCTGCTATTAAAAATGTAGTCTCGTTGCTATGAGAGAACTTCTGACGTTACATGTAATTTGTAAATCTCTTGAAACTCTGAGTGGTGTCTTCGAGATCTTTCGAAGGTTTCCATTAGAAGTGTAGATACTAAAGGTCCACGACTTCTTCATATCATCAGTGGCACCCTTATTTATACATATTCATGTATATAGAGAAAAACTTTAAAAATTATAATATTTTCATGTACAGTAAAAGCATAACGGCAAAGATGGTATATTATTAGAGTGGAACTAATTATGAAATAACCAATACGTTTGTTAATTTTGTAATATTAAAGTGTAAAATCTAGGAAAGAACTCACTTGAAAATCCTAAATTATCTTATTCATTTTTCTAGAATATTATCGATTTATGTGTTTTTTTAAATTAAGATCATTTGCATACTAATAACTGCAGATTAAGGAAATATTACGGTTATTAATTTTTAAAAAAATTAAAAGTATTCTTAATGGTTACGAGTATCCTGCCTTATTATTATGCGTTGAGATTTATTATTATAGTAACATCTACTCTTTACTTCATGAGAAATTTTGATTAGACTAAATTTACGTATACGTTATATATATATATATATATATATATATATATATATATATATATATATATATATATATATATACATATATATATATATATATATATATATATATATATATATATATATATATATATATATATATATATATATATATATATATATATATATATATATATATATATAGCCTTTTTCTAACATGTCGTGGAAGTACTCATGGCTTTGGTTACAAAAGAAATCATGGTAGAGCGACCTTCCGATGTTTCGCCTTCTTCAGAGAACTTTACTCTTCGAAATCATCAGAATACTGAATGAATAGAGCTTTTTCCGTTTTTTTTTTTATGATATACATTTTTCAATTAATTGTTAAACGGTTTTGTTCAAGACCTGTAATTCTGACAGAGAATTATCCTTGCCTATATTGTCCATTTGATATCCCAAATTAAAAAGTTTGTATATATATATATATATATATATATATATACATATATATATATATATATATATATATATATATATATATATATATAGAAGGACAGTAAAAGAGCTACTGGTAACAACACAATCTGAACGAAGTATACAACTGGGATTGCTCTTTTGGGTTAAGAGTGCAACTATAAGTTCAAGACCTGTATTCTGACAGAGAATTATCCTTGCCTATATTGTCCATTTGATATCCCAAATTAAAAAGTTTGTATATATATATATATATATATATATATATATATATATATATATATATATATATATATATATATATATATATATATATAATATATATATATAAATATATATATATATATATATATATATATATATATATATATATATATATATATATATATATATAAATATATATATATATATATATATATATATATATATATATATATATATATATATATATATATATATATATATATATATATATATATATATATATATATATATATAGTATTTTTTGTTCGGTGGAGTTTACTATAAGCATAATATAGATCTAATAAAAAATGCTTTTACGTAATAGCCCAAAAACTATTTACCTAGATAGACAGCAAGCCAGAAAATACATAGCTTGTTTTATGAAGTTGCTATAGTTGCGCCTATGGTAAACAATAATAGTGTACAGCTAAGACATAGTAGCAATTTCATTTACAATCAATTACTGTATATTAACATGGCATAAAGCTATATGCTGCAATTTGTTACGGGATTTAAAAGAATTCCGTGAGTAGTGAAAATTACCATGCAGAAATATTCAATTGCAAGTCAGATTACATTCCGAACGACTTAAGTAGTCTGCGGTTTTCGTGGCCTTTCAAATTCTGCTTTAAATGGGGAATCTGATCTGTTAAATTTTTTAAGAATTTTTCATTTTTTTAAGTCGTTTCTTATATTCTGAACTTATTTAATTTTGTCTAAAATGTTTCGTACCTATTACTCAAGTCTTTTTTGTGTTCTGTACGGAACACTTATCAGATCATTTCGGTACCTGTACGTCCGTCTGTTACACCCGATTTT
>CM032446.1:142022927-142054442 GCA_019049505.1 Pachyrhynchus sulphureomaculatus
AATGATTTCGGGCGTCGTGACAACGCGCTCCTTAGAGTGAGTTTTCCTTGCCGATGTTGCAAAACCTTCATTGGACTTCTCCGACTCGTTGTACTTCGCGACAACGTCATACACGGTCGATCTTGGGTATCCGAAGAATCGAATGATTTCTGTCGTTGAGCGCCCAGTGCGAACACTTTCGATAATCGCGGCTCTTCGATTATACTTCGCACTTGGTTTCAACATTGCGACTGTTTCTAGGTTATGAATGTTTAGTACATGCGCCAAGATATTTGGACGCCAATCGTGACCTCTCGAAGTGGTATAAAACGGCGGCAAATTCAAATTGAATTTTGTCCAGATTTTGCTACCGCCCTGTATATATATATATATATATATATATATATATATATATATATATATATATATATATATATATATATATATATATATATATATATATAGTTTGTCAAGTAAAAACGTGTACGCCATAATTCATTTTTGGTAGATGTAATTTTAGCGAGTCGACAAAAAATGAGTAGAGGGAACCTTTGTCTACGAAGCATTTTAGTAAAAGTATCAGTCGATTCCGAACCTTCGTAGAAATCTCGTAAAATCTAAGATGAGTCAGTTGTTTGCGCGTCGGTTCTTTGTTCTCATCCAAAGGGGCCCAAAATGACAAATTTCGCCGCCGCTAAATATATTAAAAAGTCGGTATCGTTTGTGAAGAAGTGCGTAAATCATTTTAACGAGACGAAAAATGACTTGCCAAAATGTGGCTCGATAGGCAAACTCACTCCGAAAGTCAAAAAACGTGTTTTTGTTTTTACGAGACCCGAAACTGACGCTGCCTCAAAGAGCGGCAAAATTAAGAAAATCTGGATTGAATGTGTCGACATCTTCGGGCTAAGGTTGTCAAATTCCAAAGCACGTTGAAGAAACCTTTGCTGGGCGAAAATCACGTCGCTAAGCGGCTCGCTTGAGCCCACGATAAGATACTAGAGTGGCCCTCACAATCGCCGGACTCAAACCCTATTGAAAACGTTTGGTCCTTTGTAAAAAAAAGCTCAGAGAGATTCGAAAAATTTGTAGAGTATACGAAAAAGCTCGTCAACAGTATACCTCGAAGATGCTAGGCGATTATTGATGCAAGCGAGCCGCTTAGCTTACTAAGGTAATTGTGCTGTTGTTAGCACATCAAAGAATAAATTGAGGGTGATCTTCCCCTTCTTCTTTTATCCTATGTCTTTCCCTGGACCACAAGTCTTTGTATGTTGTCGCTACGCATGATGTAACCGAAGTATTCTTTGAAAGGTCATACCGGGCAGTCTCTGGATTGGCTGAATTTCTTGCAAAACGGATGCACAATTCGCCTTCGATCTGTTAGGCGAATGACCGATGTCTTAGAAGCATATCCGAAGCCTGAGTATATAAGTGTGTTTAAAAGTTTAATTTTGGTTGTTTTCGTAATATTTCTGTCCCTTCAGATGTTTGTCAATTGTGACATTGCGGTTTGACTAAGTTGAATACGGGGTCTGATCTCATATTCTGTAACGCCGTTTTCATGTATTACTGCCTGACCCGCCGTAAGCGAGCGTGCAGGGCGTGCACCGCACGCCTGCGGCACATCCAGAGAGGCGGCAAATACAGAATCTTTTGTACAAATTACATTCAGGGAAAATAAGATGGAGGCGGCCACAGAAAATTTTTGGATGGAGGAGGGGCATAGTAAGTTTTGCAGGCGGGTATTCAGGCAGCTAGCAACAGGTCTGATTACTGCTCCTATTCAACTACATCACACTGAGAGATAATGGCGGGTTTTTGGCCTAAAATGTTTCCGCGATCTATAATTACTATTTTTGACTTTTTGTAGTTAATTTTAAGTCCGTATTCCTGTCCATCTTGTTTTAATCTTTGCAATAATTGCTCTATTTCCTGTACATCTGATGCTATTAATACGGTATCATCCGCAAATCGCTGATTGGAGAATTTTTTGCCACCTACAGATATTCCACTGTGCCATTCATCCAGAACTGTCTACATTACGTATTTACTCTAGATGTTATAAAATATAGGAGATCAAATACATCCCTGTTTAATGCCCTTCTCGATCATGTATGCATCAGAGTATAAGTTTTCCATCTTAATTATACCTGAGCGTTGTTATATTAGCTGGAAAACTAGCCTAATCAAATTGTTATACATATATAACACGTAGGCCGGAAAATCTTTGGTCTAGCTACTTAAAACATTTTTTTTTTTTTGCAAAATTCGACTTTATTCGTCAATGTAGTATATATATATATATATATATATATATATATATATATATATATATATATATATATAAAAATAAATAAATAAATATATATATATATATATATATATATACATATATATATATATATATATATATATATATATATATATATATATATATATATATATTAAAATTTTGTGCACTTTTTTTTTGGCGTCTTGGTATATTATCTTATCAAGTTTTCCAATATGTTTGATTAAAATTACTCGAGTAACATCAAAAGTAGTAGAAAAATAACATACAGGGGCTGAAGAAGTCTCAAGCCCCCGCTAGTATTGCATAAAAATAAATTCTCACACACTGTTATTGTTTAATTTAAGATTTATTGTTTATTTTCATTGGTTACTGGATACTACATACCATTTTTAGTTTACATATGAGAGCAACTCTTATTTCTTAAATTGATTGACTCATTGAATCACCAGTATTTTATGCACTACTTTTCAGTTCTTTTACAAGATTTTTCGAGTTAGCAGGCCATTCAGCAAAAATGCTATTTATGCCTCGGCATTTACCAATATCCTTAAATGAATTTTAAATCAAGTCTTTCCCGCTTTCATGGTACAGGTATAAGTAAAGTTATGCA
The DNA here is from genome assembly GCA_019049505.1 of Pachyrhynchus sulphureomaculatus. NCBI lineage: Eukaryota > Metazoa > Arthropoda > Insecta > Coleoptera > Curculionidae > Pachyrhynchus > Pachyrhynchus sulphureomaculatus. The sequence continues at coordinate 142,025,813 of CM032446.1, forward strand.
GTAAATTTTCAAAGATAAATGATCTATGACCCTTTTTACCACGATTCTTCTTATGCATATTTAACGTCATAGTCAGATACCTCCGTGCTTAATCCTCTACAGTCGCATTTTTTATTCGTTAGTATATACCTGTACCGTGCAATCGCTTAAACCAGAAAAACATTAATAATTATTAACCACCGAAACAGGTATTTCACGTAGGGAGAAGTTAAATTGCAAATTAATTTTTTTTTATATCAATAATTCACCATTCAGGATGGTTTACCTTCAGCAATTGCAAGTTATGTTTTTGTGAAGTTAAGAAATTAATTGTTATTATGCGTGCGATACTGCTGTAGAATGATGAATATTTATTATAAGCAACGATGCTTTAGTGAAAGGTGTATATATTATGTCATATATCATGAGACATTTTAATGTAACAGTAAATGTCACAAGATTAAAAGGTTTCAGTTGCATATTTTTGGCAAACGGTGCCTATTTTCTCGTGAAGTCAAATTGTAATATATATATACATATATATGTATATATATATATATATATATATATATATATATATATATATATATATATATATATATATATATATGGTGTTATGAAATTCACTGCATATATCGGAACTAGCGTCTCCTTGTAGCAAGACCAATTGCAGAAAATTCACCTTAAATAGCGGATCTTACCAATAAAGGAAAAATCGACTGTAAAGAAATGTCATTTTTTTTTCACGCCGCCAGTGGTGGAACCATACAAATCTACAATATCGCCACGCTGTAAGGTTTAGACTGTTGCCAAATTTGGCTGGCTTTTCCCAAAAATTGGTACCTTTTAAAATTATTACTTTATGACACCAAGTTTTATATTTCAATAATTTATATAATTAGTACAAGTTTTAACACATGTAATTCACTAAAATTTTATTTCCTTCATTGAAACCATGACGGCGCAACAAACAAAATATTAAGGTAGGTCGCAAAGCGTTCACCTTATTTTACTTTAATTATTTTTTAAAAGGGCTTGTCGTCGGCACACATCAAAGCCGTTGTCGGCGTGCGACGCCCAGAACAAAGAATTTCTTCTCGCCGCCGGCGCCAGCTAGCTTTAACGCGATTTTTATGCAAGGTGGGGATATCGAAGAGATTTTTTCGCCTCTTTCTTATAACGATTCTTCCAACATATTTTTCACAGTTTCTTGTACGATATTTTTTCTCTTTAAAGCATTTTTAGGTATTAGGAATAAAGATTTTAAAGTTTCCTTTAAAGTTAAACTCCGAAGTAGACAGTTCACTATTTAAATGTAACAGTCTGTTCGGAAACTGCGAAGGTAACTTTTTGCCCATCCGGTTGCTGACCAATTTGCTTGTTTTCATTACTGATATTAATGAAAGCGTTTTGTAAGATCGATGTGCTTTCATTACTTGAGATTGTTTGAGAGAGAGCATTTATATTTTCAGCTGCTTTAAACATATGTTCAGGAAAGACGTTTTTGTCCACGGCCAAACTCCAGCCGCTTTAAATCCGTTCACGATAGATGACAGCAGCTCTTTGGTAAGTTTCCATAAATACACTTGTAACTTGATATTTTTATGTTATTTCTGCAATATTTGCTTCATTTCTAAGTCAATTTTTAATCAAATCTAGTAGCAGATAATGTGTACCTACTTACAAAAAAAAACTGTATGAATATTGAATTATTTGTTTTCGAGTTATATCCAGGAGTACATACATACACACGTATCGATAGATATATATATATATATATATATATATATATATATATATATATATATATATATATATATATATATATATATATATAATATGTACGCGGTTGTGTTATAAATGGTTGTTTATAATCTTGAGGGATATGAAGAAGTAGCTAATTAAACAAACGGGACTTTGTAGAATAGATAAATAAAAAACCTTGGCTTGTCATTTTTTATAAATACAAGTTTAAGCCTACTAAAAATAAACTTGTCATGCTTCGCAGAGCTAACGAACGATGATTTTGAATGACAAGTCATCTTTTGGAAATCCGTATCATAAGCACTCGTGTAGTCTAAATTATGAATACGTGTTTATCTGAAATTGGACGCATATCATTTTTTCCAGTCTTAAAAATTATAAATCAATTGTTGATTGAAGTCAAAGATAATTTAAATTTGTATGATACAAATATAAAGGAACATAAGTTGTAGTATATATTATTAAGTACTTTTTTATGCAAATTAATATTTTAATGTAAAGTTTCGTTTCTAACTTAATAATATATGTGCGTTTATATGAATTTGCTAAGTTATTCAATTATTTTCTTAAAGTTTATACGGCACTTGAGGAATGCCGTTGTTTTATGCGCGATTTTATATCATTGCTAAATAGTAGCAAATATATTACGAATAATTTTTATCTTACATTATTTATTTGTTCATACTACACATTGTTTTGGTCCAAAAAATTTATTTGTAGTAAAAATTTATCTTAATTGAAAGAAAACGTTCTTTCTGACTTATCTTTTTTTTCTTACAAGCGGTTCCTTGAGTTATAGGACGAAGAAAAGAGTTTTATATTGATCTATAATAGTAATTAACTAACAAGAGCTATTGTCTTGCTTAAACGCACGTATACCACATGGCATCATGATAATCAAATCAAGTATTTTTCTAAAATTGTTTAGGCGTCACTAATATATTTTTGTATCATTGATCATGTATATTTTGTTTAGAAATAATATTATTTATACTCATATTACAGTTTATTACAAATATAGAGCTGACATATCCTTGTATAGTTTTAAGTTTATAACTTTTAATTAAAATCGCTGTCCAAGGCTGGTCTCACACTGAAACTGACTATGTGCGACTTTTGGTCGTACGTAGTCGCATGAAGTTTCCCGACCATGGGAATGTAATCAGCGCTCTTACACTAGAACCGACTTAGTCCTTCGACTACGTGCGCTTTAGTGGCACGACTAAGTCGGTTTCAGGGTGAAGGGGCTGATTACATGCCCAATTTCGTGCGTAGACGAGCGACTACGTACAACCAAAAGTCGCACGTAATCGGTTCCAATGTGAGACCAGCCTAAAGCGAACAATTGTCACAGGTTGCTGTCTGGCTGTCTTAACCTGATTCTTAATCAGTCCATTTCTCCTACTGGACTTGAATTGATAAGAGAAAAATTATAGAAAATTAAATGCTTGATTTACCTAAAAAATCTAACTTCGAAACTGTAGATTGTATATAATGCTTCCTATTAAATCAAGTTATTATGTAATAAATATAGAATATTTTAGCTAACCCTATTATGAGAAAGTTCAGGATTCTATTCATTTTATATTTTAAAATACTGTTTGACGACTAACCAATGCGACCAGCCACACATGCATAGAGAAAAATCAAGTGAACACAAAAAATAAATAAAACACTTTCTCGTGTTCATGGGAAATTTTTTAAACAAACCCTTAGCTATGTCTTTGTTTGTTGTTGAATATATTCTTGAAAAATATGAACCAAGCGTAGAATAGTATTACATTAATAAAATATAATTGGCACTTTTGTACCTGGGATGGAATATTAAGAGTTTGACTATGGTATGTATAAATGAGCAGAAATATGTTTTAGAATTCGTTGACCAAATTAAGTTAGTGTGGGACTGTATTATGATCACGGATCTGTGTGGGCCAACTCCAGCTCTACAGTATAACATAAAGTGGCGAATTTACAATCAGAAACTATGATACTGGCGTGGCGGTAATATTAATTTAGAAAAACTTGTAATAATCTACTTCTTTCTATGAAATCCGTCTCACCCTTTTTCAACTAGTAAGCGAAAATTCAACCATTTTTTATTGGACTAATTTGCACATTATACTCTATTTTTGTGACAGGTTGTAATTTTTGGAAATCTAACTATAACTTGGCGCAGTCGCGCGATATCGTCAAACAACGTGGCAGTTGTAGAGGTTTTAACAATCGCTCGCTGTTGACGTTTGTCGGGTCTAGGGGACCTGTATATAAATGCATTGTTTTGATCTTGCCGCATGCACCTCGCTGTCCGTAATCCTCGCATAGGACAGCCTTAAAGAATAAAATTTTATTTTAAACCAAAACAATTTGGGTGTGCTGTTATTAAATGAACATATGAAAATATTTTCCTCTATTTAAAATAATATTACAGATATGGTTTTCATTTAAAGGAAACTGCTTTTATTAAAAAAAACTTGTGTGTGAATCAAGTAAAATTTAGAAAAAAAGTTTTAATCGTTTTGAAACCTTTTTTAATAATTTTTGTGCCTTTTTACCCAATTTATTTAAATTTAAAAATAGTGTCAGATAAAAAAAAACAAACATTACTTGCTAAGGCTATAACAAATTTACTTAATTTTGGGTTTTAGGGTGAAAACAGACTTAATCATTCATATATATATATATATATATATATATATATATATATATATATATATATATATATATATATATATAACACATGGGCTGAAAAGTCCCGGGCCTAACACATAGATGGCGCTAGTTTTATTGCAGTCACCTTTTTTTCAGTTAATACTAACCTTCAAAAGACAGCTGTTAAAATTTCATGATATTCTATTCATTAGTTTGTGAGTTATTGTGCTAAGAGTGACGCTACTTTTGTTATTTTCAAAACAATGGATCAAAAACAATTTCGTGTTTTAATTTACACTGCTTCTTGATGGGAAAAAATACCGTTCAAGCGAAGCAATGGCTTGAAAAGTGTTATGGGGACTCCGCTCCATCAGAAACAACAATAAAACGTTGGTTTGCTGACTTCAAACGTGGTCGTAGAGACACCGATGATGCAGAACGCAGTGGACGTCCAAATGAGGCGGTAACACCCAGAAAACATCAAAAAAATCCATAAAATCGTTTTGAATGATCGAAAAGTGAAGTTGCGTGAGTTAGCTGACATCGTAAAGATATCAAAAGAACGTGTTGGCTTTATACTGCATGAGCATTTGACTATGAGAAAGCTCTGTTCAAAGTGGGTGCCGCGTTTGCTCACTGTTGATCAAAAACAAGAACGTGTTGATGATTCTGAGCAGTGTTTGGCCATGTTTAAACGTAACAAACCGGAATTTTTGCGTCGATATGTGACAATGGATGAAACATGGATCCATCACTTCACTCTGGAATCAAAACGATCGTCATCTGAGTGGACAGCAACTGGTGAACCTCGTCCAAAGCGCCCGAAAGCACAACAATCGGCTGGAAAGGTTATGGCCTCGGTATTTTGGGATGTGCGTGGTGTAATATTAATCGACTATCTTGAGAAAGGAAATACCATCAACAGTGAATATTATATAGCGTTATTGGAGCGTTTGAAGGCCGAAATTGCAAAGAAACGACCGCATATGGCAAAGAAAAAAATTTTGTTTCATCAAGACAACGCACCGTGTCACAAGTCAATCAAAACAATGGCAAAACTACATGAATTGAACTTCGAATTGCTCCCACATCCACCGTATTCGCCAGATTTGGCTCCCAGCGACTACTGGCTGTTCGCAGACCTGAAAAAAATGCTCGCCGGTAAGAAATTTCGCACGAATGAAGAGGTTATCGCTGAAACTGAGGCCTATTTTGAGGCAAAAGATAAATCGTTCTACAAAAGTGGTATTGAAATGTTAGAGCGGCGCTGGAATGATTGCGTTGCTCTTGATGGAGATTACGTTGATGAATAAAGCTAATTTTGAACCAAAAAAAAACCGTGTTTTCTTTGTTAGGCCCGGGACTTTTCAGCCCACTTATATATATATATATATATATATATATATATATATATATATATATATATATATATATATATATATAATGTTATCCTCAGTCAGTTGGAGACACACATAATACTTATTTTTCTTAAATTTGAATATTGGTCAACATTTTATAAATCACTGGACTACAAAATTTTATAAAGTAAAGCTCCGTCAGTGACACAGCTGAGATAAACGTTGGAATTTCTAAATGAGATAGAGAATATTGCAATTGGGTAATGCCCTAAGTGATTCATTGATGTCGCTGAATGTTAGCGATATAATAGGTATCGCTAAGTAATTGTCAATTCACCGTCAGACAGACAAGGAAATAGATTAAATGTTTGAGACATCTCTAAGTTGTCTCTAATTTTCTCCAATTTATTTTGCTAAAAAGATACCATTTTAAATATATTAGGCGATTTTCGTAACACTCTGTCTGTATACATGTATATATATATATATATATATATATATATATATATATATATATATATATATATATATATATATATTTCTTCTTCAGTGGACAATATTATAGGATATGCAAATCATAAATATTGTAAATACTTACCGTCCATCGAAAAGTAAACGGTAACACCAATTTTCCTCTTTCTGGATCGGCAAGAGTAAATGTATCACGCCCAAGCACCTGGCTGGAAGTGTTTCCAAATGAACACGATCCGGTGCTCGTGACATTACTCTGGTACTCCTTCAGGCACAGTCGGAAAAACGTTTGACACGGTGTTGAACAACGGTTAGATATTGGGGAGCGAGTTCCACCTCCACAACATTGTCCGGTTGACAGTTCGCTACGTGGGTTTGCCATTTCGAGTACTTGGAGCTCGAAGATGCCGGAGCCATGCGTACACTGAAACAAACAAAAAATATTTACCTTAGTTAACTTTACTGAGACGAGATATAAAAGATAAACGACATATTACCTTCAGGTTAACTTGTGAATTAAACAATCATAATAGTACTAAAGTTATCCTGAAGAACGAGAGGCAACAAGTATTCAAATTTAATCTGTGTGAGATGATATTTATAGCATTTTCAGGTTTTTTAATCTAGAACGGCATTTTTTTATTGTTTTTGTTATATTTGGTATTGCTTTAGGTTTGAAGTGGTCTTCGGCAAAGTCAATTTATGTTTCCTTCATTGTCGTGTGCTAATCATTGGCGCCAACAGCTGATTGAAGCTGTTCCAAAGCTGTTGTTTTTTGCCAAAGCTTCATTGAAGTTCTTTCTTCCATATTTCATTTGAATAATGTTGTCTTAACTCGTAGCTTTTCTATTTTGGTCTTTTTGTGCATCCCCTGTAGCAAGGTACACCCCGCTATAGTTCACGGTCTGGATCGGTTCTTTATTTATTTTCAAGTGTCCAGTAGTGGTCGAGGCCGCATTTTATATATTTTAGTGCGGCTTTAAAATCGTTAGCCTAATGCTCGAATAACTGTCACTTATGGTACTGGGTTGTACGGAGCTTCGTCCTCTGAGTTGCCACTTTTATTCTGTTCAGATGATTTTGACTGTCAACTTAGGCGTTCCATTTTGGTATTTCCAATGTACGATATTCGTTGATAACCTGAACTAACCGGAGGGTTCTTCTTTATTTATTCGGTTATTAGGGTCTCACTACCCTCAGTATTATCTACAGTTTTTAAAATAATAGCCACTAGGTAATGAACACTAGTAAAAAAATTAATATTTTTATTATTTTTTGATAATTTATCGCCCTTAGATTTTTTGTACTTGTAAATTTATGATTAAAAAAAAAAACAAAACTAATTTTAATAAGTTCTAGCTCCGAATTATAATAGAAGGAGGGCTACCTTAAATTCAATAAGTATGAAACGATGACTTTCTATAAACTATTCGTTATCAAATACAGTTGTTCTCGCGTAACTAACAATAATGGGTGTGTTATTAAATATTGCGGCTATGTAATTGGGTAAAATAAAAAGACTGTGTGAAATAACACAGTGTATGCGAATTTTAGTGCTGATACTTTGTATTAATAATAATTAATGGATAAACTAACTTGATAATAATAGCCTGAAACTTTTTTTCTGTTTTAATAAAATTATTGATTATAGATGGTACAGGACACATAATGACTTTCTTGTTCGGCATGATCAAGTTATCTTTGTTATGGATTTTTCATTGTAATTGGCTATAAGTATTACGTAGTGTTTGACCCATGTAACACTTGTTGACACTTTACAGATTTTCTCGCAAAGAGTACAATAAACACAGTTTAAACATGAAGGGGTGGCATTAAAAGCATGTTTTTTGACAATCTGTAGCTTCTGGATTGGTCTTACACTAAATACACCTACTAGATAGGTAGAGTAGATTTCGAAAAATAAACCTAAAAAGGTGGGGATAATAAAGGATGGGCTTTCAAGTGAGGTTAAGAGGTTAGAGTAAGTTCAATAGTTTTAATCTTGTCGGCTTGTAGTGAAGGAAAAATATAAATCTAAAAAGGCAATATTATTTGGTTTAGTACAGTCATTACCAATATATTAAGTTTTCCTCTAATCGGCTTTGTTATAGCTCTCAACTATGAGATCAAAAGCTGTTCTATTACTTCATATTTTTAAAATTCATGCCCTATTTTGTTTGCACCGCTAAGTGCAGATATACTACACATTGGTGTAAATAGTGTATATAAATAAATAAATAAATCTAATGGAAACGTCTGCTAATGGATTACTGTTGAGGTTAATTTACGTGTATGTGAGTAAAAACGAATAATATTTAATATGTATCCACTAAAGCTACGAGATCGACGTTGTGGGTAGCCATCAAGCGATTGCTGACAACAAGCGGGAAACAATGGTTATTCTTCTTGGAAGACTTGAAGAAGTCAGATGACGTTACATATTCTGCCTGCGACAGTTCAAGAATCTGTCAACACCGCATTTGAGTCTTACATGAGAGAGTATCTAAATAATTCACGAGCGAATGGAAACCGTAACTATGGAAAATGTTTTTACAGAAACAGTTGTAATAACAATTAAATAGCTTATATATATATATATATATATATATATATATATATATATATATATATATATATATATATATATATATATATATATATACATATATATATATATATATATATATATATATATATATATATATATATATATATACATATATATATACATATATATATATATATATATATATATATATATATATATATATATATATATATATATATATATGTATGTATATAGAATAATGATTCCACAGCATTTATTAATCAGGGTATGAAAAAAATGTTTTAATAAAAGTTATAGGATGTTATATGGCGAACATCCTGACGTTGATAATAAAATGTTTTGAACTGTCGGTTCGAAGAAATTACGCTATCTTGATTTATTTTTAAAATCAATATCCCTGTATATTATTTTTTTTCGGGTCCTACTAAAAATTCTAGATATTATTTGTTTAACATACATATATCGAAATTAAACTGTTTTGGAATTATTGTCATTTGAAATTTAAAATATAAAAAAAGACAAAAAAAACTATTAATAAATACTCATGGTATATTTTTAAGGTAACAATTGCTCAAAATGTCTACCGTTAACAGCGAGGCAATGACCCAATCTGTCATAAACATCCTGAACAGAGTTTTGCAGAGACTCCGGGGTGATCTTTGCTACTTCATATTGAATTCTTTGTTGTAAATTTTCTACAGTTTCAGATCGACTTCTGTAAAATTTTGTTTTCAAATAACCCCATAAAAAAAATCAAGTGGCGTAAGGTCGGGACTCCTTGCGGGCCATTCTACAGCATCTCTTCTGCCTATTCATCGATTGGGAAAAATCGCATCCAAATATCTACGAACATTGATTTCATAGTGAGGAGGTGCTCCGTCCTGTTGATACCACAGATTCCTGTTAGGGGTAACCAAATTATTTTCATCGGGGAAAACACCTGCACGAGTTGGAATAACTTGTTCTTGGAGTAACTGTAAATACCGTTGTCCTGTAAGATTTCCATCGATAAAAAAGGGACCAATGATATGACGTCCACAAACCCCTGCCCACACGTCTATCCTTTGTGGTCTTTGAGAATGACTGTCGATTATCCAGTGGGGATTCTCGGTAGACCAGTACCGGCAGTTTTGCCAGTTAACTTTTTCCTTAAGACAAAATGTGGCCTCGTCAGAAAAAACAATTAGGTTAGGATCATTATTGATTCGTTCCATCATGACTTCGCAAAATTCAACGCGTCTATCGTACTCATCTTCAGATAATTCTTGCAATGCAATTTTTCTTCAGTCAGTATACAACTTAAGGTACCTTTACTTATGTTATGGTCTAGGCAAAGCTGACGAATGGCTGTATGGGGATTTTCTGTAATTTCCAATAAAACATCTAACTTTTTATTATCTCTTGTTTTAACTTTGGAGATCCATATCCTTAACACGACCTGATTGTCTAAATCATTTTAATGTTTTGTTAACTACGGAATGGGTAATAGGTTCTCAATTCAGATATTCTTCGTTAAAAAGATCACACACCAACCAAGTGATTCTTTCAGTTTCTGTTAAATGTACCATTATGATATTACGCTCAAATTGCAGTTACACAAAATACTGCAATAAACGTTTTCGTTAATAAATCATTTTTTGACGCGTTAAGTCGTTACCTGCTTAATTTGATCTCAAATTTTCAAATATCAATAATTCCAAAACAGTTCAATTTAGACATATGGTATGTTAGACAAATAATATCTAGAAAATTTAGTAGGACTCAAAAATAAAATAATATACAGGGCTTTCCATTTAAAAAAATTTAAGATGACTTCGAACTGACAGTTCAAAACATTTTATTGTCAACGTCAGCATGTGCGCCGTATAACACCCTATAACATTTATTTAAACATTTTTTTGATACACTGATTAATAAATGCTGTGGAAACATTATTCCATAAATATGGGGCACCTTCTTTATATATATATATATATATATATATATATATATATATATATATATATATATATATATATATATATATATATATATATATATAGTGACCTACAATACAAACGATAAAAAGAAATACGTTAATAACAAAAGGGGGAGATATTAATTTCAGTTACATGATACGGCTTATAGATCACGTTACTTCCACCATCGGTTTCGGGTTACAAAGTGTATTGTAGGAAATGTCATTATGAGACAACTCGGGATATAAACGTAAAAATCCCTTCAGGTGTTACATGCTAGCCTTTTTGTTTTGTTGTAGTTCTTAACTTGTTTTCTGAATGGAAACCTGAAAGGGCGATGGTAGACTCGACCAAGAAGTAACCAAAGCACTTAAATAAGCAAGAAGAGGTAGTTTAATATATATGAGGTGAGTGAGAGATGGTAAGAGGGGCAAGATAGAGAACAACTATAAAACAGGTCAATTAGATTTGTTCATAGTTTAATTATCATAGTAGAGCCTATGATAGTGATGAAGTGATATTTTGCCAAATTATGCTCAATCTTATTTAAACAAAGGCGCTAACTTATTATTATTAGTATTATTTTTTCACAAATTTAAAAAGTTTTACTGCAAAACGTTGCTGAGATATCGTTGCAACAAATTAAAAAAAAAAGAAGCTTTTTTTATTTGTTTTCACTTTTCTGATATTTGTTTGAAACCTACGTATTATATATTAGGATAACTATATATATATATATATATATATATATATATATATATATATATATATATATATATATATATATATATACATATGTATATATATATATATATATATATATATATATATTATATATATATATATATACATATATATATATATATATATATATATATATATATATATATATATATATATATATATATATATATATATATACAAATCTGAAGTTTCTATGTACTTTTTCTACAAATGTTGTGTTTCCATTTTGTTTAGGTTAATTTTCCATCTTACTTATAATAAGAGCATGATGGCATGTGATGATTGTTGTAACATCGTAAATTACGTGTACAATTTTGGGGAAATTTTCTTCTTTCTTTCAAAGGATTAAAAGAATAAATTGGCCAGGCCCTTGGAATACACTTTAATTTCTAATTAAAATTAACTTTTAATTTGCCCCCTTTCTAAGCAATTGAGAAGAAGAAATTTCATGAATTTGGTACACTTTGAATTCTGTTTATAATGTAGTTACAGAAAAATCAAATTAGATACAAAAATCCGTGTATCCTATAGTAAGTATGATGATATATATATACTTGGGATAAGCAAAACTACTTCATTAATGCTAGAAATACTACTTGGTAATTTCTTAAAGATCCTCATCATACAAAAAATATTAGAAGAGAAATAATGACACTAGGTCTCATAACCAATTTCGTAATTTATAAACTATTTTCTATCCATAAAAGTATCAGTTGTGAACTTGTGACTGTCTCTTATCTTCTTTAACTCTTTCCTTGAGACAGATAGCATAGTTTACTTTTTCCCCGAGTTTACGCCTGCTGATTTTGAAGATGTTAGAACATTGTCTTCAATTTACAATATGAAGAAATTGATTTTTCTTAGGGTTTAATCAATTATTTACCATAGAAATTTTATTGCCTGTAAGGCAAGATAAATTTCCTTCACACTTTTTAACAACGTATTTAAGTGACATTTGCTATATAAACGAGGTTTAATAAACGTCATAAATACGTACATAATTTACATTTTTTACTATTATATTTTTTATTAATTTAAACATTAGTACGTATTAATTAAACGAAATATTTAATTTATATATATATATATATATATATACATATATGTATATATGTATATATATATATATATATATATATATATATATATATGTATATATATATATATATATATATACATGTATATGTATATATATATATATATATATATATATATATATATATATATATATATATATATATATATGTATATATATATATATATATATATATATATATATATATATATAAATATATATATATATATATATACATATACATATACATATACATATACATATACATATACATATATATATATATATATATATATATATATATATATATATATATATATATATACATATATATATATATATATATATATATATATATATATATATATATATATATATATACATATATATATATATATATATATATATATATATATATATATATATATATATATATATATATATATATATATATATATATATACAGTCGACACTCTATATAGTAAAAGACCAAAATGTTGACCGAAATTTCGCTATAGAAAGTTTTTCACTATATAAAGAAAAAATCCGTATATATTGCTATGTATGTATTTTATATTGGTAATCATTTACTTGTATTTTATAAGGTACAAGCAATAAAAAAATTGCAGAATTGAATTATTAGAAAAGATTTTATTAAACATTTGAAAGTTTAAATAGTACATAGCATGTACAGAGCTAAATACATACATAAAGTCCGTACGTTATATCTTTACCCGTGCGTCATAGTTTTCAGGCCATATAACAGACGGCTATTATATTATTTGTCTCTTTTCACCAATAAATCGTAGGTATTGGTAAAAAGAGACAAAAAATATAATATTCGTCTGGGATATTGCCTGAAAACTATGACGCACGTGTAAAGATATAACGTACGGACTTTATGTATGTATGTACTACATACGAAATAAAAAGAATAATACAAAATCTGTTAATACATATGTACATACTACATAGATACGTACTAGGAAAAATAATCAGTTATTTTCTTTTGAACATTACTTTTGAAAAATTTTTGTTGCTCAACAAAATTCTCGCATTTATTTAAATGCATAAAGATTTTTATCAGGTACACTTTCCTGGCCCCTGAGAATAGTTCGCACAATGTCAAATGCATTTCTTATTTCATTTTCACTAAATTTAGCAGGACATTCCACGGTTTCAGTTTCTTCTTCATGATCTTCTATACTTTTTATATCATCAATTATGTCTTGGTCAGTTGGGAGATCTGTCGTGCCAACATCATTGTCGATTTGTAAGAAATCTTCAAGTAAAAAATCTGCGTCGACGGTAGCAGTTTTTTGTAGAATACCCCATTGCCTTTTTAAGGTAGCGAGATCCATTTCGTCTTCTTCTTCCCATTCGTCAATTTTTTCAGTAAAACCTGCTTTAGAAAAGTAGTTTTTGATAGTTTTCTGAGAAACATTTTCACTCCATACTTTAGCGACTTCGGTTATACACTCTTTAAGGGTAATCAATTTTTGGACTGGAAGGTTGTTATCAATCGCATTAACAATTTTGTGAACAATTCTGTTTCGGTAATGATGTTTTATATTTTTTATAATACCCTGGTCCATAGGTTGCAATTTGGAGGTCATGTTTGGTGGAAAAAAGATCAATTCAATATTCCTTAATTTTTTAGTTACAGTAACTGGATGTGCAGGACAATTGTCTATAAACATCACAATCTTTCGCTTTTAGCTTTTCATTTTCGTGTCCAGTTCTTTGATCCATCTTTCGAAAATCTCAGAAGTCATCCATGCCTTTTTATTATTGGCGTAATCTAACTCCAGAGATTTAACTCCTTTTAAACAACGGGGATTTTTGCTTTTACCTACGAGCAGTAATTTAAGTTTTTCTGAGCCATTCACGTCTGCTCCAACCATAAGTGTCACCCTTTCTTTACTTGTTTTAACACCAAAACAATTATCACTTTTAAAACCAAAAGTTTTATTTGGCAAACATTTAAAAAACAAACCGGTTTCATCACAATTGAAAACGGTTTTTTGGCTCGTACTTTTTCAATGCACTTTTTAAAACAGTTTCAGTCCAAATGTCACAGTCCTCCTGACTAACGCTTGCGCTCTCTCCAGAGACCGCCTTGAAAACAATTGAATTGCGAGTCTTCCAGGCACTCAACCACCCTTCACTAGCTTGAAAATTAACGCAGTTAAATTCTTTAGCAAATTGTAGAGCCTTTTGCTTTATTAAATTTCCCGATATTGGTACGTTTTGATGCGTACGGGCCATTTGAAACCATCGTAAAACTGCTTCATTTACATCCTCGTAAGTACTCACCCGTACTCGTTTTCGACTGCTTGGAACACTCGGTTTCTTGATGATACTGTTGCGACTTTTTATTACCAGAGAGACGCAACTTGGAGAAACACCAAATTTTGCAGCAACATCAATTTTTTTGCAGCCTTTATCAACTTCCTCCAAAACTTTAATTTTCTCAGCTAAACTTAAACACACTCGCTTGGACATCTTACTTGATTCTTAAACAAAAAGAAACTGAATCTGAATTTGCGAATTACTAGGCCTAGACTATAAAATGGGTTTTTCCCCGGGTTTCTATAAAATGGGTTATTCCCCGGGTTTCTCACAGAAATCTACCTGATTTATTGCCAACCATTAGGCGTTATAAACGCGTTAAGAACCTTTTCAAAAGAATGCGTCATAAAAATGGAATTCGTGCTAATGTTAGATAAAAATGGGAAACCCGAAATGGCCAACATCTCAATAAATGCATAAAAATTTATACATAAAATTCCGATAAAAATTTTATTATATAGAGTGTTACTATTTTACAGATTCACTATATGCAGGGCTTTTTACATGAAATTTCATTAAAATATTCTAGGTCTTGAAAAAATTGCACTATAAAGAGTTTTTCACTATATAGAGTTTCACTATAAACAGTGTCGACTGTATATATATATATATATATATATATATATATATATATATATATATATATATATATATATATATATATATATATATATATATATATACATATATATATATATATATATATATATATATATATATATATATATACATATATATATATATTATATATATATATATATATATATATAATATATATATATATATATATATATATACATACAGATGTACAAGTATGAAATGCGGATTTCAGACAACAGATGGTGCACCAATGCAGTTTGTGCTATAAAGATTTGACACTGCGCCATTTTGTTGTGTCATCAACAAGTATCAGACGCGCACGAGTGATAAATTGAAAAAGTGTGTGCATAGTGTGGTGTTGTTGTGTTCAATATGTTGAAATTTATACCGAACAAAGAGCATTAGCGGACAGCATTAATTTTTTGTTTTCATTTAAAGAAAACTGCTGTTGAATCATACCGATTACTTCGAGAAGCTTATGGTGAACATGCTCCATCGCAAGATACGTGTGAACGATGGTTTTGGCGTTTCAAAAGTGGTGACTTCGATGTTGCAGACAAGGAACGTGGAAAAAACCGCCAAAAAAATACGAAGATGTGGAATTGCAAGCATTGTTGAACGAAGATGATTCGCAGGCACAAAAACAACTCGCCGAGCAATTGGGCGTTATTCAACAAGCTGTTTCTAATCGGCTACGAGAGATGGGAAAGATTCAGAAGACCGGTAGATGTGTACCACATGAGTTGAAGGACAGGCAAATCGAAAAGCGCCAAAACACGTGTCACATTTTGCTCGATGGGTACAAAAGGAAGTCGTTTTTGCATCATATAGTTACAGGGGATGAAAAGTGGGTTTATTTTGAGAATCCCAAGCGCAAAAAATCAAGGATAGACCCAGGCGCACCATCCACATTGACCGCAAGACCGAATCGTTTTGGCAGAAAGACGATGCTCTGTGTTTGGTGGGACCAGAGGGGCGTGGTCTATTACGAGCCGTTAAAACCTGGGGAAACGGTTAATACTAAACGTTACCAACAACAATTGACCGATTTGAACCGTTCGCTGCTTGAAAAAAAGGCCAGAATACCGAAAGAGGTAACACAAAGTCATTTTTCTTCATGACAATGCTCCATCACATACGGCAAAACCATTTTGCGACACATTAGAAGCACTCAGCTAGGAAGTTCTACCTCATGCGGCTTACTCACCAAGCTTGGCTCCTTCCGATTACCACTTGTTTGCATCGATGGGTCACGCATTTGCTGAGCAGCGCTTTGGTTCGTATGAAGATGTGAAAAAATGGCTCGATGAATGGTTTGCAGCAAAAGGGGAAGATTTTTACTGGCGTGGTATTCACAAATTGCCCGAAAGATGGGAAAAATGTATAACAAGCCATGGAGCATACTTTGAATAAATCACTTTTTATCATTCTTCCGAATTTAACATGTTTTTTTAGAAAAAAAATCCGCATTTCATACTTACATACACCTGGTGTATATATATATATATATATATATATATATATATATATATATATATATATATATATATATATATATATATATAGTACTGTCAAAGAAACATAAGTTCAGTTTTTTAAGAAAAAGTGTTTAAGATAAAAATATGCTTATTACCTGATGTCTACGTTTGTACTTACATTGCGCTCCGATGACAATTTAAATGTTAAAAAAAATAAAACCTGCAGTGTGCATACGATATTTTGTTTATACGAAAATCGTAATCTTTTTTATTATTACGAAAAATACTATCTTCAGTCACCATCATATTATACAATATTTATATGTAACATAATTCTCAGAAACTATTTCAAAGAATGGCATTTAAAAGAACAATCCCATTGATGGACAAAAAGATGACAAGAATAATATGGGTATTAATTCATTGACAGTAAAACAATGCATTCATGAGATTCGACGTGGCCGATAAAGCAGAAATCTTCCTTATTTTATTTAAGAATGTTTGCCGAGAAGAGTAAACAGTTTAATTTGTATGTCCAGCAAGGTACTGTTCCGGAAATGCTAAAACAATACGCTAGATCTCACAAAATGCCGCGGTTATATTCATTTGTTTTAACTTTCTACATTGTGGTTCTTCTTCATTATGAAGATGACAGACTTATGATAATAATGCATTTTGCATTGTTTTAAAGGTTTCTGGGTTTTAAGATGATTTGTAAAATCTTAAGAGAAAACGAAGTTGTATTTTTCTCCCCGAAATGACGGGCCTTGATGAAATTAACCTACGTTAAAATTTATGTACATAGGCCTTAAAATTGTTTTATAATGAACCAGCGGACAAATATAGAAAATGTTAGAATCAATTTTAAAATTTAATATTTTAGGAATTAGTGTACCAAAGGACCACGCACACTTTAAATGGAAATTGGGTTTCTGTGAAATGACTCCAAATTTTGCACAGAGGTTGATCTTGTGCTCCTAAATAAAAGCCTCAATGGGCACAAGTCGCGAAAATGCTTCCTAACCCCGCTATTCACCGAAACAACCCCAATCGAGCCCAAGCGAATCCAATCGATCATTTACTGACAATTGAAAAAAAACTATATTCCGATGCTCAAAATAGGATAAAAATCTCACCTAGTATGTAAAATTGGATGCTCTTTCAGATTACGCTATCAGTTTTTTGCTACAACCCCTACAAACCCGAAAAACGGGGTCGTAAGGGGATGAAATATTAAAATTCCTGTATAAGATCTTGTACATTCATGTGTAATGCTCTTTTTATCCAAACAGGGGGCCATAGAGTTTTCGGGTGAGCCGAGTTCCGTTTTTTAGACATTAAGTGTATTATTTAGGCCTTATCCCCAAGAGATGAAATACGTGAAATAATCAACTGATCCGATTTTGAAAAAATAAAAAAGTTTTAAAAAAATAATAAATATATATATATATATATATATATATATATATATATATATATATATATATATATATATATATATAAATATATATATATATATATATATATATATATATATATATATATTATATGTATATATATATATATATATATATATATATATATATATATATATATATATATATATATATATATATATATAGGCGAAGGATTTATGTGTAGCCGTGAGTACTGTTTCAGAGTGGAGAAAAAATCGCGAAAAACTTGAAAAATGGTGTAGTGTTTTGTCATCGCCCATACAGGCACGAAAAAGTATGAAAAGCGGTGAATACCAAAAAGTGAATGATTCTTTATTTTTATGGTTTACACAGAATCGAGAACGTGGAATACCAATTTCAGAAACAATTTTAAAACATAAGGCAGTGAGTTTAAGCGAAGAGTTGCCGGTTATTGAAGCGCCTGTAAATTTTTTTGCAAGTGATGGATGGCTAGACAGGTGGAAAAAAAGACTTGGTGTACGTCAACTGAAAGTTTGTGGAGAAAGATTGTCGGCTGATGTATCTGCTGCAAAAAAATTGCATAAAATTTTGAGCAGCTTATGAAAGAACATGGTTTACAACCAGACCAAATCTATAATTGTGATGAAACAGACTTGAACTACAAAATGTTGCCGTCAAATACCTTAGCTTCAAAAACGGAAGCTGGAGCACCTGGTTACAAACGTAGCAAAGAACGTATTACTGTTCTTGCATGCAGTAATGCTTCTAGAAGACACAAACTCCCATTATTATGTATTGGTAAGTCAGCAAATCCACGAACCTTTAAGAATATTCGTCGCAATGCTTTTCCTGTTTTGTATAAAAATCAAAACAATGCCTGGATACTCGCCTGCGACTCTATTTTAAAGACTGGTTTTTTGGAGATTTTGTTTCCAAAGTAGAACTTTTTTTAAAAGAACACGTATATCCTAGAAAATGTATTCTGTTACTAGATAACGCCCTCACTCACCCAAGTGTGGAGCAACTTGAAAGTGGGGAAATAAAAGCAATGTTTTTGCCTCCTGCTGTAACTTTTCTCACTCAGCCTATGGATCAGGGTGTACTGTAAAATTTAAAACCCAATTACAGGCATTTGTTATTGGAGCATATTTTAGAAGAAGTAGATGAAGGGGGCAATCTTACTAATTGTCTATAGAAGATAAATTTGAAAAATGTTATATACTGGATAGCTTCAGCCTGGAATCAAGTAAAGAGTAGTACTCTGGAAAGATCTTGGTCAAAATTGATCCCACAAGAGGAGAGACATTACTCAGAGGCAGAAACAGAAGATAATGAAAGTTTACATCAAATCATTACAAGAATATCAGGATGTGAAAGTGTTACGGAAACCGATGTTTGTGAATGGTTAAACAGTGATAGTGTGGAAGATGAAATGACCAAGAATTAATTAAAAGTGTATGCAAAAAATGCTAATAAAATAAACAGTGATGACGATGATGATAACGAAGTAGAAGCCACTGACAATATTCCAGTAAAAATGTCACATTCAGAAGGACTAGAGGCCTTAGAAAAAGCGTTAACTTATGTAGAACAACAAGAAAATGCAACCGCCGCGGACATTTTGCTTATCAAACGTTGGAGAGACATTGCAGCCAAAAACAGAACTAACGCAAAACGAGTGCAGTTAAAAATTACCTCATTTTTAAGACATTAAATGCAACTGTTTTGTTTTCGATTTTCCGTACATATACATAAAATAAGTAAACTAATTGTTCTATTCTTTGTTTTAATAAATACCCATGTACGTAATAGCATATCATATAAATGCTTTTAAGTCAATCTGCAATGTTGTATTCATTCTAAACTTCTATTTTATAAAAAAATTCAATTATCTGAAATCACTTTGGTCCATATTATTTCGGATAATCGAGATTCTACTGCATGTATATATATATATATATATATATATATATATATATATATATATATATATATAGCCAGTTATTAATTTTTTTTATTCCTGTATAAATCGAGCATCATTTATTTTTTTTAACAATGTACTAAAAACAATTTTACAGGTATTGTCATCGCAAATTTAGAAAAAAAGAACTAAGCTTATAATGTTTTAGTGTGGACACTAGATTGTAATATTTCACTATACTATACCATTATATTTCGGTAATATTTTTGGTTTAATTTCTTTAGTTTAAAAATAAGTTTGATACAAAATCTTAATTTTACAAGACCACAACTATACATATACTGATGTACACAGCGGAAAACTCGACTTGTAAAATCAGAAACAAAAGAAAAAATAATGTAAGTAGCGAGAAAAATTTTAACAAATAGAAGAGACAATATTATACAGATGCGCCAAACAGATTAGATATTACGACATCCTCGTCGATATCCTTAAGGCTAAAATCCCTACTCAGGCAGAGAGGTGAACGATAAAGAAAAGAGATAATATGAATAACTGGGTATTGAAGAGAAAGATAGAATGGCACCAACAGGACCAAGAAACATAGGTAGATATCGAAAATGACGGAGTGACAATCTTTCCATAGACCCGTGAAACTAGTAGTCGGAGGTTTCTTGAGACAATAAATAATAATAACCTGTAATCTAAATCCTAATCAATTTTAGCGTCTGTTAATACAAATTTAACAGTTTCTTATAGTGTCGGTAAAGTTTAAAAATGGAGTTCAGTGAGGAATACTCATATTATATAAAGGATTTTAAAGTGAAGCAGTATAACCTAAAACAAATAAACAAAAATTATTTTCATTAAAATCGTTCAGCCCAGTGACGTGGCAATAAAATCAGTTTTGATAGGCATTGACAGCAAAGACGTAAGATGTTCAATTCACCCCTCGGTTACATCAAATGGGGATCCGTAATGCTAATATAAGGAGTTCTGCCAGTATTCCCAAATTAAAATGATTTTTAAAATCTTTTTCTCAATAAGGTACACAGAACCGTGAATTGAATATTTGAATTTCACATGAAAATGTATAATATATTTAGTTAAATGCAATTATCTACTGGTTTTCCCAGAATTAACGGTAATTATGTCCAACAATGGAGTATAGACGGAAAGATGTTCATTTTAACTGTCTTTGATAATTAAATCAGGAATCTATTTAATGTTTTATATGTGCTAAGATTAGAAAGTATTTAATGTAAATATTATCATATTAAATGTCAGCAAATTTATTTACCATAAAAATTAATATTTTAATTTTCTAGAAAAAAACAAATATCGCTGGGAAACACTACTATATAATATAAAAAACAGTGTTACGGATTTTATCCACTGTATACTGGTAAAATTAATTAAATCTAATATAGTCTTTTTATGACTTTTATGAAATATTATTTGTAGTGATAAAGATCTTAAGAATGCATATGCTTAAGTCTGGTGAGAAAATTATAATAAAAATGGCTGTACCTGTTTTTGTTCTACAAATCTATGTAGGTTGGTAGTTTTTATTTATCTAAGATTGTATAATACGTTCCTATTTATCTTATGGCTACTGCGTTTTGCATCTTGGCACGTAAGTACATAATTAAAGAATAATTTTCCAAAAAAGGTGTGCAATGCGTGTAATGCAACAAAAAATTGTGGTATTACATGAGAAAGAAAGGTAAAAGCAGATCATTCTTCTTAATTGCAGGATACAATACCATATTTGTCATGAGTTTCATTCACTGCAATTATTCCCCATGACTTAAAATTAAAAGTACTTCATTCATACTAATTTAATTAACTGTTTTTTTTAAGTAGATAACATTCTCAGTAAGTAAAACATTCATAATTTAGCTTATTGACTACACGCTCTGAGGTATAATGTTAAACTTAATTTTCAAATTATAATTTTCCCAGTATTGCATATGAATTGAATTTCAATAAAAAAAAAATATTTGTAACTAAAGCTAGCTAGATCGCCAGCTATAGTTAATTCTTGATTCACGCTCAATTTTTCTAATGTCGTTAAAAGGACTTTTAGAGCCGGATTTACTAAAGGGACCTACAAGTTAGAGCCAGCCTAGTTGCCATACAATCTAAAACCTATAGCTGCCCAGTTGACTTTTTTTGACAATGTATTATTTTGTACTGGAAATAACACCAAGTAAAAGATTTTATAAGTACATTTAAGCCCCTTAAAATGGATACAAAATAGAATAGTTTTTTAAAATGTTAAAACAATATTTAATCTTTATCCGTTTTATCATAAATGAAAACAAATTTTCTGGTCTTGTCCCGTACAACATCATAATTTTACTTAACTTGCTAATGCTCTTGTCAATTTAAACCTCTAATTGTCAAATTAAATCAGTTTCGGCAGTTCGATCTTTTAGTGAATCAGGCAGGTTTTGGTTTTAAAAAGAATTATCAGATACAAATACAGAAAAAATGGGAAATAAAAATAGCAAGAATATTAGCCGAGCCATAAAAAAAGGGATTAGTAATACTATAATTTTTACTTCAGTTCTCATTTTGAAATAGATTTGTGACAAACTTTCAGTTTTGATACTTACAGAAAATGTTTTGGACGTATTAATAATAAATTTTAGTTTCAATGTCACTAAACTGTTACCTTTAATTAATAAAATCCACTTGTTTACGCAATATCTTTCATATTTGTGGATTTCAGCTATTTTAAAGCTGTTTCTTGTTACGTTAATCAAATTATTAGGGACATTGACAGTGACAATGATCTTGAATTGTGTTTATTGCGAAAGTAACTCAAATCGCCCAAAATACATGATATCACAAAAATCATAAATATAAATTGGATTGTTAGTTAATTAATTAAATCAACAAGCCGGAAATCGTTTTGTCGGTTCAGTGCGTGTCTATTGAAGTTGTTCGAGTAAAGCGATGAAACCAGTAGAAATTGCATGGATCAGATCCGAATTGAATCAGTCATCATAGTCGACAGATCATATCTCGTTTCACGATATGTAAATGAATTGTCGAAAGTTAGAATATAGTCCAAAAGTCGCCCAGTTGCCTAAGTGTAATTTAAGTCATCGAGATACTTTATTTTGCGATATTACCTACCCTGACAACAATATATTCACCCTTTATAGAGCCCTTTTTGTGAATATAGTAAAACGTTAATGTAGAACGTGTACATCTACAAGTACGCATACTGTAACTAAAAAACCTTACTTCACAAAAAATTATCAACATTTACGATAAAACTTTTCATTTACTGTATATTGTAAAATTAAAAAAAAAACTTTTACTTTCATCGCACGGATCATTTTGTCAAGATGAGAGGAGACACTTGCCCCTATTCTAACTTAGAAGACAAACAGAATAGAAAAAATTTAAAGATCTAGAGACATTCGAAGAAAAATCATGTATTCTTTGTTATATACCGTTCTTTAAATTTAGTATTAGCATTGTTAGTGGCCACATATCCCCGTAAAAAAGTTAACACAATTAAAGTCACATCATTAAAACGAGCACTTGTTAAAAAAATGGGCCAGAAATTACTGTAAGATATTGATACCAATATTTTTCATTTAACTTTTCTGGCGAATTCAGTGCTTTACCTTCTTGATATCCAATATTTAAAAACAAAAAGTATCTTGTTTTTGGTCATAAAACCATACGAGGTCACTTTGTGCGCGTTTAATATTTATTTAAATTCCAGTTTGTGTACCACGGAGAAGTTCAAATACAGCTGTACCGAAGTCGATTGCGTGATGCCGAGTCAAGGCGTATAACGAAAAGCAAGGTACTAAACTCACTGGCTTGTTGGCTTTTCAAGCGCATCCGAATAGCACAAAAAAAATAAATCTTGGTACTAGAGAATGTGTATATGTTTTTTCCTTAAAATGCAACGAAGTATTTAAGATTTCAACATTATACTATCACAATCATCGTAGGTTGAGTTTTACCACAAAAGCTAATTTACAGCACATCATTGTTCTTTAAAAATCTTATAATGAAGAATAGGCCACAAAAAGCTTTAGTCAACAAATGATGTTTGCTATAATTTGAGATAATTTTTATGTCAGCTTTCTGAGACCTTACAAATAATGAAATACATATTATTGGCATTCATTCAGCTAATAATCGAGATATTTGAACATAGACAGTTCTGTAATAATAAATATTAAATATAATGGTAAATCGAAGACGCCTTTATAAAATTCCAAAGTCAAGATATAAAACCTTTGGTTAGTTCTCCGCTTAATTTTCGATCAGTTGTAACTACAATTTATGGGGTTACATACACCTCGAATTTTCAAAAATTCGATCTTTTTACAGATTTTTATTCTGTATACATCTAAGAATTTTTTTTTTTAAATCTTAATAAGTACTTCTACGAAATTTTTTGGTCGAAAATTGCATACTAAAGTTCAAGACACCGCCGTTTTTTTATTTTTGAAAAAAAAACCTTCGACAATTTTTAACTACTACATTATTTTACAAGATTAATTTTTATTTTTGCACATTGGTTTTTTTTGGGAAGTTATCCTGCAGACAAGGAGACGCCATAGTTTTCATCAGTGGTACATTTAACCCGATAAAAAATAATGTTAACATTTAACACATATTTAAAAAAAAAAAAAGAAACTGTTATAATTTAAAGTGCAATAAAAATATATAATCGCCATTCCTTTGTATTATTCACTTCATAACATTTAAAATATATTTTTTTTAAATATAAATATTTTTTGCAGCGCCCCGGTGTATGTAACCCCCTTATGGTAATTTAAGTCAATTATATAAAATATAAGCAACAAATTTCATAAACTCTCTTTGTATAGATAATAACTCCATATAAAAGTATTGATCCCCAAATATATTGTTAATAATACAGTGACCAAGATTGCACTTAATTGTTATTTATTAGAATCACGTCAATTCGTAAACCTCTTTAAATCTTCTTGAACATGCAATCTCTATTTTCTATTTTTAGAATTTTTTGGTTTATAATAAAAAATTAAAATGCTTAGCTTTGTACTTGGCAAAAAATACTGAAGATATACATCATTTTTTTTTCATTGAAACTTATATATACAGTTTGTACCAAAAACTTTTATACAAATGGAGAAAAACTTTATCTCACATATTATAAAAAAAAATTGTTCCTGGTAAAAAGTTCTGTATCACATGGAAATCCATAATAAAGCATCAAAAGTTTAAAATAATTGATGGTATATAGGGAAAATAAAAAATAATGATTTATAATAAAGAGTAAAGTGTGTTTAAATTTAAACAGAGAGCAAAATATTAATTGAAAATGTTAATAGGAACTAAAAAATTATGCTCACGTTTAGATTTTGTGGCCTTCCTAGTTAGAAATAAAAAAAAACTCCTGTAAATACGTCAGTAACATAATTCTTGGATTATTTATTGAATGAAAGAAAACGAAATCACTGCAAATTTTAGGCTGACAAAAAAATGAACATATCTTTGGAAATACCTAACAACTGTCAATAAACTTAGTTCCTATTAACATTTTCAATTAATATTTTGCTCTGTATTTAAATTTAAATACCCTTTTCTCTTCATTATAAATCATTATTTTTTATTTTCCCTGTATACCATCAAATATTTTAAACTTTTGATGCTTGCTTATGGATTTCCATGTGATGCAAAACTTTTTATCAGGAATAATTATTTTTTTTAATATGCAAGATAAACTTTTTCTCTATTTATATATATATATATATATATATATATATATATATATATATATATATATGTATATATATATATATATATATATATATATATATATATATATATATATATATATATATATATATATATATATATATATATATGTATATACAACAAGCGGGATTTAGACGGGAATACAACACTTTGGACCATCTTCAAACAATTAGATTACTAGTGGAAAAAGCAAATGAATATAAGGTCACCTTGTGGATGTAGTTGACTACGAAAAAAAAGCATTTGATTCGGTAGAAATATAGGCAGTCCTTAATGCCTTAAGTAACAACAGAGTCGATGAAAGGTACAAAAAAACTCTTCTTGAATACATATATAAAAATGCCACATCACAAATAATGCTTGAAGAAAAAACAAATAAAATCAAAATTAAAAGAGAAACTAGACAAGGCGACTCGATATCCCCAAAGTTGTTCACTTTGACTTTAGAAGACATGTTCAAATCGGTAAAGTAGGAAAATAAAGGAATACTAATTCGCAGACGATATCACTCTGATCGCCAACACAAAAGAAGAATTAGAAGAACTGCTGATGTACGTAACATGTCTCGAGAAATAGGTCTAAAAATAAACTTCACCAAAACCAAATATTTGAACAATGAAAGTGAAGATAACAGTCAGGAACTATTAACAGAAGGTGAAAGAATAAAAAAGGTACAAACATTCATATATTTAGGACAAAAAATCGAAATATCAAAAATAATTTAAAGGCTGACTTGGATAGAAGAGTATCGTTAGCTTGGTCTGGGTTCGGAAGGTTACAATCTACATTCAAATTGGACATCCCAAATACAATAAAAACCAGAGTATTCGATCAGTATGTACCGCCAGTATTAACATATGGCACTGAAACGTGGGCTTTAAATAAAAATATAATAAATAAACTTCAGGTAACTCAAAGAGCAATAAAGAGGAGAATGCTAAATATTGGACTTCAAGATCGTATTTCTAACATCAAGATACGAAAAAGATCAAGAGTGACAGATGTAGTGCAACGAATATGTATATTAAGGTGGAATTGGGAGGGGCATCTCGCAAGGTTGAATAATAACAGATGGACACGCCGTATAGTTGAATGGAGACCTAGAGTTCATAAAAGATGCAGAGGTAGACCACATACAAGATGGATGGACGACATAAAAAGATTAGCAGAACACGATTGGATGAAAAAGCAAACAACAAAGCTCATTGGAGACAACTTAGGGAGGCTTACATCCGACAACGGATGGAATAAGCTAATGATGATGATGATGATGATTTCATTCAACTTAGTTCTGTGACCTACATAGATGCTACACTTTGAATTTTCAAATCGAATGTGAAACAGCTGTAAAACAAAGATTCACTAACACCGCTTTACTTTATTTTTTCAGTTCAATATTCTATGATCCCTGTTTTAGTTTCCAAACGTATCAGAATTTACGGACAAAACTTAATTATTTTGTATATTCTCAAATGAAGCAAGAAGAATCTCAAAATTAAGTCAGGTGAATTTTTTGTTGTTAAGTGTAGAATCAAGTTTTGGTTAATTTTTTTAAACTTTGGTCTTTGATTCACCATTTCAATGCAATAGACATGAATTTTCTTAAGTAATTTTCTCGATTTTATTGGATTATAATTTAGTTAATCCTAAATAACTTTTGAATTGAAATGAAAAGTTAGGTAATTATTAGTTATATAATATTCTAGCTAATCACTTGTACGTATATAACTTCAACAAATATTACAAATTATTATTGCTAAAAAAAGTCTGACACTTGTTAAGAAAAAACATTATACCGTATTTCTTCCGTACCAGGAATTTTAAAAGTGATTTACCCAGCACTTTCTTTGCAAACATGCACTACTAAAATAAGTAGCGAATTTTACTCTCTCAAGTGAAGGGAAAGCAAATTTCTATAACACAATTAAAACCATACAACATACCGACATTCTCCCCTTCCTCTAAAATGATATAGCTCAAAAACTCTAGGTTTTATTGCTATTTCAACTATTATAATATCATTTTGTTTGAGAACTATGGTGCCAATAGATTTGGGATGAAATATATAAGATTCTCGCTACAAATGAATGTCTTGATGCAAATATTTACTTAGATTCGTCATAATTGGGAGAAAGTTGCAGTCTTAGCCAATCCAATAATAAACTATTAAAATACAAATACCTATAAGAAAAAATTCATATCTTCTGATACAAGGATTATGGAAACAATATTAAAAAAAATCATTACGTTACGACTTGGTTCTAAACATTAAACAATTTTAGAGCATTTTTTATAGTTTTTATAACGAAAAAAAAAGATAATAGATATTAGTTGCAAAAATTATTTAAAATTAAATCATAATGATAACGTATGTTAATCTGAGACAACAATAAAAAATTGGTAAAGTGATTTACATTGCGAATGCGCAATTCTAAAATAAATATTAAATTTGACTTTCACATACTAAAGAAAAAAAAACTAATTCAAGCGTTAGAAGTAGATTTTTTGAA
>CM032446.1:142054542-142282876 GCA_019049505.1 Pachyrhynchus sulphureomaculatus
CTGGGTTTTAAGATGATTTGTAAAATCTTAAGAGAAAACGAAGTTGTATTTTTCTCCCCGAAATGACGGGCTTTGTTGAAATTAACCTACGTTAAAGTTTATGTACATAGGCCTTAAAAATTTTTTATAATGAACCAGCGGACAAATATAGAAAATGTTAGAATCAATTTTAAAATTTAATATTTTAGGAATTAGTGTACCAAAGGACCACGCACACTTTAAATGGAAATTGGGTTTCTGTGAAATGACTCCAAATTTTGCATAGAGGTTGATCTTGTGCTCCTAAATAAAAGTCTCAATGGGCACAACTCGCGAAAAATGCTTCCTCACCCGCTATTCACCGAAACAACCCCAATCGAGCCCAAGCGAATCCAATCGATCATTTACTGACAATTGAAAAAAAAACTATATTCCGATGCTCAAAATAGGATAAAAATCTCACCTAATAGGTAAAATTGGATGCTCTTTCAGATTAAGCTATCAGTTTTTTGCTACAACCCCTACAAACCTCGAAAAACGGGGTCGTAAGGGGATGAAATATTAAAATTCCTGTATAAGATCTTGTAAATTCATGTGTAATGCTCTTTTTATCCAAACAGAGGGCCATAGAGTTTTCGGGTGAGCCGAGGTCCGTTTTTTAGACATTAAGTGTATTATTTAGGCCTTACCCCCAAGAGATGAAATACGTGAAATAATATATATATATATATATATATATATATATATATATATATATATATGTATATATTGTATATATTATTATATATATATATATATATATATATATATATATATATATATATATATATATATATATATATATATATATATATATATATATGTATATGTTATATATATATGTATATATTATATATATATATATATTATATATATATATATATATATATGTATATATATATATATATATATGTATATATATATATATATATATATATATATATATATATATATGTATATATTATATATATATATATATATATATATATATGTATATATTATATATATACATATATATATATATATATATAATATATATATATATATATATATATATATATATATATGTATATATATTATATATATATATATATATATATATATATATATACATATATAATATATATATATATATATATATATATATATATATATATATATATTATATATATATATATATACATATATTATATATATATATATATATATATATATATATATAATATATACATATATATAACATATAATATATATATATATATATATATATATATATATATATATATATATATATATATATATATATATATATATATATGTATATATATATACATATATATATATATAATATATATATATATATATATATATATATATATATATATATGTATATATATATATATATATATATATATATATATATTTATATATATATATATATATATATATATATATATATATATATAATATATATATATGTATATATATATATATATATACATATATATATACATATATATATATATATATATATATATATATATATATATATATTACGAGTATATATATATATAATATATATATATATATATATATATATATATATATACAGATAGGCGAAGGATTTAGGTGTAGCCGTGAGTACTGTTTCAGAGTGGAGAAAAAATCGCGAAAAAAACTTGAAAAATGGTGTAGTGTTTTGTCACCGCCCACACAGGCACGAAAAAGTATGAAAAGCGGTGAATACCAAAAAGTGGATGATTCTTTATTTTTATGGTTTACACAGAATCGAGAACGTGGAATACCAGTTTCAGAAACAATTTTAAAACGTAAGGCAGTGAGTTTAAGCGAAGAGTTGCCGGTTATTGAAGCGCCTGTAAATTTTTTTGCAAGTGATGGATGGCTAGACAGGTGGAAAAAAAGACTTGGTGGTCAACTGAAAGTTTGTGGAGAAAGATTGTCAGCTGATGTATCTGCTGCAAAAAAAATTGCAGAAAATTTTGAGCAGCTTATGAAAGAACATGGTTTACAACCAGACCAAATCTATAATTCTGATGAAACGGGCTTGAACTACAAAATGTTGCCGTCAAATACTTTAGCATCAAAAACGGAAGCTGGAGCACCTGGTTACAAACGTAGCAAAGAACGTATTACTGTTCTTGCATGGAGTAATGCTTCTAGAAGACACAAACTCCCATTATTATGTATTGGTAAGTCGGCAAATCCACGAACCTTTAAGAATATTCGTCGCAATGCTTTTCCTGTTTTGTATAAAAATCAAAACAATGCCTGGATACTCGCCTGCGACTCTATTTAAAGACTGGTTTTTTGGAGATTTTGTTCCCAAAGTAGAACATGTATATCCTAGAAAATGTATTCTGTTACTAGATAACGCCTCCACTCACCCAAATGTGGAGCAACTTGAAAGTGGGGAAATAAAAGCAATGTTTTTGCCTCCTGCTGTAACTTTTCTCATTCAGCCTATGGATCAGGGTGTACTGTAAAATTTAAAACGCAATTACAGGCATTTATTGGAGCATATTTTAGAAGAAGTAGATGAAGGGGGCAATCTTACTGATTGTCTAAAGAAGATAAATTTGAAAAATGTTATATACTGGATAGCTTCAGCCTGGAATCAAGTAAAGAGTAGTACTCTGGAAAAACCTTGGTCAAAATTGATCCCACAAGAGGAGAGACATTACTCAGAGACAGAAACAGAAGATAATGAAAGTTTACATCAAATCATTACAAGAATATCAGGATGTAAAAGTGTTACGGAAACCGATGTTTGTGAATGGCTAAACAGTGATAGTGTGGAAGATGAAATGACCAAGAATTAATTAAAACTGTAGGCAAAAATGCTAATAAAATAGACAGTGATGACGATGATGATAACGAAGTGGAAGGCATTGACAATATTCCAGTAAAAATGTCACATTCAGAAGGACTAGAGGCCTTAGAAAAAGCGTTAACTTATGTAGAACAACAAGAAAATGCAACCGCCGCGGACATTTTGCTTATCAAACGTTGAAGAGACATTGCAGCCAAAAACAGAACTATCGCAAAACGAGTGCAGTTAAAAATTACCTCATTTTTAAGACATTAAATGCAACTGTTTTGTTTTCGATTTTCCGTACATATACATAAAATAAGTAAACTAACTGTTCTATTAAATACCTATGTACGTAATAGCATATCATATAAATGCTTTTAAGTCAATCTGCAATGTTGTATTCATTCTAAACTTCTATTTTATAAAAAAAATTCGATTATGTGAAATCACTTTGATCCATATTATTTCGGATAATCGAGATTTTACTGTATGTATGTATATATATATATATATATATATATATATATATATATATATATATATATATATATATATATACATATATATATATAAGCCAGTTATTAATTTTTTTTATTCCTGTATAAATCGAGCATCATTTATTTTTTTTTAACAATGTACTAAAAACAATTTTTACAGGTTCTGTCATCGCAAATTTAGAAAAAAAGTACTAAGCTTATAATGTTTTAGTGTGGACACTAGACTGTAATACTTCACTATACTATACCATTATATTTCGGTAATATTTTTGGTTTAATTTCTTTAGTTTAAAAATAAGTTCGATACAAAATCTTAATTTTACAAGACCACAACTATACATATACTGATGTACACAGCGGAAACTCGACTTGTAAAATCAGAAACAAAAGAAAAAATAATGCTCAAAGTAGCGAGAAAAATTTTAACAAATAGAAGAGACAATATTATACCGATGCGCCAAACAAATTAGATATTACGACATCCTCGCCGATATCCTTAAGGCTAAAATCCCTACTCAGGCAGAGAGGTGAACGATAAAGAAAAGAGATAATATGAATAACTGGGTATTGAAGAGAAAGATAGAATGGCAGAAGGAACAATGGTTAGAATTACAAAATACAGGTCACCAACAGGACCAAGAAACATAGGTAGATATCGAAAATGACGGAGTGACAATCTTTCCATAGACCCGTGAAACTAGTAGTTTCTTGAGACAATAAATAATAATAACCTGTAATCTAAACCCTAATCAATTTTAGCGTTTGTTAATACAAATTTAACAGTTTCTTTATAGTGTCGGTAAAGTTTAAAAATGGAGTTCAGTGAGGAATACTCATATTACATAAAGGATTTTAAAGTGAAGCAGTATAACCTAAAACAAATAAACAAAAATTATTTTCATTAAAATCGTTCAGCCCAGTGACGTGGCAATAAAATCAGTTTTGATAGGCATTGACAGCAAAGACGTAAGGTGTTCAATTCACCCCTCGGTTACATCAAATGGGGATCCGTAATGCTAATATAAGGAGTTCTGCCAGTATTCCCAAATTAAAATGATTTTTAAAATCTTTTTTCTCAATAAGGTACACAGAACCGTGAATTGAATATTTGAATTTCACATGAAAATGTATAATATATTTAGTTAAATGCAATTATCTACTGGTTTTCCCAGAATTAACGGTAATTATGTCCAACAATGGAGTATAGACGGAAAGATGTTCATTTTAACTGTCTTTGATAATTAAATCAGGAATCTATTTAATGTTTTATATGTGCTAAGATTAGAAAGTATTTAATGTAAATATTATCATATTAAATGTCAGCAAATTTATTTACCATAAAAATTAATATTTTTAATTTTCTAGAAAAAAAAGCAAATATCGCTGGGAAACACTACTATATAATATAAAAAAACAGTGTTACGGATTTTATCCACTGTATACTGGTAAAATTAATTAAATCTAATATAGTCTTTTTATGACTTTTATGAAATATTATTTGTAGTGATAAAGATCTTAAGAATGCATATGCTTAAGTCTGGTGAGAAATTATAATAAAAATGGCTGTACCTGTTTTTGTTCTACAAATCTATGTAGGTTGGTAGTTTTATTTATCTAAGATTGTATAATACGTTCCTATTTATGTTATGGCTACTGCGTTTTGCATCTTGGCACGTAAGTACATAATTAAAGAATAATTTTCCAAAAAAGGGTGTGCAATGCGTGTAATGCAACAAAAAATTGTGGTATTACATGAGAAAGAAAGGTAAAAGCAGATCATTCTTCTTAATTGCAGGATACAATACCATATTTGTCATGAGTTTCATTCACTGCAATTATTCCCCAAGACTTAAAATTAAAAGTACTTCATTCATACTAATTTAATTAACTGTTTTTTTTTAAGTAGATAACATTCTCAGTAAGTAAAACATTCATAATTTAGCTTATTGACTACACGCTCTGAGGTATAATATTAAACTTAATTTTCAAATTATAATTTTCCCAGTATTGCATATGAATTGAATTTCAATAAAAAAAAAATTTGTAACTAAAGCTAGCTAGATCGCCAGCTATAGTTAATTCTTGATTCACGCTTAATTTTTCTAATGTCGTTAAAAGGACTTTTAGAGCCGGATTTACTAAAGGGACCTACAAGTTAGAGCCAGCCTAGTTGCCATACAATCTAAAACCTATAGCTGCCCAGTTGACTTTTTTTGACAATGTATTATTTTGTACTGGAAATAACACCAAGTAAAAGATTTTATAAGTACATTTAAGCCCCTTAAAATGGATACAAAATAGAATAGTTTTTAAAATGTTAAAACAATATTTAATCTTTATCCGTTTTATCATAAATGAAAACAAATTTTCTGGTCTTGTCCCGTACAACATCATAATTTTACTTAACTTGCTAATGCTCTTGTCAATTTAAACCTCTAATTGTCAAATTAAATCAGTTTCGGCAGTTCGATCTTTTAGTGAATCAGGCAGGTTTTGGTAAAAAGAATTATCAGATACAAATACAGAAAAAATGGGAATAAAAATAGCAAGAATATTAGCCGAGCCATAAAAAGGGATTTAGTAATACTATAATTTACTTCAGTTCTCATTTTGAAATAGATTTGTGACAAACTTTCAGTTTTGATACTTACAGAAAATGTTTTGGACGTATTAATAATAAATTTTAGTTTCAATATCACTAAACTGTTACCTTTAATTAATAAAATCCACTTGTTTACGCAATATCTTTCATATTTGTGGATTTCAGCTATTTTAAAGCTGTTTCTTGTTACGTTAATCAAATTATTAGGGACATTGACAGTGACAATGATCTTGAATTGTGTTATTGCGAAAGTAACTCAAATCGCCCAAAATACATGATATCACAAAAATCATAAATATAAATTGGATTGTTAGTTAATTAATTAAATCAACAGCCGGAAATCGTTTTGTCGGTTCAGTGCGTGTCTATTGAAGTTGTTCGAGTAAAGCGATGAAACCAGTAGAAATTGCATGGATCAGATCCGAATTGAATCAGTCATCATAGTCGATAGATCATATCTCGTTTCACGATATGTAAATGAAGTGTCGAAAGTTAGAATATAGTCCAAAAGTCGCCCAGTTGCCTAACTGTAATTTAAGTCATCGAGATACTTTATTTTGCGATATTACCTACACTGACAACAATATATTCACCCTTTATAGAACCCTTTTTGTGAATATAGTAAAACGTTAATGTAGAACGTGTACATCTACAAGTACGCATACTGTAACTAAAAAACCTTACTTCACAAAAAATTATCAACATTTACGATAAAACTTTTCATTTACTGTATATTGTAAAATTAAAAAAAAAAAAAATCTTTTACCTTCATCGCACGGATCATTTTGTCAAGATGAGAGGAGACACTTGCCCCTATTCTAACTCAGAAGACAAACAGAATAGAAAAAATTTAAAGATCTAGAGACATTAGAAGAAAATCATGTATTCTTTGTTATATACCGTTCTTTAAATTTAGTATCAGCATTGTTAGTGGCCACATATCCCCGTAAAAAAGTTAACACAATTAAAGTCACATCATTAAAACGAGCTTGTACGCACTTGTTAAAAAAATGGGCTAGAAATTACTGTAAGATATTGATACCAATATTTTTCATTTAACTTTTCTGGCGAATTCAGTGCTTTACCTTCTTGATATCCAATATTTAAAAACAAAAAGTATCTTGTTTTTGGTCATAAAACCATACGAGGTCACTTTGTGCGCGTTTAATATTTATTTAAATTCCAGTTTGTGTACCACGGAGAAGTTCAAATACAGCTGTACCGAAGTCGATTGCGTGATGCTGAGTCAAGGCGTATAACGAAAAGCAAGGTACTAAAATCACTGGCTTGTTGGCTTTTCAAGCGCATCCGAATAGCACAAAAAAAATAAATCTTTGTACTAGAGAATGTGTATATGTTTTTCCTTAAAATGCAACGAAGTAGTTAAGATTCCAACATTATACTATCACAATCATCGTAGGTTGAGTTTTACCACAAAAGCTAATTTACAGCACATCACTGTTCTTTAAAAATCTTATAATGAAGAATCGGCCACAAAAAGCTTTAGTCAACAAATGATGTTTGCTATAATTTCAGATAATTTTTATGTCAGCTTTCTGAGACCTTACAAATAATGAAATACATATTATTGGCATTCATTCAGCTAATAACACAGCCCCACAAAAAAAAAAGTGGGGTATACTTTTGATGCGATATATCAGATCCATAGTATTTTTGCCCGCTGATCACGAATCTGACGTCAGAATATCGCCATCACATCTCAATTTTTTTCTAACCTCAAAAAATAGGTAAAAATTAGTAAAAATTAAGAAAAATATACTCCTAAAAAATTGATTCAAGCTTTTTCATGAATCCAAAGATGTATTAATATGTATTCGGACACGCTAAGCTAATATTCATCGGTTGGATTGAGCCATACAGTTCTGTTTTCTTTCTAACCTCAATAAATCAGACAGATATAGTGCTTCTCGAATGCAAAAAACGAATTCAAATTAAAATTCAACCGATCCTTACCAAATTTGGTACACGGGGATTTTTTGGGTCGCTGATCACGAATCTGAGGTTGGATTTGCAAAATTCAAGATGGCAGATGTTTTCGCGCCATTTTGAACGCCGAGAAAATTCATCGGTCGTTTTTTATTCTTCTACCTGCATCCACGTGGTGACGGTGGGCAACGGTGTTACTCCACTAGCCGGCAGAGTCCCTGGATAACGGCTTAGATGCCGTCATGGCAGGTAGAAGAAAGAGAATTACGATGCAGGGACTCGGAAACCCAGTATCGGCGGTTGGTCAGGGTGGGAAAGCGGGCCCGCAGCCGTCGTCATCCAGCGACCGTAGCTCTTCATGTGTGGGTGACTTGGCTCATGTAGAGTATAATGCTACAAGAAAACGGTCTCACGGTACAAGGACTTTTTATAAGTGCGATAAAAACAGTGATTCATTTTGTTATATTTGCTGTCAGCACGTATTGAGTAAAATGGGGTCACCGATAACGGATAAGATTAAAACCTTATATAAGGATTGTTTTAACATTGAAATACAGCACCAGGATACAGATTGGGTTCCCCACATCATTCGCAGTTCTTGCAAAATAATGTTGTACATCAATAAGAAGGCGATTAAATATTCCAGACCAGCAATATGGAATAGACCATACAGTGAAAATGATTGCTACTTTTGTATGAATGTTGTATCTAGGCATAACCGAAAAAATAAAAGCACTATTACTTATAACGATGTTTCGACAGTAACAAGATCAACTAAGCTAATTCCGCCTCCTGAACCACTTGATGCTGATGTTATGGAAACAAATGATTTCACCTTATCAGTTCATGCCGAAAACATTGAGACTGTCGAAAAAGATTCAAACACTGTTACTAATGAATGTTCTAGTGACAACCTATCATATACTAGTGACACAGATAAAGAATTTCTACCATACAACCGTAAACCAGAACCAATACTCGTATCACAGTCAGAACTTAGTGATCTAGTCAGAGATTTAGGCTTATCCAAAGATGGTTCAGAGCATCTTGCTTCCTTTTTAAAGAAAAGACATTTACTTAAGCCAGAAGCTACGATTTCTTATTATAGAAACAGAGATGAAGAATTTCGAAAATATTTCACAATGGACGAGGAATTGTCACTTTCATATTGTACCGATGTAAAAGGTCTAATGGATGAATTTCAAAATAACTCATACGATCCTGAAGAATGGAGACTGTTTATTGATTCTTCTAAACGGAGCATTAAGGCAGTTTTGCTGCATAATACCAACGTTTACGCTCCCATTCCGATTGCTCATTCCACAGTTATGGAAGAGCAATATGAAAAAATGAAGCAGCTTTTGATAAAAATAAAATATGCTGATCATAACTGGAAAATTTGTGGAGATCTGAAAATTGTAACAATATTGCTTGGCCAACAGTCAGGGTTTACACTTTATCCCTGTTATAAATGTCTGTGGAATAGCAGAGACGGGGAACGTCATTATAAGAAAAAAATTTGGCCAACAAGAGAATCGTTCACTCCTGGTGAAAATAATGTATTGTTTCCACCATTGGTAGATCGATCCAGGAAAAGTTCTTATTTCCCCGCTTCACATTAAGCTTGAACTTATGAAGCAATTCACGAGAGCATTAGATACAAACGGCCCATGTTTCAAATATTTGCATAAAAAATTTCCGAAATTTTCTGAAGCTAAAATTAAGGCAGGCGTATTTGACGGGCCACAAATAAGAAAATTGTTTCAAGATTCATTATTTGTTACTAAAATGAATAAAGTTGAAAAAGCTGCTTGGCTTAGTTTTAAAGAAGTCGCAACAAACTTTTTGGGAAATAATAAAAGTCCTAAGTACAAAGAAATAGTCGAGAAAATGGTAAAAAATTTTCAAACATTAGGTTGCTTAATGAATCTAAAATTACATTTCCTGGACTCCCACATCGATGATTTCCCAGATAATCTTGGTGAGTACAGTGAGGAGCAAGGGGAACGTTTTCACCAAGATCTGAAAATCATAGAAAATCGGTATCAAGGACGATGGGATGACCATATGCTAGCGGACTATTGCTGGTCGCTAAAAAGAGAAACAAGTCCTCAAAAGCGTTTGGGCAGAAAGCCTTTGAATAGGTCATTCGCGGAAAAAAGAACAAGATACAGCCAAAAAAAGGAAAGTTAGGCGCGGGTCTAACCTTCGCAATTCTAGGGCTTAAGGGTCTACTATTTGAGAGTATATGGTTTAAAAGTCATGGTTTTGAGTTTATTGGGTCTCATTTTTAAAGTTACAGGGTTATTGAGGTCTATTTTTTGAGGTTACAGGGTGTGAGAGTCTAAGGTTTCAGGGTTTAGGGTTTAAGAGTATCAGGTTTGAGGATTCCCCAACTGTATACCAAATTTGGTAGGAATCGGTTGGTTTTCCAAAATTTTGTCCGCCATCTTGGATCCGCCATTTTGAATTTTGCAAATCCGTCCTCAGATTTATGATCAGCAACCCAAAAAACCCCCGAGTACCAAATTTGGTAAGAATCGGTTGAATTTTAATTTGAATTCGTTTTTGCATTCGAGAAGCACTATATCTGTCTGATTTATTGAGGTTAGAAAGAAAACAGAACTGTATGGCTTAATCCAACCGATGAATATTAGCTTAGCGTGTCCGAATTCATATTAATACATCTTTGGATTCATGAAAAAGCTGGAATGAATTTTTTAGGAGTATATTTTTCTTAATTTTTACTAAATTTTACCTATTTTTTGAGGTTAGAAAAAAATTGAGATGTGATGGCGATATTCTGACGTCAGATTCGTGATCAGCGGGCAAAAATACTACGGATCTGATATATCGCATCAAAAGTATACCCCACTTTTTTTTGTGGGGCTGTGTAATCGAGAGATTTGAACATAGACAGTTCTGTAATAATAAATATTAAATATAATGGTAAATCGAAGACGCCTTTATAAAATTCCAAAGTCAAGATATAAAACCTTTGGTTAGTTCTCCGCTTAATTTTCGATCAGTTGTAACTACAATTTATGGGGTTACATACACCTCGAATTTTCAAAAATTCGATCTTTTTACAGATTTTTATTTTGTATACATCTAAGAATTTTTTTTTAAATCTTAATAATTACTTCTACGAAATTTTTTGGTCGAAAATTGCATACTAAAGTTTAAGACACCGCCGTTTTTTTATTTTTGAAAAAAAAAAACCTTCGACAATTTTTAACTACTACATTATTTTACAAGATTAATTTTTATTTTTGCACATTGGTTTTTTTTTGGGAAGTTATCCTGCAGACAAGGAGACACCATAGTTTTCATCAGTGGTCCATTTAACCCGATAAAAAAATAATGTTAACATTTAACACATATTTAAAAAAAGAACTGTTATAATTTAAAGTACAATAAAAATATATAATCGCCATTCTTTGTATTATTCACTTCATAACATTTAAAATATTTTTTTTTTTAAATATATATATATATTTTTGCAGCGCCCAGGTGTATGTAACCCCTTATGGTAATTTAAGTCAATCATATAAAATATAAGCAACAAATTTCATAAACTCTCTTTATATAGATAATAATTCCATATAAAAGTATTGATCCCCAAATGTATTGTTAATAATACAGTGACCAAAATTGCACTTAATTGTTATTAGCATCACGTCAATTCGTAAACCTCTTTAAATCTTCTTGAACATGCAATCTCTATTTTCTATTTTTAGAATTTTTTGGTTTATAATAAAAAATTAAAATGATTAGCTTTGCACTTGGCAAAAAATACTGAAGATATACACCATTTTTTTTTCATTAAAACTTATATATACAGTTTGTACCAAAAAGTTTTATACAAATGGAGAAAAAGTTTATCTCACATATTATAAAAAAAATTTGTTCCTGGGAAAAAGTTCTGCATCACATGGAAATCCATAATAAAGCATCAAAAGTTTAAAATAATTGATGGTATATAGGGAAAATAAAAAATAATGATTTATAATAAAGAATAAACTGTGTTTAAATTTAAACAGAGAGCAAAATATTAATTGAAAATGTTAATAGGAACTAAAAAATTATGCTCACGTTTAGATTTGTGGCCTTCCTAGTTAAAAAAAAAAAAAACTCCTGTAAATACGTCAGTAATTCTTGGATTATTTATTGAATGAAAGAAAACGAAATCACTGCAAATTTTAGGCTGACAAAAAAATGAACATATCTTTGGAAATACCTAACAACTGTCAATAAACTTAGTTCCTATTAACATTTTCAATTAATATTTTGCTCTGTATTTAAATTTAAATACCCTTTTCTCTTCATTATAAATCATTATTTTTTATTTTCCCTGTATACCATCAAATATTTTAAACTTTTGATGCTTGCTTATGGATTTCCATGTGATGCAAAACTTTTTATCAGGAATAATTATTTTTTTTAATATGCAAGATAAACTTTTTCTCTATTTATATATATATATATATATATATATATATATATATATATATATATATATATATATATATATGTATGTATATATATATATATATATATATAATATATATATATATATATATATATATATATATATATGTATATACAACAAGCGGGATTTAGACGGGAATACAACACTTTGGACCATCTTCAAACAATTAGATTACTAGTGGAAAAAGCAAATGAATATAAGGTCACCTTGTGGATGTAGTTGACTACGAAAAAGCATTTGATTCGGTAGAAATATAGGCAGTCCTTAACGCCTTAAGTAACAACAGAGTCGATGAAAGGTACACAACTCTTCTTGAATACATATATAAAAATGCCACATCACAAATAATGCTTGAAGAAAAAAACAAATAAAATCAAAATTAAAAGAGAAACTAGACAAGGCGACTCGATATCCCCAAAGTTGTTCACTTTGACTTTAGAAGACATGTTCAAATCGGTAAAGTAGGAAAATAAAGGAATACTAATTCGCAGACGATATCACTCTGATCGCCAACACAAAAGAAGAATTAGAAGAACTGCTGATGTACGTAACATGTCTCGAGAAATAGGTCTAAAAATAAACTTCACCAAAACCAAATATTTGAACAATGAAAGTGAAGATAACAGTCAGGAACTATTAACAGAAGGTGAAAGAATAAAAAAGGTACAAACATTCATATATTTAGGACAAAAAATCGAAATATCAAAAAATAATTTAAAGGCTGACTTGGATAGAAGAGTATCGTTAGCTTGGTCTGGGTTCGGAAGGTTACAATCTACATTCAAATTGGACATCCCAAATACAATAAAAACCAGGGTATTCGATCAGTATGTACCGCCAGTATTAACATATGGCACTGAAACGTGGGCTTTAAATAAAAATATAATAAATAAACTTCAGGTAACTCAAAGAGCAATAAAGAGGAGAATGCTAAATATTGGACTCCAAGATCGTATTTCTAACATCAAGATACGAAAAAGATCAAGAGTGACAGATGTAGTGCAACGAATATGTATATTAAGGTGGAATTGGGAGGGGCATCTCGCAAGGTTGAATAATAACAGATGGACACGCCGTATAGTTGAATGGAGACCTAGAGTTCATAAAAGATGCAGAGGTAGACCACATACAAGATGGACGGACGACATAAAAAGATTAGCAGAACACGATTGGATGAAAAAGCAAACAACAAAGCTCATTGGAGACAACTTAGGGAGGCTTACATCCGACAACGGATGGAATAAGCTCATGATGATGATGATGATGATTTCATTCAACTTAGTTCTGTGACCTACATAGATGCTACACTTTGAATTTTCAAATCGAATGTGAAACAGCTGTAAAACAAAGATTCACTAACACCGCTTTACTTTATTTTTTCAGTTCAATATTCTATGATCCCTGTTTTAGTTTCCAAACGTATCAGAATTTACGGACAAAACTTAATTATTTTGTATATTCTCAAATGAAGCATGAAGAATCTCAAAATTAAGTCAGGTGAATTTTTTGTTGTTAAGTGTAGAATCAAGTTTTGGTTAATTTTTTTTAAACTTTGGTCTTTGATTCACCATTTCAATGCAATAGACATGAATTTTCTTAAGTAATTTTCTCGATTTTATTGGATTATAATTTAGTTAATCCTAAATAACTTTTGAATTGAAATGAAAAGTTAGGTAATTATTAGTTATATAATATTCTAGCTAATCACTTGTACGTATATAACTTCAACAAATATTACAAATTATTACTGCTAAAAAAGTCTGACACTAGTTAAGAAAAAACATTATACGCGTATTTCTTCCGTACCAGGAATTTTAAAGTGATTTACCCAGCACTTTCTTTGCAAACATGCACTACTGAAATAAGTAGGGAATTTTACTCTCTCAAGTGAAGGGAAAGCAAATTTCTATAACACAATTAAAACCATACAACATACCGACATTCCCCCCTTCCTCTAAAATGATATAGCTCAAAAACTCTAGGTTTCATTGCTATTTCAACTATTATAATATCATTTTGTTTGAGAACTATGGTGCCAATAGATTTGGGATGAAATATATAAGATTCTCGCTACAAATGAATGTCTTGATGCAAATATTTACTTAGATT
The DNA here is from genome assembly GCA_019049505.1 of Pachyrhynchus sulphureomaculatus. Classification (NCBI taxonomy): domain Eukaryota; kingdom Metazoa; phylum Arthropoda; class Insecta; order Coleoptera; family Curculionidae; genus Pachyrhynchus; species Pachyrhynchus sulphureomaculatus. Next base: position 142,069,041 of record CM032446.1, read on the forward strand.
CGTCATAATTGGGAGAAAGTTGCAGTCTTAGCCAATCCAATAATAAACTATTAAAATACAAATACCTCTAAGAAAAAATTCATATCTCCTGATACAAGGATTATGGAAACAATATAAAAAAAAATCATTACGTTACGACTTGGTTCTAAACATTAAATAATTTTAGTGAATTTTTTTTATAGTTTTTTATAATGAAAAAATAAGATAATAGATATTAGTTGCAAAAATTATTATTATGTTTAACGACCCTCACCCCCATTTCCCATAAGTAATTTTGCCAAAAAACAATAGGTTCCTTTCCTACTTTAAGTATCATATTTGCATCAAATTTGAAATCTATATCTCATTTCATTTGAGACCGTGCCAACAGGCCAACGGATACATAGATAGAAATTCAACGGAAATAGGAAACTATGTTCTTCATGATATAATGCTTTTAAACCGTAAGGGAATGCAAAAATCTTAGAGAGAGTGGTTACAACACTTTCCTTTAGCAAGGAAAGTATAAAAGGCAGCCTAGGATTTCATAGGTAATATCCTATTTAATTGACCACAGGACTAAAATTGAAAAGAAAATAAACTATGACCTAGTTGAAGGCAACTATTAGAAAAAATTGTGTTTGTCCTCTTTCTTAATCCGCTGATTATATTACTCTCCTTTTCGAAATTAAAACAAGTTATATACATAGATAAGAGTCAAAAAACATAAAATATAATAAACTAGTAATCATATAAAATACTGTTAGACTAGAAATTTTCTTAATTATATTGATCTTCGAGTTGATTGAGTGATGTGATTTTAAATTTTAGTTAAATATTACTACTTTAATACGAAGCAAAATGGCAGATCAAAGACAGAAATTCAATTAAAACGTAAAGAATGAATAAATCTGAATCTAATAATCTAATAAAATTATTATAACAATTATTATTGGTTTATCTACTTTTTAAGTTCTAGAAATTAAGTGACTTCAACAGTCAATAAGGAAAGAAACACTTCAAATCTCGAAACTACATATTTATAGATATGGATTAATAAGTTGTCGTCCTATCACCTGTACCAGTCTAAAAGTTGCTAAGAAAAAAAAATTGTGTTAATAATATAGTTAATGGATTGTTAAACACTCTCTCTTGTATAATAATGGCAATAATAATAATAATCCCATAAACACCTGGTTACAGGATGGGCAGATGTTCCCTGAAACAGAAGGCTTCTTACTTGCCATCCAGGATAAAGTCATATTAACCAGAAACCACTAAAAGCATATCATCAAAGACCCAACTATTACAGAAGTCAGATGCAGGAAATGCCACCAGCAGAAAGAAACGATCGAGCACATAACAAGCAGATGTAAAATATTAGCCGAAACGGAATACACAGCCAGACTTGACTCAGCGGCAAAAGTAGTTCACCAAGCACTAGCCACAACTCGTAAAAAAACACAGATCCCTACTACAAATACACACCAACATCCATACTTGAAAATAAAGATTACAAGCTCTACTGGGACATCAGTAGCCATACAGATAAAACAGTCTCCGCCAATAGACCCGATATTACTTTTCAGTGCAAAAAAGGAAAAGTCGCCTATCTAACTGCCCCCAACAACACAAACATCCAAACGAAATACACAGAAAAAAATCTCCAGACACTCAGACCTTAGAACAGAAATAAAGAGGCTATGGAAACAGGAAAAAGTCATCATTGTTCCCCTTGTCATATCAGCCTCAGGCCTTACACCAACAACATTCACACCACACTTAGTACAATTAGGCCTGAACACAAATATACACAGAAACATTCAGAAGTCAGTGATTTTGAAAACATGTAACATTGTCGGGTCATTCCTTAATACACAATGGTAATAGCGTTTGTGCTGACTTGGCTCGGGCCCGTCAGCCAAACATGGAACCACATTGACTAAATATGAGAAAGAAGAACGAAAACAATAAAATAATAATCACTCAGAAAAATGTAGGCAAAGCTAAATCGAATATATGTTTCCAGAGAAGGAAGACTTCTTACTAGCTATACAGGATCAAGTCATTCCAACCAAGGCTAACTGAAATTCATCGGTTTCGACCAAAAAGTAACTATATTTATAACATTGTAAACTAGCTACTAATTGGGAAAAAAGTGAGGTAAATGCCTTTGCTAGCATTAAATGCGAAACAATCAAACAATATTTTTTGTTCAAAATTTTTTGGGCAACCTGCATTTGGCACGAACCTTCCAATTAACATCTTGCCGGCCAATCGCCTATTTTAAGTTTAAGTCAAATCAGTGCACTAAATAGAACAAGCAAACGTGAAAAAAATTCGTGCCCATTGAATTTTTTAAAGAATGCATTGAATAAAATTTCAGTTGCCACGAAAATCATGTTCTTTACATATAACAATGGCTGGTTTCGTCAAAATTAAAAATGTACCCTACTGTGAGTTATATAATTGTATGGTAATTGGGTCTGAATTTCTAATTAAACTAACCTTATAATTTACAAATTTAAAATAAACAGTTTTCTTAATTAATCCGTAATTTAGGAAGCTAGACTTAAATGTTCTCTTTAGCGTGGTAATAATTAAATGTTTCTTTTATTAAGGAGCCAGTTCAGCGAACCATAACTAAGAGCAATAAATTTTAAATATTATTTTTACATTTATTTTTTATTTTGCCAAATCATATATTTCATGTTTATTAGAAATGTACTTTTCAGTGGAAGATTTAGGGAAAGTGGTAAAAATTGAATCGTGGTCAGGATAGTATATCCATTTATATTTCGTTATGTTTAATTTTTAGGTATTTATACTTAAAAATATTAAATTTTTTGTTTCGATATCAGTACGTATTTTTTCTGATTTACCTTTTATGTTGTCTTCAGTTTTTCCTTTGTAATAATTAGACGGTTATGTTTGTTTTTTCCCTAGCAATCCAGTTTTATTTTTCTTTAATACGTAAACACATTTATTACTATTCTCACATATCAGAAGATAGCAAGGAAAACATAATAGTCGAAAATTAGGATTTTTTAAACTTTTTTCATAATTTAAGAAGTTAATAATATTAGCATGAAGAGAATCAATTAGACGAATTGATTAAAAAAAGTCGCTGCATTTCGTTTTAAGTTCTTAAAACGAAAAACTTTTTTCAATTTAAAAAAAAGCCGTAGTTGAAACATAGTAGATATTTAATGAATATTATATATAAAACTTTTTTCAATTTAAAAAAAGCCGTAGTTGAAACATAGTAGATATTTAATGAATATTGACAAGCTGTTCTAGAATATTAAATTTAACAAGTTCAGTAGCAATTACAAAAATAGCCTGCAATTAAAAAAAAAATTATAAATATTATTTATGAAACTAGTAAATTAATAAATTAAGAAACTACAGTTAAAAAATATATATTTTTTTGGCCGAAGATATATAAGGCTACCTAATAACATTTTTATATATTAACATTTCTCATTGGTATCTTTTGATGTGAGAACAGGAAACATTGGTTCCATTTTTGTTATGTCGTATACATTTTAACTACATTTTTAAAGATTTTTTTTTGTTTCTGATTATTAAAAATTTATTTACTAAAAATAAACCAAAAGTATATATTTTGGAAATTGGTAATTCAGAATAATTTAGCTATGGTTCTTAGAACAGATACAAGGGCCTAGTTAATAAAGTTTTTTTACGAAATGGCGGATGCATGTAGACATATTTACTAGTGTTGAGAAAATCTATCAATTTTAATGTGCGTGTATTCGGTACTCGACTGATTTGAATAATGGAATGACCAATCAAGTACCCGAGTGATATTTCACTCAGATTTTAATTGCAAACGATGAGTTTGGGGTTAATAGCTCGAATTCATCGTAATATTTATCGAATACCAAATGATTTTTCGCTTGACATTCATTTAAAGTAAATATGCGATTAAGTTCGGAATAATTGGTTCTGTTCGCTCATTTTTTACTGTTAACACGAGACATCCCGTTTCTGAGTTATGTAACTTGGGATTTTTTACATTCGTCGTCATGGACTATTTGATGATGAAAATAAAAACTATGTGTGGTTTCATTGATCAAACATCAGTTGAAATCAAATATATTGTTACTTGAAGCGTGCCTTACAAGATTTCTGATCTGCAACTTGCAGCCTAAAAGTTCACAATGTACAGAATCGACTAGCATTAAATCGTCTTGTTTTTTATCATATTACATTCATCATAAGTTAGGGAAAAATTAGATGCTAATAAAATTTAATTACTGAATAAACAGAATAAAATATAATGTTTGCGTTTTAATTGATAAATTATAGATTAAATGCAACTGAGCGAGAGATAATGTTCGCTAAAATGTCCATGAGCCCTTTTAGTTAATTTATCGCTGTCATAGATATATATATATATATATATATATATATATATATATATATATATATATATATATATATATATATATATGTATGTATATATATATATATATATATATATATATATATATATATATATATATATATATGTATATATATATATATATATATATATATATATATATATATATATATATATATATATATATATATATATATATATATACGGCCATAAATGGTCTGTTTTTTTTTTTTGGCATATTCCATTTTCTTTTAAATGTATTCCTCCTTGCATTATTTTAAAAAAAAATAAAAGTATTATTCATAAATGTAATCAATTCGTAATAGGCTCAAGAATATCTTTGTTTAATTAATTATATATCAAAGAATTTGCCAGTCTTTGTTTTATTATTTTGTTACTTTAAACAACAATTTATCATAATAGTGTTTTAGTCTTCTCTTACATTTATTTCCTGATGTTTATTTTAGTGTTCCGTACGGAACACTTATAAGATCACTTCGGTGTCTATCTGTCCGTCTGTCACACCTGATTTGACTATTTGACATACAAATTTAAAATTTGGCACTAACATAGAGATTGATAGCCTCATCAGAGCCGTGTAGTTTTGAAAATTAAATTTTGACTTAAGGAGTTAGTTTTGGAGGGTGAAATCGGAAGTGAAAAAAAAATTTCGTATCAGGTCATCGAGTGGGGTGTCAAATGAAATGCTTGCGCAAACTTTTATTTGTATTATTTTTAAAAAATTGCGAAAAATCTCTGTCCCCCTCCTTATATAAAATTTTCAAAAAATTCTGGAATATTCTCCACAGGGTGTATATTGAACGAAAATTATCACATTAATAATTTATCTGGTATGAAAAAAAATCAAGGTCAACAGTTTTCAGTAAAGATCGGAAAAAAACTTTGTTGAAAAAACTCATTTGGGGTGTGTTTTGTGAAGTCATCGTCATTTTATACCTCTGCAACAAAAATTTTTATTTTAAAAAAAGCGATCAACGTATGGAACTCTAATTGCATCCGACTTGCTTTTGGCCGGTTATTTTATACCTGTATATTGATATGAAACCCTAAATATATATATATATAATATATATATATATATATATATATATATATATATATATATATATATATATATATATATATATATATTATTTCACAGGTGACACAAAGACTGACAGATTCCAAGCAGTACGTTTTTCTATGCGTCGAAATAGACGCGCTCAGTTTAAAGTGAAAAATTTGATATTCTTATCATTAAACGCCAATTTTTTGCTCATAATAATCGTACAAGTACTTGGTGGTACTCGTGTAACATCTGTTATTTCATGGTTCCAATATGGAAGTGATTTTTGATTTAAATGATTTCAAAACCCCAGCCCCTCCGTGCAAAATCCTAGATCCTCCCCTGGCATTTTTTAAGTTCGAATTAGTTTTCGGTCATAAGCAATTTTTAACTAGTACACAAACTATTAGTTTAATTGTAAAATGATTAAAAAAAAAACCTCACCCTTAACAGAAAATGGTTTTTACACGGTCAGCGATTAAATATGGAAATTGTTGGGTTTAAATATTCCTCTTAATAGTAACAAAATGTCACTAATACCTACCATATTTTTTTGAGTAAAAACTTATGTTGTCATTTTAATTCTTGAATTATATTTGTTGCCCTGTTTTTATCTCACACCGTCTTTTTTTTTATTAAATCCAGATTATTAATAAAAATTATTAAAAATTTAGATACTAATCATGTAAAATTATTTTCAGCTTGATTTATTTTGAATGACCCAGACGATTCTATTCAAAAAAAATTTAATTGAAAAATACAAAATATAAGATTTATTACTAAAACATGAAAATAGAATGCCCGCTGTTAGTGTGGAGTGTTTTAAATTAAAAATAATAACAGGCTATAAAATTGAAACGTATTTTATCGATTTCAGTAGGATCGTAAATTCGACAGATCGACTCTACAACTTTTAACTACACATAGAACCTGTTCACGTTAGTTTCAGGTATTGAAAGACTCATTTTTTAAAAATGTCATTGTATAATTATCTCTTAATAAAAATTATGTATATAATAATAAATAAAACAAAAGTAAAATCTTTATTTAAATACCTACAAAAGTGATTGAATGGGTATGACACCAATGCAAACGGATAAGTAAAATATTATTTTTCCTTTTTACATTGGCAAAATAATATTTATGTGAATTAGCAATATATGCGTGTACTCAGATGTGTTGTAGGTGTCATTTAATCAAAATACAAATTTTATTCCAAAAGTGCTTTTGTTAGTTATTGTAACATTCCGTTCGATTAACGCTAACTCATTTAACATAAATTAGGCTACCCTAACTGATATACTCTGATAACCTACATTGGTACCTTATAAACCTTAAATGAAATAATTGATTACACTGGTACACAAAATTGTAACTTTGTCGTGCCACATGGACTTTTATGATATTTTTTACTTTAATAGGTGGTTGGCAGTAAAAACAAACATTAAAAAAAAAATCTGTTAGCCAAGAATTTTGTTCTATTAAAAAATTTAAATTATTTAAAAAAACAATGACCTCCTAAACCAAAAATGTAAAAAAGTTTTATTATGAAGTTACGATCTAAGATATAAAATTAAAATTTAGATCCTGGTTGGTCTGCCAACATATTTGGGTTCCATTTGCCCTGGTAACGTTTTTCCATCTTAGAAATGTCCTGATGGAACCTTTCTCTGTGCTCATCGCTCACAGCCCCCAAATTCTGAGGAAAAAATCCAAGTGTGAGTCTAAAAAATGAATCTTGAGTGACATGTTGCAACCCAATGCTTGATAAGCCAACAATACCTCGCTAACCAACTCTCTGTAGTTCTCACTCTTATAGTTACCCAAAAAATTTGCAACAACATTCTAAAAGATTTCTATGCTGGTTTTTCTAAATCGCTTAATTTTTCTTCGAATACCGGATCTTTTATAACTCCCTGATTTGAGGTCCTACGAAAATATCCGCTTTTATCTTTGCATCACTTATTTTGGCGAATTTTTCTTTTAGATACAAAAATCCACTCCCATTGCGATCCATCGCCTTTACAAAATTTTTGATCAGGCCTAATTTGATATTACTCAGTATATATCACCACTATACCAAACGCTTTATTTTTGCACTGCAAAAATAAAGTGTTTAGTGTAGTGGTGATATATACTGAGGTGTTTGGTGTAGTGGTGATATATACTGAGGTGTTTGGTGTAGTGGTAATATATACTGAGTAGTGTCATTGTGCCAAAGATTCCACATTCCCAACTTAACTAATTTGATATGCAATGGTGGAAGGAGTACTTCAGATGGCATTACAAGGGGTAAATACTTCACATTTTTTTGTTCAGGAATTAGGGACGCAAGCGTAGGTCATATTTTTTTATGATAGTGGTTTGTTCTCTCTCGACTGTCCCATTCACATAAAAAGCAGCAGAATTTAGTATAACCCAGCTGAAGTCCGAGTAAGAGGGCAACAACTTTTAAATCGCCACAGATTTTGAAAGAATATGTACTGTACTTGATTTTTTCAAGTAATAATTTCATGTTTTCATAAGTTTCTTTCATATTAGCACCATGGGCCAGAGATACAGAAGGAAGTATATTTCCGTTGTGCAGTAACACTGCTTTTAGACTTGTTTTAGAAAAGTCAATGAATAAACACCACTGGGAGGAATCAAAATCGATTTCCAAAATCTTCATAATCCCATTTATATCATTACAATATACCACGTCCCCGTGTTGAGAAAAGTATGATCTGAAGTGTTGATCACGATTTCGAAAATAGCTGATTTTAGTTTCATGATGTAGCAAATTCCATCCTTTTAATCGAGATCCTAATAGTTTTTTTGACAAATTTAAATCGCGAACCAAATTGTTTAGGTCTTCTTGAGCTATCAAATGTGGCTTTGTTAGAATTACTTCAAACTCAGAGTCATCGTCTTCATCCACACATTGGCTGGAGGATTGTGTATCGTCAATTTCAACGGTCGCAGATGCAACTGGTATAGACAAATTTTCACTATGAGGGACTGGTCTCATGGCTGAAGGTAAATTAGGGTAAATAACTGTGTGTTTTTTCTTGAAATTTATACCTTTTACGTCAGTAAGACAAAAATAGCAGTCCGGAATGTGATCTCTTGGTTCGGTCCAAATCATGGGTACAGCAAACGACATATGACGGGACTCTTTCTTCCAATCGGTTAAATTCTTCACACACGTTATGCAACAAATATGAGGGGCCCAGGATTTGTCTTGATGGGCCACAGCGAAACCAAAATACCGGTGATAACTCTCCAAGACTAGTTTTGTGAAATTTCGTCTTTGTTTTTTGAAAGTCAGTTCACCACAAACATAACCAAAAGAGTTAGGATCGTTACTACACTTTCTTGACATGTTAATGCAGTTAATAAATCACAATATTTTGATGAAATCACAGACAAATAATTTTATGACTATTTCTTCGCTAACGTTCTTTTGCTTTTATTGCCGTAGTACTAGTTATAAGTATTACCGTATCACAAGAAAACTGAGGCTAATTCAAACAAAACAACTGCAGTTTAATAATGAGAGTAGCTAGCTAAAACAGTATTAGCTATCAAAGTTCGTGTGGCATGACTAGTGTTCACCAGTGTTATCAAGTATAATATTAAATATGAAATTTATTGTCTTACTGTTTATTTAACAAAAATGCGTTAATTCAACTTAAATAAGTAATTTTGGCACATGTCTACAGATATTTTACACATATTATCTGAAATTGTTTTCCGTTTCATTTAACGTCAGTTGATATCGGTTCCCACGCGTCTGTGCTGATAAGCAGCTCATTCAAGAGCTTTATTACCTTTGTGGTTTCACAGTTTATGATAATAATTTTATACATGGTTTGTTTAGTTAAAGACATGTTTATTTTTTAATTATAGTTTTATTGTGCTCGCGCTGTCGTACAAGATTTAAGTCTGGATATAGATACGGGAAAAGATACGTAAGTATACAGTACCATTCAACAATATTAAAATAATGCTGCGTTAATGGCTAGAAAAATATAGCATGTACGTTCATAAATTTTAATTTAAATCTTTAATGATTTTTTTCTTGTGGTCTGCTTCTAATGCTAGGTACAATAAAAAAAATTAATTTGGATCTCAAACGTCAATAAATATTACTGACTGACTTATTACAGTTTCAATCCAACGAAGACCGACAACGTAGTGAAAACTAAAATAATGTCATGCAGGCAGCAAGTGAACTTTAACAAACTCCCCAAAAAATTAAATTTTAAGAAATGGCCTGTATTCGAATGCTTGAGGAGCAAGCTTTTATTTGGATTAAAATTCATCACTGCTCTCATTCTTCAATCTTACAGCTTTTTCATAAAAAGTATCATTCTCTGTATCACTCCTAATGAAACAATGTATGCCAGTATTGTAGCTTTCCGACTTAAATAATAAAGGATTCTTTATTTTAAATACTGATTTTGAATTCAAAATTTAAAAAAAAGCATTTTAGTAAGCAGATATTTTAAATGAAGAGTTGGAAATTACCTGTTGAAATTAATTATGAGAAGGCTAGGAATAAATCCTAACAGAAAATGCCTTTGACTCAAGTTGTTAATTGAAATAACTAGGCAAAAGACTATAAAGTATAGATAAATTGAACGGATTGAACATCGATAAACTGACTCAACACATAACAAAAATGTTCAGACAAGCGTCAAAAAAGTATGTGCCACAAGGAAAATCTCAAGAAACAATAAATTGACTACGAGTATGCTGAAACTTGTAGAACAAAGGAGAGGCACCAAAACATATACAGAGGTATATAAAAACCCAAATAAAACTGTCAAGAAGGAAATACGGAAAGACATAGGAGCACACAATACAAAACTGATACAAGACACTATCGACCAGAACAGCAAAATGGGAGTATTGAAGTCTAAATTTTCAACTGGAAAAACACAATTGAGTAAAATAAATGACGTAAACGGCGTAACGATAACCAATAAAAAAGAAATCGCTAAAGTAATAGAGAAATTCTATACTACGCTTTACTTATCAAAAACGCCAAACCCGGGAGTAAGAACTAAGGCAATGAATTCTGGATCAGAAGATATCCCAGACATAACATCAAGAGAATTACAGAAAGCCCTAAAACACATGAAAACGGCAAAAGCCCTGGCAAAGATAAAATTACAGCTGAAATGTTGAAGTCTAGAGGACTAACGCTAGAAAAATGTATCTGTATGCTCTTTAATAAATGCCTACACGAAGGAAAAGTTCCGGAAAGCTGGTTAGATGCAGAAATCATCTTGCTGTTTAAGAAAAGAGACTCAGCAAACTTAGAAAACTACAGACCGATATGTCCCACTTATACAGACTATTTACACAAATTATTACCAATCAACGAACATCAAAATTTAACACATACCAACTTGTGGAGCAGGCTGGTTTCTGAAAGGGCTTCAGAACAAGTGACCATTTGCAAACCATAAGATCGCTTATAGAGAAAACAAATGAAAATAATGTAAAGATACACCTAGCCTTTATCGACTTCCAGAACGCTTTTGACACACTCGAAATTGGATACATAATAATGGCCATGGACCGACATTCGATATACTACACTGATCGAAAATATCTACTAAAACGTTTCTCTTCATATAAAGATAGATGAAAAGACGAAAACCAATAGTATTAAAGTCGAAAGAGGCGTTCGTCAGGGAGACACTATATCATCAAAATTATTTACACTTGTACTCGAGAATGTCTTTAAGAAACTACCATGGGAAGATAAAGGAATCAGAATTGACGGGTATATCTGAACCATCTCCGATTTGCGGACGACATTGTGTTGATATAAGTGATTTGAACGAATTGGAATCAATGCTTCAACAACTGAGTTATGCGTCCGTCAGGTTGGCCTCCAAATGAATAACTCGAAAACAAAAATAATGAGCCTAGAAGACCCACATATATCTATTGAGAACCAGGACATAGAGAATATTAGTGAATACAACGATTTGGGCCATTCGATCACTCTAGGGAAAGAGAATTAGTACAGGGAGGTTACCAAGCGAATACAGCTCTCCTGGGCAGCAGTTGCGAGACTCTCCTTTGTGGTGAGAGATAGTGGTGTCCCGATTAATTTAAAAAGGAAAATTTTCGATGCCTGTATTCTACCGGTAACAACAAACGGAACGCAAACAATGTGTCTAAGGCAAAAGAACGCCAATAGACTGAGGGTAATGCAGAGGGCAATGGAAAGGTCAATGTTGGCGTTGTCTCTGAGTGACAGAATCCGAAATGAAGAGATTCTACGGATGTTATAGAGAAGATTGCCGAACTGAAGTGCCAATGGACTGGACATGTCGCAAGACAGCAAGATAAAAAGGGGGCCACTGAAAATCATACAGTGGCGCCTGAAAATCATACAGTGGCTACCGAGGGAGACAAAACGAAGTAGAGGTAGACCCCAACTGAGATGGATAGATGATATGAAGAGGATGGCTAGTAGAGATTGGCACCAAAAGTTCAGGAGTAGACGAGTTAGAGGCTGAAGAAGAAGAATTGAAATAAGTTAAAGATTCGGTAAGAATCTAACTATTAGTCAACCAAAAAAATAAAAACCTACTACTCTTGTGAAACATGAAAACTTAATTATTATGAAGTGGCCAGAGCAGTTCTTTAAAAGATATTTAAATTGTTATTACTGTAAAACCTAACCTATGTTATAAGTCTTTATTAAGATCACATAAACTAGGGGGAGTAAAGAACTTTCTAATTTTTTGTTAGTTTCGAAGTATTAAACCCATCGAAACAGCTGTTTCCATGTCAGTACAACAACGCCCATCTTGGTATTGATATGAATATGACTTTTATTATATTTTATAGATTCTAGCCAATTTCAGTAAAATAACACATATTAAAAGTTAACAAAGAGCTATTTTCTCAATTCATTGATTTTTAATTAGTTTTTCAACACGAATCTATATGTGATGCTTCTAAATATGTTTTCATTGCGCCATTGTGGGGCGTTGCAGTGAAAGATAACAGTCCTATTTTATATCTAAGTAGCTACCCGTTTCAGTAACATGGTATATCCTAAAATGTTTAGAAATGTCCATTCTTCCGTTTTGTATTTGTCTCAAAATAACAAAAGTCACAGATAAGGTTTATTTATTTTTAAGCACTAATATTAAATAAGAAAATACTGCTCGAAATTTGCCAGAAAAATTTACAATGTAATATAGTCGAGGTACTCCAAGAGGAAACAAATTGGTGAAAAACTTGTTCGTTGCCGTAGCAACAATACGAATTTAAAACATCCGATTGGTTATAAAATATAGATGGGAAATTTTCATCTTAATTTATCGTCCGAAGTGACGAATCAATTACCTTATATCAACCAAATACTCAGTTAACTAATAAATGAATACTCCGTAAAAATCTGCTGATAATAATAATTTAACAGTTCGAATTTTTTTATCAACTTGTTCATTCGATATAGCGGGAGGTATATAATTTAAATTAACCAGGAATCTACCTTCTAATTTCGATCGGCCGTAAATATTACGGAAAAAAAAAACATAGTGATGGCATCTATATCTTAGGTAGTTAAATAAATTGGTACCTATATTTAACCACATTTATAGTTTCTCTTCACACGTCCTTGCTAAATCCTCAATAAACTTTACAATCGCTCCGCCAGTTATTCATCAAAAATTATGATGGTATATGGTAAATCCAGACATGTTTATATAAATAATTTAGAACATTCAACGATAATTTAAAATATACCTTTACTGTAGATAATTTCCTGCCTAATTCTAAATATTGAATTTTTTTGGTGTCTCATGTATTTTACTATTTTCCTATTCTATATAACAAGAAAATTCTTTCAGTACTAAACTTGCGAAAGCTATGAGGAACCTAAATATGATAACAAAAACTTTGTCGCTTGTCAAATTTGACAGATTACAATGCTAAGTAGGATTTGTTTTAAATTCCACCGGCGACATATGAGCACAAAATTAAATGGTGTTACTCAGTTCCCTTGCAAAAATATGTAACTTTTTTTGGCATATCAAAAAAAAACCTATTTAACCTATCAAATTTGACAAATGATAAATTTTACGAATTCATAGCTTCTTCATAGAAAACTAAGTTTAGTATAAAAAAAAATTCTTGGCATGTAGAATAGGAAAATAGCGCATTAGACACTTAAAAAATGTTCCTGTACATTAAAAAATGGCCTTAATTAAGACTTTACATATAATGATTACATTAATTAAAGAGTTTTTATTTTACTATACTTTCTAAATTCACTTACTTTATTTCTATCGCTAAGCTATTATCGCAAATGTAAAATTATCCGAAAAATGAGTAAAAGTAATTTGGAATATCGCACAGTTATAAACTTTCTTTCTAAAAAGGCAAATGGACCAAAAGTTATTCATGAAAAAATGAACGAGGTGGGGCCGTCCGTTCTTATTTTAAAATTAAACTTTGGTCTGGTAGGGTCCAAACTCAATTTATTATGACACCAGATCAGGAAAACCAGTTGAGGGGCGAACCGAGAAAACCATCAGGCTTAGTAAGGAATTGTTTCTATCTGATCGACAAATCAAAATTGCATTGCTTGCTATAGAAGCTGGAGTATCTGAAACTACAGTTTTCAAGATGGTGTACGAAGATTTAGGAAAGAAAAAAGTTTCTGCAAGATGGATTCTCAAACTTCTTATTTAACAGCGAAAAATTGGCGAAGAAAACAATGGCTCAAGAATATCTGGCCGTTTTAGAGAACAATGGGAGTTATTTTTCACGAATTATCATAGGCGCCTAGACTTGAGTGTTCTATTGAGATCTTCCCATGAAGCAGGAATCACTGCAATGAATTCATAAGAGCTTTTCACCTCCAAAGAAGCCGAAAATTAATTCTTCGGTAAAGTTGATGGTCATCATTCTTTAAGATTGGGAAGAAACTTTGTTTTTTTTTTATTTTTTATCGTTCACCTTCCCGGTTGAGTAGGGATTTTACCCTTTTTCTATATCCTAAGGATATCGGCGAGGATGTCGTAATACCTATCAACCTTGTCCAAGTTCCGAAACATACATTTTTATATTTCACAGCACTTTTAGACAACGCGGTAGTGCTGCCTCGGACGTTATTGCATTTCTCCGAACAACGTACGCGGCCAGGCTAAATATACTTAAATAAATAAGTATTCCGTACCTGCGGGATTGAACCCTCGACCTGCTGCACCATAACCAAGGTACTATGCCACGGAATCACAGGCCGTCACGTTGATTGAATATATCCATAATTAATGAGAAAATTAACAAACGAATGACGCGAAACATGAAGGAAGCCGTTAGATAAAAACGTTCGACGTTACGGAGAATCAAAATGTTGTTATTGCACGACAGGTGCAGGATTCAGAAGGCTCACACAGTTCAAACCATTACCGAAAGCTGTGGATTCTCCAAGTTACAATATCCACCCTACAACCCTGATTGAGCGCCCTTTGATTTCTTTTTGTTCATAGATATAAAGAAAAGGACCGAAAATGTTTTTTACGTGATGCGTTAAAAGCATCGAAGCGTTGCTTTTTGAGGTGCAAGCAAAAAAAAAATTGGAGAGAATGAAACATCTTGAGAAAAGCTGGACTAAGTGTATTAGTTCAGACGGTAGTTACGTAGAAAAATATATATAATTTTTTAAACTCAGCGAGCTTTCCTTCATAGCTGGGTATATAACTAAAAAATACCCCCGTACCTTAAAAATTACAGTAAGTACAGATAACAACACAATTGCTTGATTTTAAACTTCAAATGGTTTTGATACGAGCCTTTACCGTAGGTTTCTACCAGTTATCTCTGTATCTCTGTATTTACTGAATGACGATAATGCTGTATTACAGGCCTTAAGTCAAAATTTTAATTTTCATATTATTGAAACAATGCTTAAATCATTATCCATTAAGATATTTCATACTACTTACATTACAAATAATTTCCAGACTTAAACTATTGCTATAAAAATTGTTTATAATCTTAATTTTCTACCTAATACCGCTGAAATTATATTTTTTAACTCTTAATCTTCCCCCTTAAAATTACAATTTGTAATGTTTACATGTATTAAGGGCTTCAATGTTCATTATAAAATTTAGTATTGACCCTAATTTATTTTTATTATTAGTTTTCCGAAGAGAGATCACATGCCTTAATCCACTCAGTAAAGTCCATTTCCATCAACGTTTTATGGCTTCCTTAGATTTGGTTTTGAATACTATTTTGACCAAAATACTTTAATGTTATTGCCGAACTTCAAAATTATATATAAGGAAGCTCAAAGGCATGAAGGATGGTCATACACTATTAATTTAAAAATATCTTATCTTATGCTAAAATTTTGGTTTTTATTTTGTTTCTATTTCCACTGAATGTATTTGGAATTTTCAACCAAAACTTTTTTTTTAATTTCCGGACAAATAATTCGAATATTACATAACGTTTTTATATTTTTTTAAATATTCCAAAATACATATTTTATTGCAGCTTTAATTCTCCTTCCGCTACATTATCATACGCATAAATATTTAATGAATTAAAAATAGTATCATTTGGTAGCAAAAATCCTTAATAAACACCAATTTCGATCATTCTTCTTCATTTTTAATTACCTGCAAAAGAGTAAGCAGCAGGAAAAACTGCAACAAAAAGTATCCATGGGTCATGCTCCTACACAATAACCGCCACACCACACTGCACATCATCACTGTAACAGTACCCGCGGGGCGGCCTTAACAACATCGAGAACCTGCACCATCCAGAACGT
Organism: Pachyrhynchus sulphureomaculatus; assembly: GCA_019049505.1. NCBI lineage: Eukaryota > Metazoa > Arthropoda > Insecta > Coleoptera > Curculionidae > Pachyrhynchus > Pachyrhynchus sulphureomaculatus. The sequence goes on from CM032446.1 coordinate 142,085,301, forward strand.
TTTTGACACCCTCTGTATCACTTCTGCAATACTGCTGATAGCTTCATAAAAATAAACAGTCACAGTAATTTTAAAGTCAATATTTAGGGTTGTTAAAAGTTTTAGTCACTTCCTAACAGTTTTGATGTAAGAGTTTAATTTTTTATTCCTTAAAAGTCTAGTAGGTATATTAAAATTAAATGCACTTTATATAATTAAATAAAAACTCCGGGTTCATTCAAAATACAATAAGTTGGCGGCTCGGCAACACGGCACGTCGGCAAATTATCGAAACGGGAAAGTTTACAGTTCCGTTGAACGGACGCATTCAAGACATGAACTCTTCAGCGTACGGGCAACTACTGATGGCTGGCGCAGCCGCAGGGCCTCCCTCTCTGCTCCTCGGGGCCACAGCATCCCGCTGGACCAATGGTGAAGAGCTTAGGGCTTCTTTGTGAGGTTGCGAGGGGCAAGCCGCAGGCTGCGGTTGTTTGGCGCCTCAGGCTACCACTTGTTGCCGCTGAAGCTCCGCTTTACCTTTGGCTGCTATCTGGCTGTACAGTAGAGATTGCGATGTTATTGTGTGGTGGAGCCTGAAGCTTTTGATTTTTGAACTAAACTGGTTTATGGGTTCAAGTATCCGGAGATTAATATTTATTTCGTAATATTAAGAAGACGGATAAAGAAAGAACTTTGAAATTTCATTTTGTTTTTGGATTAAAACATGTTTTAATTCTTAATTTTAACACCAAAAGAATTTTATTTTTATGTCTGTAACGTTTTTACGTATATGAAGATGCTAAACATCATGTCGTTGACACAGTTGCATAGGAATTAGTTAAATGGCAAACATTAATATTTACTGAATAATTTAGAAATATACTACAGCAGTATATGTATATTGCCGAAAAGTTTTGGTATTTGGCGTGACACAAGCAACATTTTTTTAATGTCGCAATGGTATTGAAATGATGTGATCCGGTATCGTTATGACGTCTTAGCAGTCTTAGTGCGGATTAATTAATTTAAAAAAATATTAAAATTAAAACGACTTAACAATCATTTAATAAATCTATAACCATTTATTACCCAACAACACGGCTTCTCGCAGGGTGGATCTATTACTACCAATCTTCTTATGTACCGTGAGCATATTGATGAGGCCTGGGAGTCAGGCTATGTGATTGACTCTATTTACACTGACTTTGCCAAGGCTTTCGATAGGCTCAACATTGATATTCTTATAAAGAAGCTTGATGCTTATGGTATATACATGGAGACTTGCTGGATTGGGTAAGGTCTTATCTCTCTAATAGGAGACAAATTGTAAAAGTCAATAACTTTGTATCTAGTCCTGTAAGGGTCAACTCTGTTCATTATTTTTGTGAATGATGTTACACAGTGTTTTAGGTTTAGTGATTTTTTAATGTATGCTGATGACATCAAGATCTTTTCACCGATTTTGGATTCTGATTCAGCCTTAAGGCTACAAAGTGATCTCAACAGATTTTATGAGTGGTGCACAAACAATAATTTATCTCTAAACATTCCAAAATGTAAATATATTGAATTTACTAGGTTGCACAATGTTGTAATAAATAAATATCACCTTAATAATGTTTCCTTGGAAAATGTTGGTGTAATTTTTGATAGTAAACTTTCTTTTCTCTCGCACATAGAGGTTTGCAGAAACAAAGCGATGCGAATGTTAAGCTGCCTTAAGAGGCATACAGTTAATTTCAATAGTGTAAAAGCTATAAAAAATTTATATACCTCGCTGGTGAGACCACACTTGGAAAACTGTTTTTACCGCATCAGAAAATGCTTGACGGAGTTCAGAACAAACTTCTCAAATACATAGCCTTTAAGAGTCATATGGTAGTGGATTCAGTTGATTAGAATCAACTTGAAAATCGCCTTCTTATTCAATCGTTGAAAACTCGAAGGGATTCAGCAGATGTCATACTGGCCTATAAATTGTTGCATGGGCTGTGCGACTGCCCGGAATTGCTTTCTGTACTCAATTTTCATGTGCCACCGAGATCACTTCGAGAGCAAAGATGTTTTGAGCTTCGTCAGCATAAAACCGTGCATTGTCAATATGGTGGTATTAATAGAATAATGATGAACTGCAATTTGGCAAATATAGATGTATTTCATGTATCACTATATACTTTAAAAAAATTCTTAAAGATGGTCAATCTCTAGGGTGTGTGGAAGTGCTGCCAGCTACAATATGTGTGTTTAACTATAAGTTTTGAATGTGATTGCCTAGTTTTTTAAAATTTTAATATTTTCTTTTTTTAACGTGTCTTTTTAGCGTTGTTTGTTGTTTTTTTTTATATATATACTTCGGGAAATGCCTCTGTCTAGTTTTAATTTTTAGGTATAGCTGTATTCAATTATAGGTACTACTGTAACTGATTGGGCTTTGCCCGTTTGATTAAAGAATAAATAAATAAATAAATAAATAACCAAGAGGAACATAGTCTGACAGTATAACTCAACTATGTATGAGGGGTGCAGTAAATAATGAAAGGTGTAGATTATTTTGTGCTTGTATTTACCAATTGCGATATTGCTATGGTCTGAACGATTTTATTTTTTTCGAAAAAATTAACATAGCTAGACAAAACTAAAAAAGTAAGGGTATTGTTAGAAGCTAGATCCAAATTTTCAAAAAAAAAACACTTTCGACAAAAAATTATAACATCTTAAGTGTAATTCTTTCCATAAAAATACCTTCCTTGCTTTTCAGCTTATAATACATAATATTGAAATCATTTCTTGTTTTTTGTCTTCATTTTTTAGGATGAACTCAAAAAAGCTCCCTGCTTTTAAAATACTACATAGGAAATAAGTCATATTATTTTTCAAAGTGAGTGCAGCTATACTAATCTGGAGCAAATTGGAAGTAATAGAATCTATTGACATAAAAACGATCTCAACTAATGATCTGAAGTTGGGCTAAAGTTGAGAGATGAAAAAAGATTGCGTACGGTAGATAAATTAATTAATATCAATAAAGGTGCCTCAGATATTACTGTAAACACCCATGGATTATTGAAAATGCTTTCCTTTGTATAATTTTATCATAGAAGTAAACGACACTTTTAGAGTTTGTAGGTAAGCATACGCAAAAACTCGAACACAGTAATAGTGTGCTTCCGCACAACGCTTCAAAAACAATGCGCTATTAGATGCAGTTAAATGCACGTAACGTATTGCTTGCAAAAATTGCCATTATGTCCGAGAACCTGAACATTATTCCTGTGACATAGGTCAGGGGTTCCCAATCTTTTTTTTACTGCGACTCCCTTTACAGGTTGCAATTTTTATGCGACGCCCTTAGAAAACATAAAAAAACTACAAATAATACAATTAATGAGAAGGACGAGCTTGCTTTTCTGAGCATAACTTCTCAAATCGAGGCTGAAGTTTTAAAATTGCTACTCTCATTTCTTTTTCTAAATTTATTTGTGACCTGTACTTCGATTTGATCACTGCAACTGCAGAAACGCCAGTTCCACCCAAGTACGACGTAGCAAATGGTAAAAGAACCCTCAAAGCCGTAGTACTGATAGTAGGATATTCTTGGGATGCATTGCTCCAAAACTGAAACAGTTTGTCTTTATCGAATCGTAGTTTTAGGTTCGTATCACAAGATAGTTCTGACAGCTGTTCTTCCTCAACTGTTCAAAATGGAGATGGTGGTGGGATCGATTGGAATGTGTTTCTAATCCAGTCGTATTGATTCAGATTCTCTGGAAAAAATTTATTAAAATGAATGCTTAATATTGATAAATGTTGAATAAATATCAATTACAAACTTGGCTCCAGATTTTGAAGAGATTTTTCTTTCAGAAAGCCTTTCAAAACAGGAAAACAGTCAGTATTTCCTTGCTCCTCTTCTATTTTTCCTTTCCACAACAGCAACTTTTTTTGAAACGCTGCAATTTTATTAAGAAGTCAGTATTTTTAAACTTTTCTGCGTCACGATGTGATTCTGTCAAATACGTGTACAACTCATTTTTTAATTCGTGGACACGTGAGAGTACGTTACCTCTCGACAACCAAGGACAGTAATAAAGTAAAAATTTACGCTCGGCACCCAAATCTTCACAAAGCTTATGGAAAAATCTTGCCTTCAAGGCTCTTGTTTTTATGAATAATGATAATTATATCCATCACGAAATTTAATTCCGGTGAAATATTTTTTTCAGCCAGTACCTCCGTATGTGTGACGCAATATGTCCATTTTATATTTGGAGCCTTAGTTTTATTAAGAGCTTGAAGTCCTCCATACTGCGCTGACACTGTGCGAGCTCCATCCGTACACCCACCGACACACTCTCATTGGATGTTATTATCTTTCATGTAAGAATCTGTGATCTCAAACAAATCACTCCTTACCGGTATCAGTCTTTATTTTAAATAATATCAAATCCTCACGTACATTTGTTTCTTCCATGTACCGCACGTAACATATTAATTGAACGTCGTTATTACTGTCTGTCGCTTCATCTAGTTGAATGGCAAATAAACCAGAAAGATTTTCCACAATTTGCTCATTAATGTCTTCAGCTATGTCATGAATGCGACGACTAATCGTATTGTTAGAAAAAGGAATATGTGGTTTCTTACATTTGGCAATACGGTGAGCCACCTTGTAAGAGGCGAGCAATGCTTTGGAAAGAATAGATGCTCTGGAAAACAAGGATTTTGACTGATGTTTCAGTTCCCACAATTTTCTTGCAAAAAATCTCGCGACTTTCCTTGTAAATTACTGTGAGTTGTTTCTAAATGACGTTTCAATTTATTAGGAAGCATAATTTCAGCTGCCAGCACCTTATGATAAACAACACATTCGGGAAGTTCCATATTTCCTTTGCTAACGTAGGTAAATCCAAAATCTAAATATTAGTCATCATCTTTTTTGTACTTTTTTGGTTTTTCTACAGTTTCTTTTCTACTCTCTCCTGCGTCTTCAAAACGTTTTCTATTTATTTGAATAAAGTTATCCATTTTGAGTAACGAATACGCGCGAGTAAATTAAATACAACACACTTGAAATCAAACACTGCATTCATCAACGCTTGTAATCGACGCATAAGTAAAACGAACAATGTACGAACGAAAGCGCCGGGAAATGGAGGGGCGGACTTACTCATAGAGATATTAGGTGGTAAGTTCTTGCGAAAAGCGTAGTGTCTATAGAAAGAGAAAGAAATAATATAAGAGTCATTCTGTCTCTCTTACCCGGCGCTGGAATTCAGCGCTCAAGCGCAGAGTAAGAGAGATAGAATTGTCTCATATTATTTCCTTTTCTTTTTAACGACTAGACGCTTTCGCTTACAGCAGGCTATATACTTTCTCTCCTCTATTCTAATATCTCTATAGGCTTACTAAGTCGCTGAGGAGACGCGCGCCGCGCCGCGCACTAGCTCATTACGTCGCGTGCAGGTGACTTGTGCGTATTGTCTCGCGACTTCCCTAGGATAGCCCCGCGATGCCCTAGGGCGTCGCGTCGCACAGTTAGGGAACCCCTGTCATAGGTTTTACATGATTGTAATAGAGTTATAAATAATAGATCTATTGTTAAATTTGTATTGACATGCTTAATTTAATAACTTAAGAACTATATTACTTCTCCTATTAAAAAAAAACGGTCCAGTGCAAGTTGGACTTGCGCCATTATCCCTGATTGCTTTTCAACTACAATAAAATACTTACCTAGGCTAAGTTAATTAGGACCCTGACATCTTAACATCCAATATGTATTTTCACGTTTTTTCTTAGTCAGTTACTACCTAACAGCCAATAAATCAATCTAGTTCAATTTAGAATCTAGTAATAAAGGCGTAAAACAAATATTTACTACCTAAATATTTGTTTAATTATAAACAAATAAAATAAAATTGCTTGCCTCGGTACAGAAGCGACGCGTGAACAGTAGTGTAGTATATTAAAAAAACCGCCACCATACTGTCAAGTACACATAATTTACATAGTTTTTTACAGTTATTTTTATACCAGATAAATTATCAAACGTAATGCACTCGTGACAATTTTCGCTCAACTTACACTTTTATTTTTAATTAAGAATATTCCAGAATTTTTTCATAATTTTTTGATCGATACTCTCCGAGATAAGGCAGGGGGATAGCGATGTTTGGCCATTTAATACAAACAAAAGTGGGCGCCAGTATTACAACATATATAGGGTGCGGCGCTTAAATCCGGACAAATTTAAATTTGAATTTTCCGCCATTAAGCAGTTCCGCTATAGGTCGTTGTCAACGTTCGTGAAAGTCACATACTTCTAGTAAACAGTCATAACCTCGAAATTATCGAGCCGTTGCGAACAGGTGCGGAGTACAACCGAAGGGCCGCGATTATCGAAAGTCTTCGCACTGGACGTTCGGCAACTGAAATAATTCGCTTCTTCGGGTACCCGAGATCAACTGTCTACGATATTGTTGCTAAATATAATGTTTCTGAGAAGGCACACCGGCACACACGAGCCATTTAGTCCAAAACTGGTTATCGGATAACGTGGACATGTGCTGATCTAAAGAGTTTTGGCTCCCCAATAGCCCGGATTTGAACCCCCTCGACTACTATGTTTGGAGGGTAATCGAAAGAGTTACTAACAAGTCCAGATACCCTAATCTGGCATCTTTACGCACTGCTATCGAAGTAGCATTTGCCAAGGATGGAGGCGGTCATTGCGGCTGAGGGAGGTTATATCGAATAATTCCACTCTGAACAGGTCACACAAATGACATACGAAAGGACTTTTTTTAATTTTAATTTTTTGACGAATAAAATTTTCTTTTAAAAAAATGTTTAATTTGTTCGGATTTAAGCACCGCACTCTGTATATTTTTGAACACGCGTTTTCACAAGCTTTCATTTGAAACCCATTCGATGGGGATGATTTTTTTTCACTTCCGATTTCACCCCCTAAAACCTTAAGTCAAAATTTAACTTCCAAAACTGTACGACTCAGATTGGCCTATCAATTTCTATGTTTATGCCAAATTTTAATTTTCTATGTCTATGTCTAATAGTTTCGCAGAAAATCGAGTTTAACAGACGGACAGACGAACAGATGGACAGACAGACGGACACCGAAGTGATTCTATAACACTAAAAATGAAGAAGAGAAAGCGAAAGCAGTCCTCAATACGATTATGGTAAAATTATAAAAATGTATAGTGGCTTACGGGACGAAGATCGTCAATAAGTTTATCTCTTGTAAGTACAGGATATCCAATATAATGGCCGAATCGGGTTGATATCTATACTGAACTAGCACATGACATGTTTCACTCCATCAGAACCCGTCAGCTAACATTAGGTGATAATCATCTGCCCTCTCAACACATTCCTACTAGCAGCAAGCGTTTAAGAACCATATTTCCAAATATGCTAGTAACTGACAGATATCAATGCCATTTTTTTTCTATATCGCTAGAGGAGCGACGGGTGAATGTTAAACCGCCGAAACTTATAATCCAAAAGGAAAATACCATAATATTTTCTCCCTAGGCGAATAGGGTACTACTACCGCTACAAAGTGTAATTGTAAAAATCAAAAAGTTAAATGAGAACACAGTTGGCTTCGGTATAGAGACCCATTTTAGTACCTTCCACCATGTCTTGATTCAAAAAAGAACGTACTCTCATTAGGGGGCGTGCTACACCTATTCAGAAAAAGGTATGTACATCTTTGAGAAACTTGACATGGTTTTGCGTTTTTTATGGAAGAAACTAATTCTTGACTTATTTGGGAAATACTCTTAGCTAGAAATTCCTGTCTAGAAAACCAAATTTAAAAGTAAATTCTTTTTCGGTTTTGCTTATTATAGAATATTATGGTATACGTCAAAGAAATCGTCTTTTAGTACATTCTTATTCGTCTAGATCAGTGATGCCCAAAGTGGTTCAGGTGGACCCCCAGGGGTCCACGGGAGACTCGACGGGGGTCTACGTTGGCGTGAAAAAAAAATGGGGGTTCCCAACTTGTAAGTGGGGGTCCACGAAAATTTATCTGGTTTCGATAGTACAGAACAAAAATGTTGGCTTGGCTTTACCTATCAATGTAGGCAGATAATACACTACTCAAAAAAATTTGGGGAGCAAAAAAAAATTCCAAATTTTTCGGTGATTTTTGACAGGCTGTATTTCGGTGAAAAATGGTCGTATTGAGACTTAAAAAAAAAAGCATTTTGAAGCTTTAAGATTCTAATTTTCAGATTTTTTGGCTAAAATTTTTTAGGAGCTACGGTTCTCATGCAATCCTAACAGATATATATATAATAAAAAAATAATATTGCAAATATTTTGCTTTTTTTTGGTCCACGGGCTTGAAAAAAATTTTTTTCAGTGAGGCCGGCATATGGATCAGATAGCATTAATTTCCTTGTTTTAAAACCTCCCTTAATTTTTTTGAGTAGTGTATTTTAAGAAGATCAGCGACTGTTACTTGTAAAAACTTGCATTTTCGATATTCAGTACAACGCGCGTCGAGACTTGCAAAGCGCCGCCCGCCCGCCCTCAACGCAAGCCGTTCAGACGTGCAAAGGGACGAAATACGACTTGTGCTGTGCTTGCAATCTTGCATGAACTTGTTTGATTCTTCACCAATATAAATACGAATGCCAAGGACAAACGTTACTCATTTGTTTCCGGAATTTTGAAAAGAAAAGTGTGAGTGAATTGATGTCAGTGTTTGCCAGTGCCGGAAAAAGTAAGTACCTGCCTATTTGTTATTCATACTTTTATTTTATATTGTAATAATATTATATTTGTTATGTTTGCGTGTAGTAGGTACGTAATAAAAATTAAATACTGAACAGGGCCATTATTCGATACTTCTATAAAAGAACAGAAAGCCGAGAAAGATTGAACTTTTAGTACTTTTTATTATAAAATTATTTATTTACCCGACTGTGGTGATTCACTAAAGGAGAGATATATGATTGACCTGCATGTTTGTACATATTTCAGTGCCCTCGTAGTTGCTAATGCTAAATGATTAAAAATATTTTCATATATTATACGTGTCTTTATGTACCACTCGTAACGTACATCAAAGTAATAAATAAATCATTAAAATCGCGGAGTTTTGATGTCAAAATATTCTTTTTAAAAGTATTTTCTCTCGAATTTACAGAAATGTATCAAAATATAATTAATCAAAAAATATTTTATATTACATTAAAATAGGTTCAGCCATTTTGTGAAAACCTCTATATGGGTCTTAGCAGTTTATTGCTTTTAATAATTAAAATCAGTTTTGCCGCCGGCATTTTGGTTTTTTCATTGCAATCATTAATTAATCCTATTTTATTCTGTTAAAATAGCCATATCCTGTTAAAGTCGCCTTATGATTACTAAAACAAACATTTTTTCTTTACAGGTAGGTAACTGATTCGAAACATGGCTGAATCTTAGAAGATATGTCGACAGTACCATCGAAGCTCGAAGATCATCTAAGAAGGTGTCATCCTGAAAAAATAGGTAAAGATTTAAAATATTTTCAAACATTGAAGGAAAAATATGAAAAGAGACCCACCGTGCACAGTATGTTCGGTTCAACGTCTCAAAGTAACGATGATGGCTTGCGGGCATCTTACAATATCTCATTGCTTATAGCGAAATCTGGAAAAACGCACACCATCGGTGAACAGTTAATTTTACCCGCTGTTGAAGAGGTTTTAAAAACTCTTCTGCACAAACCTTCATTTGACGTACTCAAAAGAATTCCTTTGAGTAACAACACTGTACAAAGACGTATTGATGAAATGAGCTCTGATATTGAAAGCTTCTTGTGTAATTATCTGCAAACAACTCATTTTTCTATTCAACTGGACGAGTCAACTTTACCTGGTAATGAAGCATTATTATTGGCTTATGTTCGATTTGTTATGGACGAAGAAATCCATGAAGAGCTGCTATTCGCGAAAACTTTGGAGACGGACACTAAAGGCGAATCAATATTTAATGTCCTGAGTGATTTTTTTAAGGAAAAATCGATTCCATTTATAAACATTATTTCGGTGGCAGCAGATGGAGCTCCTGCCATCTTCGGGAGATATCGTGGGTTTATAAGCCATCTTAAAAGAATTATACCAGGAGTAACTGCAATTCACTGTGTCATCCACCGACAACACCTGGTAGCGAAAAATTTGAGTGATAGATTGCACCAATCGCTTCAATTTGTGATTAAAGCAGTTAACAAAATAAGAAACAATGCGTTGAATACCCGTTTATTTGCACAATTGTGCGACGAAAATGATGAAGACTTCCAACGATTTCTCTTACATACTGAAGTACGCTGGTTGTCGAAAGGTACATGTTTACCAAGATTTTACTCACTTTTTGAATCAGTTTTAGAGTTTCTGGAAAGTAAAGATCCAGATTTAAAAGAAAACCTGATCAAATTCAAAGCAGATATCGCGTATTTGATAGATTTGTTCAAAAAATTTAATGATATTAACTTGCAGTTACAAGCGGACAGCCTAAATTTAATAAAAACAAAGGGGGTAATTTCGGCTTTTCTTGGAAAATTGAAATTTATGAAGCAAAATGTTAGTCGGCGCGAATTCTCCCAGTTTCCAAACTTGTCACAGGCAGAATGTCTTGATGAGGATATTCAGACATACGTTCAACATTTAGATGCCCTGCATGATGACTTCAAAAATAGATTTGAAGATATTCTGACGATGGAAATGGATCATAAATCCATTTGATGAAACGGAAGTGGCGAATGTGGTATTACAAGAGGAGCTACTCGAGCTTAGCACCAATGAGGAGCTGAAGGTGAAATTTAAAAAAGGCTATCAAACATTTTGGCTGCAGGCAGAAATACCCGAAAAATATCCTGGGCTGTGGGAAATTGCGAGAAAACTTTTGATAGCGTTTCCCTCGTCACACCTTGTCGAAAAAAGTTTTAGTGTCGTTACAAACCTATTAACAAAAAAAAGGAGCAGATTGAACATCACAGAACGGGGAGATTTGCGGTTATTCCTTACAAAACTGAGGCCAAATATTGATAATTTGCTGTCAATCCATCAAGTACATCCCTCCCATTAAAATTATGACTATTTTTTTTAATTGTTGATTTGCATTGTTGAAGTTACGGTACGTTATTAATGTTTAATTTTAATTCTTTTAAGTCTGTAATCATATTATTTTAATAAATAGAACACAAGAAAATATATTATTTTTCTTTTTATTTTTAACTCCGAATTTAGGGTTGGAACTCAGCCACGACGCAAATTTCCATCGTTGGTTCTAATCTTCACATTTCTTGACGAGTTTTGGGAATATGGTAGAAACGTAGCAGCAGGGGCTCCACGGAAATCAGTAAAATTTTGAAAGTGGTCTACGAGAAAAAAAAGTTTGGGAACCTCTGGTCTAGATGATCAGTTTCCAGAAAACAATATCTAGGTATATAACGGATATATACAAATTGGCTGGTAGCTGTAAAATTGAAAATTTTCTAGTTTGTTAGTATTCCTACAAACTTTCAAGGGTTATGAGCCTGTTGATATATTTTTTTTTTGACTGATGTATACATTTGGGTGAAAATTCGTGAAACGGAACACCTCCGACCCGACTTTTTGGAAATCCAAAAACAATGATTTATTTTAATCTGCGATTTTTTTTTTAAATTCATAACTCGGAAACTGATTTTTTTTATGAAAATTCTAGTTGAGACCAAGATAGCCAGAAACAATATGAATTAAAAAAAAAATATATATTGCATAATGAAATTTTTTTTTAATGACAAAAAAATCACTTTATTATAAACAAATTGGAATTTAATAAGGTTCTTAAACACTTACCGACAATATGTTTGATTCCGTAGATGCGCCAATGTTTTCTGCAGAAAATGAAAAAAAAAAAAAAAATCTTTCGGCCCTCATGTGACCTTCAAATGGCGTTAGTTTTTAAGAGCGAAGGCACAGCGTCGAGCGTGGCGTGGCGCAGTGCAAAGCGGCGTGACGCAACGTAATATTGTTAGACCCATATGTAATTCAAGATAATCTCATGTTTATATAAATATTAAGGGTTAACAAACACAGTAATTCTTTCATTAGAAATCGTTTAATTTCCATGGGAAAATACATGTTTTAGGAAACCTTCAACAAAAAATTTATAGTAATTGAGAAATCTTGTCGTAATGTTAAATTAATGGGTTACATCATAACTAACAAATCTATCATCTTTCGAATAAATTGTACAACACAATGTCTTTTCATTAATTAGCACGCAACTGTGGAATTGAAGTGTGTTTGGAATTGATTGTGCTCGCTTAAAATGAGTTTTCAGGAATTTAGAATGAGTTTCATATGGCAGTTTTGTACAATAATTAAATTTTATATTCCCAAAAATGAGATTGAGAATTTTCGCTCCATCAATTTGACGTAAACTTGCAAAATATGCGTGGTGTTTTACGGTACCACCTACACCATCACACCATTACCATGCGAAGTAACAAAAAAATGCCACTCCGCTTCTACATTAAAACCTAACTTACGCTTTAACAAATCAGAAAAACTGAATGTATTTTTGTATTGGGCACCAGATCCATCCGAAAAATTAAATAATTTTATTACACTTCGACAATCGTGATTTTCTTTTATGTACGCGACTAACCTCTTGTTAAATAAGTTTGCAGTATATATATATATATATATATATATATATATATATATATATATATATATATATATATATATATATATATATATATATATATATATATATATATATATATATATATATATATATATATATATATATATATAAATACATTAAAATTCCGGGTGTCAATCCGTTCGTCTAACGATGAATTTGCGTGACGTTCAAAGCTAATTTAGCTTCGAGCGGCAGCAGCAGCAAGATCATTTGAAAATGCCAAATGAGATTTTGGTGAAACGTCGTGCAAATTCATCGTTAGACGAATGGATTGACACCCGGGATTTTATTGTATTACGTTCCACCATCCGTGAAAACCTCTATTGTAACATATATATATATATATATATATATATATATATATATATATATATATATATATATATATATATATATATATATATATACAGTCGACACTGTTTATAGTGAAACTCTATATAGTGAAAAACTCTTTATAGTCCAATTTCTTCAAGACATACATACATAGCAATATATACGGATTTTTTCTTTATATAGTGAAAAACTTTCTATAGTGAAATTTCGGTCAACATTTTGGTACATGCGATTATCTTAAATTATATGTGCGTCTATTAATGCTACGTTGCGCCACGCCGCTTTGCACTGCGCCACGACACGCAAACTAACGTCATTTGAAGGTCAAATGAGGGCTGAAAGATTTTTTTCATTTTCTGCAGGAAACATTGGAGCAACTATGGAATCAAACCTATTGTTGATAAGTGGTTAAGAACCTTATTAAACTCCAATTTGTTTATAATAAAGTGATTTTTGTCATTAACAAATTTTTTCTCATTATGCAATATATTTTTTTTTTTAAATTCATGTTTCAGGCCGTTTTGGTTTTAACTAGAATTTTCATAAAAAAAATCAGTTTCCGAGTTAAGAATTAAAAAAAAAATTGACTTAAAACTCGTATTGCTTAAAACAATCAACTGAAAATATTTCAGAGCTTGTTCACTATATATAGTATTAAAATAAACCATTGTTTTTGGATTTCCGAAAAGTCGGGTCGAAGGTGTTCCGTTTCATAAATTTTCACATATTTTAGGATGTAAATATTATTTATTATCGCAAGTTACACAAAAAAAACATTGAAATATCATAACTTTCTGTAATTCTAACCAATTAAATAACCATACATAGACATACGGAAGTTTACAACTTCAATACAGGTCTCAAAATTTTCTCTGTAAATACAAACATTTATGTAAAATTCTACGGAATATTAAGCTAATTTTTCCCATGATATACTTTGTAGATAAGGCGACATCGGTAGGTTCGTGAGTTAGCAGCCTGTTTAATAACCACAAGATTGCTGGTTTGATTTTAACCGACGGTTGGGTTTCTGTTTGTGAGTATAGGTAGTAGTTATGGTAGAAATACAATAACGTTCATAGCATAGCAAAACCGCAATATTTTAAAAGTGCAATAAAACAGATATGTATGTTTTAGCATCAACATTCACGGATATCCTAACATTCTCACCGTTATCTCCAAGATATAGTAAAAGGGTTAATCTTTACCCATACGAGGAAGTGAACGATAAACAAATACATTTTATACCGCGTAGGATTACGATAAGACTTGGCTTGAAGACTGACTAAATTAACAATTAATTATTTTATTACTGCATACTTCTACATTTCTTAACCCAAATTATAGCAGCTATAAATAGTGGGGTAACCCTCTATAAGGATCACGATAATCGAGTAGGTAATTTTTCATTTTCCATAAGGAAAATATAAAAAGTATACTGGCTTATTGTACAAGGAGGCTGTCAAACCAAACGGTATGGTTTTAGGTCGATCTATCCTAAAATTCAAATTAAAGCTAATTTCTTTTTGGGATTACTTATACCATATTACCATAACAAGGAAATTGTTTTCTTACATATAAGTCAAATCCATATTTTAGACAAAAATATCTAAATAGATAGCAAATGTATACAAATTACCATTGGAAATTTGTAACTTTTCTATCTGTTGATATTTCTATATACTTTAAAGTGTGTACGGCTTAATGACAATTGATATCGCTGTGCACGTAATCTAAAGTTAGACTCCCACTTTATCAGAATTAAATAACAAACTCTTTATTATACTATAATTACACCAATCTAAATTCACGTAAACACTTCAAGCCTCTTCAACTGAATTTTAAATAGAAGTAAAATGGACAAGATTCAATTTTTAACAATAGAATGCAGACAACAGTCGAAATGCACAACAATAACACGTTTTAGACGAAAAGTACGCATTGTGACATATAATAATAAATTAATTGAACATATATTTGATAGACAACAATGGAACAAAAGAAGTATGTTAAGGATTTGGTATTAATTTTAGAATTTTGAAAAATAAAAGATGATTTTCTTCAAGCCACTTAATTTTAGTGTTAGTCCTTATATTCCTTAAAGTAAACTTAATATTCACACAGTGTACCAAATTTTTATTTTTCATCTGGTCCCACAAAACGACTATGTTTACGAAATTGCTTTGTCACGTCTAGCTTCATATATTTTCGCGATTGAACTGGTAAAATAGATGGTTTCAAAGGCATATAAATTACAATATACACTATAAAAAAATCATGGTTCATCCTTCGTAACCTTCCATTATGCATGTAGTTACTATATACACAACTATGTTGGGAATGTGGAATCTTTGGCACAATGACACTACTCAGTATAAATCACCACTGAACCAAACACTTTATTTTTGCACTCAACGTGCGTTTCGCTAACCATGTTAGCTTCATCAGGAGCGATGATTGACTGTCAAGTCATATATATATATATATATATATATATATATATATATATATATATATATATATATATATATATAGATAACATATATTTAACAGATCTCAACGAGCTGATTTTAATAGCACTAAATTTAACTGCTTCCATCTATTCTGAGCTAAAATGGAGGTGTAGGTTGGAATAGGACAAACAAAACAGAATATCAGCTAAACTAACTTAACCTGACTAGGCCTAACATAACCCTAGTAGAATGGGTTGGTAATTGCCTAATAATTTCATTAAAAACGCATAATTTTAAAATTGGACTATTTTGACATTAAGATGTTTACATTGTGGGTAGTTTTGAAAGTTAAATTTTGATTTAAGGGGTTACTTTTGGGGAGTGAAAACGGGAGTGTAAACATTTTTTTTTACCTTGGTCAAGTGGAATGTCAAGTGCAAGCTTGTGAAAACAAGACTTCAAGAAAAATATATATAATGTAATACTGGCGTATACTTTTCTTTGAATTATTTTTAAAAAATTACCAAAAATCTGTACTGATTAAAACATTGTGGAATATTCTCCATAAAGGGTCGATTGAGCGAAAATTATCACGAATTGAAAAAAAAACTATGTTGCTTGACGTTATGGTGGAGGTTTTTATAATATACTTTTCCGTACATTGCGGTTACCGAGTGGCGCGTCGCTTATGTAGAGAGATATAATTTTATTTATTTATAATTAAACAAATATGTAGTTAGTAAATATTTGTTTTGCACTTTTATTACTAGATCGAGCTAGATTGATTTATAGGCTATTAGAGAGCTAAAATGTTATAACTATTATACATTATTGACTAAGAAAAAACGTGAAAATACATACTGGATATATATATATATATATATATATATATATATATATATATATATATATATATATATATATATATATATATATATATATATATATATATATATATATATATATATATATATATATATATACAGTAATACCCCGCTTAGCGCGACCCCGTTACGCGCGGTTTCACTATAACGCGAATTTCAAATTTCGCGCTCATGTAGTCATTAACTTCTCTATGGTCGCGGGGGGATCCCCGCTTTCTCTGAATATTCTCTTTGAAGAATTGGGAATTCCCTGTCCTTCGACTTTGTTCTATGGGGATTTCCTCGTTCGTTTCGTGTGTTCATTTGTTCCGTAATGTTAGTTCGGTCGGCTGGCAGTTTTGTTTTAATATTTATTGGAGATACATACATACATAATTTAACCCTACGTTAAAAATGCCGCCTGTAAAGAAAAAAGAGCGTAAAAGCGTCACTTTGGAATTGAAGATGAAAGTGTTAAGAAGAATGGAAAATGGAGGCAAAGCAACAATTGTTGGGAGAGATTTTGGACTCTCAGAATCGACTGTGAGAACGATTTATAAAAATCGGGAAAAAATTAAAATCTCCAGCGAAGGTTCAACACCTATAAGTGCAACAAAACTTTCTCGTTCGAGATCATCTATCTTAGAAAGAATGGAGAAATTACTGTCAGTCTGGATCGAAGATTTGAATAAGAAGAACACACCACTAAGTCAAGATCTCATATGCACAAAAGCAAAATCTTTGTATGAGATGCTGAAAACAAAAGAAGGAGAAGGGAGTGCCACTCCGACTTTTGCTGCCAGCAGAGGCTGGTTCGATCGGTTCAAGCAGCGTTCTAATCTTCACAATATCCACATAACAGGCGAGGCGGCCAGCGCGGACATTCAAGCTGCAGCTGAGTTTCCAGACAAGTTTCAAGACTTCGTTAGACGAGAGAAAATTCCTGCTTGTCTCATCTTCAATGTTGATGAGACCGCACTTTACTGGAAAAAAATGCCATCTCGAACATTCATTTCTAAGGAAGAACGTCAAGCCAGTGGTTTCAAAGCTGCGAAAGATCGACTAACACTTCTGCTGGGTGGTAATGCCACTGGTGATTTCAAACTGAAACCTTTACTAGTGTACCATTCAGAAACACCCCGTGCAATGCGAGGCACAGACAAGACAAGTCTACCAGTTGTGTGGCGATCAAACAGAAAGGCGTGGGTTACACGGGAAATTTTTCAAGAATGGTATTCTAATAGTTTTTGCCCATCAGTCAAATCATACTGTGACAGAAATGGGCTTGAACCTAAAGTTATATTACTCTTAGACAATGCCCCAGGACATCCAACCTCACTTGATACGCCCAGAGACTTAAAAGTGTACGTAAAGTTCCTTCCACCAAACACTACGTCAATATTACAACCTATGGACCAGGGAGCAATAGCAAACTTCAAAGCTTATTACCATCGCCGCACTTTTAGCCAACTAATTCATGAAACTGACGGGGAAGGAAGACAGTCTATGCGAGAGTGGTGGAAGTCATACAACATTATGAAGTCTATTCACAACATAGAAGAGGCTTGGAAGGAAGTTAAAATGAGTTGTATGAATGGGGTGTGGCGTAATCTTTGGCCAGATGTAGTGGAAGCACCTAGAAGAATTGTCCAGATGCAGAGACAAGTGCTTGAAGACATTGCTGCAATGATTGAGGGGTCTGAACTTGAAGATGTCACGGTAGAAGATCTCGTAGAACTTGTAGCAACGCACGACGATCCTATTAGCAATGAAGATCTGATCGAGTTACAGAATAATCCTATCTACGATGAGGAAGAACAAGTAGAAGAGAAAGTTTTATCTTCAGGGGAAATACAAAATGCACTTTCAAAAATTTATTCAGGTTTGGACATATTGCAGAGTATAGACAATAATGATGACCGTGTCTTGACCGTGTGTCAAACAATTAAAAACAGTGTTGGGTGTTATGAACGTATTTTACAAGAACGTAAACAAAACGTTACCCAAAAGACAATAGATGTATTTTTCCGTAAAAAATAAGAGTATGTATTGCATAAAGTGTTCTTAGAATTAAAGTGATTGATTAAAATGATTTGTATTTTTTTGTATTAAATTTTGACTATGTTTAATCATAAACCTCGATATACGCGAATTTCAGTTAACGCGATTTTTTTCGGAACGTATCCCTCGCGTAAAGCGGGGTATTACTGTATATATATATATACATATATATATATATATATATATATATATATATATATATATATATATATATATATATATATATATATATATATATATATATATATATATATATATATATATATATATATGAAGCTGGTTTGAAAAGTCCGTGCAAAAATAAAAACTACTTATGTGTTTGGGGTAAACCTTTTTTATTTTTCGACATAGTCTCCTTTTAGGCTTATACACTTCGTCCAACGATGTTCTAGTTTGTTGATCCCTTCCGAATAATAGGATTTGTCCAAGTCTGCAAAATATCCATTAGTGTCTGCAATCACCTCCTCGTTTGAATAAAATCTTTGTCCCGCCAGCCATTTCTTCAAATTGGGGAACAAATAGTAGTCCGAGGGAGCCAAGTCTGGAGAATAGGGGGGATGTGAAACGAGTTGGAATCCTCTTTCCATTAATTTTGCGACCACAACTGCTGAGGTGTGTGCTGGTGCGTTGTCGTGATGGAAAAGGACTTTCTTGTGGGCCAATCGCGGGCGTTTTTCTTGCAGCTCGGTTTTCAAACGATCCAATAACGATGAATAATATTCACCTGTAATAGTTTTACCCTTTTCAAGATAGTCGATGAGGATTATCCCTTGCGAATCCCAAAAGACAGTCGCCATAACCTTTCTGGCCGAAGGAACGGTCTTCGCCTTTTTTGGTGCATTGTTTAGATTGTTGTTTGGTCTCAGGAGTATAGTAATGTATCCATGTTTCATCCACAGTGACGAAACGACGCTTAAAGTCCTCCGGATTCTTCTGGAACAGCTGCAAACCATCCTTGCAACACTTCACACGATTCCGTTTTTGGTCAAGCGTGAGCAATCGTGGCACCCATCTTGCGAATAGCTTTCTCATGTCCAAATGTTTATGCAAAATATTATGTACCCGTTCAGTCGAGATGCCCACAGCACTAGCAATCTCACGCACCTTAACTCTTCTGTCATCCATCACCATATCATGGATTTGATAAATGACTTCTGGAGTCGTAACCTCCACAGGCAGTCCAGAACGTTCAGCGTCACTTGTGCCCATATGGCCAGTCCGAAAATTTTGAAACCACTTATAAACTGTTCTAATCGAAGGTGCAGAGTCACCATATTGTTTATCAAGCTTCTCTTTAGTCTCCTGAGGCGTTTTGCCTTTCATAAAGTAATGTTTAATAACCACACGAAATTCTTTTTCGTCCATTTCTTGAAAATCACTCGACTTCCTTGATTCACACGAATGCCAAACACATAGAAATAGACCAATATGGCTGAAACTTGGTGTGCGTTCATTCAAAAGTTGCTACTAACTAAACATGACCTCGATACGCGCCGGTGGTGCCATCTATCGGACTTTGCACGGACTTTTCAAACCAGCCTCGTATTAAGTTAAGAATTCAAAAAAAAAAACCACCACGTAAAACGGATAAATGGTTCTCGAATGATAAACACACTAACGGACAGACAGACAGACAGACAGACAGACAGAGAGACGTTGCATTTTATATATATTGCGTTCTTTGTTACTTGATATTGTTCCATATTTAACGGTTTAGGCAGCGTATTACAAGGGAGTGTGCTAGCGGCAATTTAATTCACTATTATCGTCACTGCTTATTTCTTATATTACCTATCGTAATAAAATATATCCTATAACCTGGCCAGACAACATATGTATAAATCTAAAAAAAAAACACGTAAATCGGATAAGCGGTTCTCGAGTCATAATCACACTAACGGACATACAGACAGAGAGACTTTGCATTTTATATATGTTATAGATTCTAGATGATTATTATTATTATTATGTAACCTGGAAAGAGAACATATGTATGAAAAAAACAACACGTAAATCGGATAAGTGGTTTTCGAGTGATAAGCACACTAACGAACAGACATACATACAAATTATTTTCATCGGGAAAAAGACCTGCATAAGTTGAAATAACTTACTCTTGGAGTAACTGTAAATACCTTTGTCTTGTAAGATTTCCATCGATAGAAAAGGGACCAATTATATGACGTCCACAAATCCCTGCCCACACGTTTATCTTTTGTGGTCTTTGAGAATGACTGTCGATTATCCAGTGGGGATTCTTAGTAGACCAGTACCGGCTGTTATGCCTGTTAGCTCTTCCGTTAAGACAAAATGTGGCCCTGTCAGAAAAAACAATATTATGAATTAGGTTAGGATTATTATTAATTCGTTCCATCATGATCTTGCAAAATTCAACTCTTCTATCGTAGACATCTTTAGATAATTCTTGCAATAGAATGGGTTTGTATGGATACAATTTTTCTTCATTCAGTATATGACTTAAGGTACCTTTACTTATGTTGTGGTCTAGGCAAAGCTGTCGAGTGGCTGTAGGGGGATTTTCTATAATTTCCAATAAAACATCTAACTTTTATCATCAAAGATTTACAACAAAGAATTCAATATGAAGTAGCACAGATCACCACGGATTCTCTGCAGAACTCTATTTAGGCTGTTTATGACAGATTGGGTCATTGCCTCGCTGTTAACGATAGCCATTTTGAGCAACTGTTACCTTAAAAATAAACCTAGAGTATTTATTAATATTTTTTTTGTCTTTTTTTTTATCTTAAATGACAATAATTCCAAAACAGTTCAATTTAGACATATGGTATGTTAGATAAATAATATCTAGAATTTTCAGTAGGATTAAAAAATGAAATAATATACGGGGCTTTCCATTTAAAAAAAATCAAAATGGCGTAATTTCTTCGAACTGACATTTCAAAACATTTTATTGTCAACGACAGCATGTGCGCTGTATAATACCCTATAACTTTTATTTAAAGATTTTTTTGATATAATGATTAATAAATGCTGTGGAATCATTATTCCACACATATAGGGCACCCTGTATATATACATATACATATACATATACATATATATATATATATATATATATATATATATATATATATATATATATACAAAACATTTTATATATATATATATTTTATTTAAAGATTTTTTTATATGATATATAATCATTATATATATATATATATATATATATATATATATATATATATATATATATATATATATATATATATATATATATATATATGGCTTATTATTTCAATCTGTAAGCCTTTTTTCAATCTGTAAGCCTTTTTTTATTTATTTTTTTTGTAAATGGTAATATAATGTGATTTACATGTAATGACACTTTAGAACCCCAAAATTTACTCATGCATCATTAATTTTTTTTTCACCTAAAGAATGTAAAAACCGTTTTACTACTAAGCTTGCACAAATATTTTATAATTGATAAAAATACTACGTTAAATTTATGAGCCAATTTTCTGAAATATTAGACTTAAACTTAATGTTTTTTTTTATAATTTTTCCTATAGCCTGCATTTCGTGTTTTACTTTCGAAAGGATCCTGGCGTTTTACAAGATAATCGTAATTATTTACCATACTAAACCTACGCTAAAATTATTTCTTCCATATAACATAAATGTAATTTCCTTTAATACAAAATTGTAAAGGTTTCGTGGTTAAGCTAGAAAGTCTGCTTTGGCTTATGTTTCTCAAAGTAGGTTTAATTTTACCGACAAAAGTGGTTAGTCAAGCACTAAAAATACCTTATAGTTGTTTTCGAACTTAACGGAAATAGTTATATTAGAAACAGGTATCCATAACCTAAATTTAATACATATTTTATAAATATGACTGTTCATTAGTTTGTTACTCAGTTATACCAAAAAGGCTAATGAAACTTAATGAATAATAAATAGATACAATAAAACATCTTTGAAAAATCACCGCATTTCTCATGTATGAAGAAGGTTATATACAGCATTAAATATTCCAAATCCTTAGATATTTTTAAGAATAAACTCAAGACCGCTTATATATTAAAGTTTTTTTTATTATGGTAGCATATATCCCACGGAATAAACTATTTATCATTGAAGTCAAAAGTCCTATTGCCTATCTATCTACTATTAATAAACTGATCATCCGAACTGCTCTATATACATATTTGCAGTAAGAGCTGCATCTGCACTGTTTCGTTTATATATTTTAGAAAAGATGTCGCTATGTAATTATTTTTGAAATAGTTTCATAGGTATCGGAGGATTATTATTTTCGAGATAACTTTGTAGATGTCGGAATGTGAGAAGATGGTTTAGTGACTTTGAAAAAAATCCTTCCGTACCAGTTTTCCAATATTTCCTTCATTTCTAAGTCAATCCTAATCAAATATAGTGGACAACCTAACTAGATGATTTGTCTACATGTGAAAAAGCTTCATGAAAATTGGATTAATTGTTCTCGAGTTATATCTGAACATATATACAAAATATACATACATGCTGAGAGACACTGAGAAAAAAATGCCGGAACTACAATTTATCTACGACTTTGCTTCTGGCGCCTTTCCCATATATTACCAGCATCGACGAAAATAATTTTTCTCCGGAACTAACTAACAAAGCGAGCCGCGTCGCGACGTGATTTTCGCCCAGGAAAGGTTTCTTCAACATGCTTCGGAATTTAATATCATGAGAACGAAAATATTGTCGAATCGTCTCATGGAACACATTCAAATCCGATTTTCTTAATTTTGCCGCTCCTTGACGCCGCGTCAATTTCTTGTCCCGTGAAAACAAAGACACGATTCGTTTTCGACTTTTGAAATGACTTTGCCTACCGAGCCACGTTTTGGCAAGTCGTCGACATTTTTCGTCTTTTTCACAAGAGACACCGACTTTCTAATATATTTAGCAGCCGCGGAATATGTAATTTTAGGCGCCTTTAGATGGGAACAAGGAAAGAAGCCTCAAACCGACGCGCAAGCACATGACTCATTTTCGATTTTACATGATTTCGATGAAAGTTCAGAATCGACTGATAATTTTACTAAAATCCGCAGTAGACAAAGGTTCCTTCTACCGTTTTTTTGTTGGATCGCTAGAATCGCATCTACCAAAAATGAATATTCGTACAACGTAGAAAAACATACATACCAATTTGGTGGAACGTTTCCTTTTAATATAACAACAGAACAACTTATAATTCACTTATTTTTAAAAGTTTCTTAAATAATTCTTTTTGGAGTATAAAATTAATTTTGTTGTTTCCTGATCTACAGCAAAGATCGCAAATTTAGCATTGCTGGGGGAGCATTATAGGACAACCGAAGCAATACAATTCTATCAGATCCAATCTGCGCAAAATAAACTGAGTTGTGAGGACACTGTAACCTTACATTTATTTTACTAACAAATGTAATAGTTATTATGTTTTAACATATAACAAAATTGTAACAAAAACTACACGTAGAAAATAATTTCAAAATATTAATACAGAAAGTTGGTCTAATCTTCATGAATTTGTTTTTTTTTTTTCAAGGATCACTCCCAATGCGTTAAACGGACGGAAAATTTTGCCCGTGCTAGTGTATTGGCTACGTTTTTTGTATACAGCGTAATTGAAAAAGTGTGGTAAACATATTTTTTAAACGGTACACTCTTCACATTACACCATTCTCTACTAGGAATTCTAAAAATCTGATATAAATAGGATAGGTCTAGATGCAATACTCCTTGAGATATTAATCTTTAAAAATATCGGGTATAATTCTGGATAAAATAATTTGAAATATGTGCGGGATTGTACAAAAGAACTAAACACGTCACTATTTCCACTATATGAAAAAGTCGAAATCCATTATCTGTAGACAAAACCTTTTTGTTGGAAAACATGTATGGTATTCAATGCTGCTGTTTTGTTTCTTTGAAAATTAATGAAAAACAATATCACAGTTATTTTTATAAAAAAAAAATATTCAACCAAATCTCAAAAATATCAATAATTATAGCGTTGTTGCCCAACAGGGAACGATTTATAGATCAATTTAGATATAAGAAATTTATTAAAAGTGATTAAAATATAAGTAACAAATGGACCACAGCAGATTTAGAAATTACGTTAAATTTTATTTGTATTAATTAAATTTAAAAAAGTCTTCCAGAATAATGATGTTTTTATTATAGATGTTTTACCATACATCCACCATCAAAAAGTAATTTAAAAATTTCATTTAAAATTGATGCAGAATCTCTAGCAACAAAATATTTGTCGTTAACATCACATTTACATAACAACATATCATTTATTTTCGGAAAACTATTGTCAAAATAGGAAGTATCTAATGCCTGAGAATTAATGTAAGCTTATAATACATCCTCACCTCTCTCGAGAAATGCTACACTAAACAGAATTATTTAAGAAACTTTTAAAACTCGGTGAATTATAATTGGTTCTATTGCTATATTAAAAGGAAACGTAACACTAAATTGGTATGTATGTTTTTCTTTTTCTATGTACGAGTGTTGTTTTTTTTTTAAAGTTATCTACCTAGCCGTAAATAAATACTCGTGTTGCTTAAAAGCATACTTTTCTACATTTACACTAAGATACGTACCTCGGCGTTTCTCGAGTTGTGTAATTCCTTCCAAAAAAATCTTTTATTTGCGTCTTGGAAAAGCAGTTACACTGGTTTTCAATCAACTGAGGGAATTTTTCGGTGCCGCGTAATAGTAAAGTTTTGGTTCTCCATGAATTCGGACGTTACTTTCAAATGGATTGCTTTAGGTTTTGGATCCCTCTTCCGCAAATCTCTTCATTAATTGGGGACCTTTTTTCCATATATTCTATAAGCAAACTTTTTTCCCAGGCCCAAAAATTGGTTGTCATTAACTTTCCAGAAGACAACTGAGTTTTTGCTTCTTTGGAGGTAAAAAGTTCTTATGAATTCATAGCAGCGACTCCTGCGTCATGAGAGGATCCCAATAAAACCCTCCAAGTCTGTAACAATTCGAACTTATCGTTCTCTAAATTTTTGGTATAAGGAAGGGTGAGGGGATCCATCGTGTAGAAACTTTGTTTATCCCTATATCTTCGTGCACAATCTAGAAACCTGTAATTTCGAATACTCCGGCTTCTTAGGCAAACTCTGGGATCTTCATTCGTTAGTTCAGTCTTCCCGAGCCGGAGCCATCCTGAATTGAGTTTTGTACAAAATTTTACTTGAAAATAAGACAGGCTGTCTTTGCCGTACACCTGAGACGTTCTTTCGTGAATAACTTGTGGTTCGTTCCTCTTTGTCGTAAAAAGCATTATAAATCCAGTAATCCAGATTAACTTCTGTTATTTTTTGGAAGAAAAAAGTTGTAAAAATGAAAAGGCAACGAAGTACTGTAGTAAGCGACCAGTCAGAATTCAGTTCCTACTTCACGTGATGAGTGAGTGATACGCCCTCTATTGGTCCTATCTCGGCTGATAAGTAGTGATACGACAAAACGATATATGATATTGTTTACTTTTAACAGTTAATATTGATTTTAATATATGTGAGTTCATGGACCGTTAGGACACGCTTCCTTACAGTATCACTGTCTTTATTGGAAATCAAGATAGGCCGTGCCTCTTTCTCACAATTTTGAAAGTATAAAAAATTTCAGTTAATGAATGTGTACTTATTCTATCTTAACCTAAGCTCTTATAATAGGAATCCTATACTAACTTAACCTAGGAAAGTGTGTTTAGTATATACATGAGTTTCTTAATGCTAGGGCTTAGAACTAAGACTAAAACTACCTTAGACTAAGACTTACGCTAACTTAAACTAGGACGTAACAATGACTTAAATTAGGACTATTTTAAACTTAACCTAGAATGACAATCTTCTTGTCACGGCGGGCGAGGGGGTCATCGTCTTCGTCCAAGAGCAGCGGGTCCGACAGTCTCGGGAACTGGCTGCTGGCGTGAGGTGAGAGTCGGAAGGCGTCCCTGATGCACGGGTTGGGGTGCTAGGACGCCTTCTCGAGGAACTTCTGTTGAATTTGCCTCATGTGTGCCTTTACGGCAGGCACACCGAGGTTCCTATGAAGTTGACGGTTCCTCATGAACCACGGGGCTGCCGTGATCATCCTCAGGGCCTTCTTCTGCAAACTTACAGTGACTGCTTGCAAACTGTGAATTTGTTGTTGGCAGGGAGACAGTAAATAATTGCAAAAATGTCTCCTTTGTTCAATTTTATCTGTTAATATTGATTTTTAATGCTCTGTTCAATCGGAAATACTCTTTTAGCAACGTGAACTCATAATTCAGAAGATTAGATCCTCTTAAATTAATAGTTGTTTTTAGCTAAAACATATAAAGTAATTAGTTGTGCCATTTTTATGGAATTCCTCATACAGTGAAACTGTGAAGGAGATTACTTAACCTAACAATTGCTCTGGAGCCTTGAGTTAATATCGTACTCACATCTTACTACAAAATCAAAAATCATTTTACTTCTCGGATACTGTTAAAGTTTAATTAGACTCCACCTTTAATGAATTTGTAATCGTTACTGAAAAAAGAAAAACAATGAAAAAAGCCGAATTCAGCACCTGTTTCCTTAATATATTATATTTTGAGTTCTATTACATAATATTAACAACAGGCGTACAAAGAATTCCAATCTCTTGAGTCAAGTACTCAACTCATTGAACAATAGAAGAAGAATAGAGCTCTGATGATTTTATTTTTAATAGCTTAATTGAGTTTCCTTCAGTGTTTTAATCTCGAAAAGTTACTCCAACTTGACACGGTCTAATCCGAAAGAACATGATTTCTCGTCTGATCAAGGCTGTAAGAACTTTCGTTTCGTGAAATGTAAGTATTCTCCATTTTAAATTTCAATAAGGTATTTGTCAATATTTTTAAATATTGTATTAAATATTTGAAAAAACATATTAGATGCAAGATGTAAAAATTTGCTATAAAATTATTTGTATAAACTCTAATATGGCTACGTTAAAAAAAAGTTCTTTTGATTAATCGCCATTGTAATTAAGAGGGGGGCACCATTTTACAACGGTAAAACGCAGAGACAATTTTTATTCACGTTTGTAAATAAGGAGACCAGTAACACTGTAAACAAAAGAGCGGAGAGATATTGGTTATAGCAATCACAATTTGGTGAGATTAATTGCCTAATTTGATTAGTATTGTAAAGCTTGCCAAATTTTGGTTGCTATAAATATATTCCCTGGGTTCTCTTGTTTACAGCGTTGTAAAATAGTGTTTTTTCTTAATTGAAGCTCATAGCAACCTGAATTTAGCGGGGTCTGAATTGAAAGATTGTATGGGGAGGTAGCAGCATTGAAAATATTACATAGTATGTAAATGTGTTTTGGGCCGAGAACTTCCAAAGGCATGTAAAATTTTGAAACTTATTCTTCTTGGGCGATATGGCTTTTTAGGAAACGAAAGGGAATACAAAATGATGTATCTATCTTTATTAGTACTATTTGTTGACTATAAAAAAAGCTATAGAGTACTATATAGCATCTGAAATTATCATGAAATAGATACTGGATTCTTGAAATACATATTTGAACATACCACAACGAATTAACAAGAAGTAAAATCTATGTACTAAAAAGGAGTTATTAAGGTGATAAACTGAGATAAGAAAAGCCATAAAGATGAGGTATATTTAAATTATCTTCGTTTTAAAGACGACTTCTTTGTCATACGTGATCTGAATTAGAAATGATACTTGAGAAATTTCAGTATTTATTATTAAGCTTATTGGTAAGCGGTGGAGAAACTAAGATAAACGGAACAAACTATTTTACTAATCGAGTTGGGAACCAAAGTTTCAAACTTGTGAACGAGTTGAATATATTTAGGACACAAAATTAAAGTTGATAAAGAGAACTAAATTGTTAAAATGTACGAAAAGAAAAGGTTATGTTGGGTTGTCATTGTAAAATTAGGACACATTTTTAAAATAAAGACAACGACGTTTGTAATTATAACAAATTATTATTTACGGTCCAATTATCCTCAGTAAGAAAAGTTTGTAGTACTGGTAATTCAAATCAAAGGAGTGAAGTATACTTGAACATAATCTCAGAACAGAGTATATACCCATTGGGTAGTTTAGATCCAGCAGTGAAAGAATAATCATTCTGAAAGGAATTGGAGAGGACAGGGAGAAGACATGACTTCATGCATTCTTATTTTGTAATTCAAGAATTAATATTATTTGAAGTATAATGTATCAATATACATATACAGCTGCACAAAGGGTGCAGAACCGGATAACCAGTTTTTGTCCTTATTTAATACAACTCATTTTTAAACACAAATTAATTTTGATCGAAAACTTTTGCAAGTTACAGAGATTATAGGTGTAAATCTTTTGAATTTATCCTATGTCGATTGCATAAGTGATGCTAATGTTTCGCCAATCACCCTGCCGGCCTCTTTAGAGTTTGTTCCGAGAAAAGACGTCTTCGAAATCTAGCACAAAAATGATGATAGTTGCATACTAGATTCTGGGTCGTTTTCTGCCAACAAATCAATTCTGAATAAGCTCTGAAAAAGCCGGCAAGATGATTTAGGAAAATTAAATAAAATAATGATAAATCTATTTAAGGAGATTAATTCGTTCATAAAGAAAAATCATATATATAAAAAATACATTTATTAAAGCACCGAGGAATGGTAAGTAATATACAACTTTTTAATATTTGAATGTTAAGGCTCTTAAAATGACCTGATCATCTAATTAAATTACAAGCTTAGACGAGTATTTTTTAATATATTCTGCAATTCTATTTACTTTAACATAAACAAATAATGTGCCACCGATTCTTTACAATGGTTAATAATATAATACCAAAGACATAATAAAAATTAGGATTATTATCTAAGTTCAAGAATGGGGTTTCAATTCAAACATGTTTTACTATTTTAGTCAAAAGAATATAGCTAAATAGTTTATTATGTATTATAAGAGAATATTTTGTTGTTTAGTTGGAATATTTTCTTTTATTCAATTCTCAGAGTTAACGGACCACTTTGCAGTAACTTTCTTGAACAGTTAATGTAGCATTGGTTTGACGGAAGTCTAAAAACATTTAATACAATATAGCAAAAATAGCAGATTTAAATTAAATTTGGAGATCATTGGATATCTTTCAAATTTAAAAGTATATTTCTATTTCTTAGTTCCCAGTAATCAAATTTACTTATATCAGTTTTAAAAATGCCACGTGTATCGGTTTAAAAAGCAAGCAAAACATGACGTGGTGTCTTAACTTTTGTAGAAGTTTTTATGTTTTTTTATCATCAGTTGTGGATATCAGGGCATTACAAGTTACTTCTTGTTGCGAATTCAAAATTATTTTTTATACGATTAGAAATATTTTCTTTATTATCAGTCATATAACTTTCTCTCCTGATTTTTTAGATATCATCCAGTATTTTCTAATTTCATACTTTCATTCTGCATATAAAATATATGACCCTTAATTGTTGAAGTGTGATCAATATCTCAGGCAGAATCGATAGTAACACTATTTAAAATATAATGTAATTACATAAATAATAATGCAGGGACATTATTGATTAATACAGTATTTTAACGTAATGTTATCTTCTTCACTCCTAAATAAATCTCACTTTTGCACAGTAGAGGATATTTTCTTGTATATTATAAAGCAATTCTTATTTTGTCATTTAGTCCGGTCACCAGTCTTGTAGGATTAAAGGGATTAAAAGAAAGTACTTTCAGGCTTAAGTCTTTCGTCTAAAAGGACTTTTTAACATTTAAGTATTCCATATTTTTTTCTTTCTAATTAAACATTTTTATGTTAAAGTTTGTAATAAAATTTAATCTGGGTAGTTTTTTGTTATATAAAATTATCATTGTTCATTTAAATTTTTTAAGATAGTAGTCTTATCATTATGACTTTTCTCTAAAACTGGTAAGTTTACCTTCCTGATCTAATACTTTAATGGTAAGTTTATTTATTATCTTAGCAGTTGTTGGAAAGCATATAACATTTCTATTATTTTAAAACCGAGAGCTACAATGGAAAATAAGTATATAATGTATAAACGTGTTTACCATTTAGATATTCAGCAATACTACAGTCAATATTTATTGAATTTACTTTAATAATATCTGCAGGGTAATCTATTCTATGTTCAACATTCGGTTCTTATGGTTTATTTTAAACCTTGATAATTGACTAATCATTCCATCCCGAACGGTTTTCGAAATTGATAATTTATATGTTGCGTGAGCTATTATTATTATTGACAAACATGTTAAAATTAATACCATATTTAACATAAGGATTGAGTAAATATTTATTTACATCTTCTAATTCGTAGCTATCTGGCGGTATAATGGTTATACTATTTTCATCATGCATCGTCAAATTATTGCTTTCATCAATATTGGGAATTGCATCAAATTTTTCGAAATTCATCAATCCAATATCAAACTCAGAATTTTCTTCCGAGTATATGCCGTCAAAATGACATAATTTATACCAATAAGAAATATGTATGATATGCCACCTTAATATTCTTTCAAAGAATAAAGTAACACTAGTTATCTTGTAATAATATAAAGAAATTTTAGACATAACTGACCGAAATTTGCCTTATTAAAACTTTGATAATTGTCGTAATTATAATTCACAACATTCTTGTTTTTCTCACTGTAAAATATGAGGTCATAAATCACCATGACCATAATCAAAGTATAGTATATTTTTCACTTATATAAGCGATCTAATATGTATCATTTTTGTCATAATTATCTACATAAATAAGGCCACTCTTGCTTTTTTAATTCTTTCACATAATTTGTTCCTCATAAATTCACCTCGGACATTGATAAAAATTTAACATGTTTTATTAAATTATAATTTTTAAGTGGTTTTTGAGGTATATCCTTCAACTGTTTTTGGAATATGGTTTTAAATATAAACAACACCCTGTTTGGTATGGTTTTAGATAAAGATATTTTCATTTTTTTTTAATAGCCATAGATTCCATCAATTCATTACACCTTTTAGCTCCAGCTAATTTTTCTTTTGCTAATTTTGTATCATTTAAGACTTTGCAATCCCTGCTGCGTCACCTTCAAGTGCGCCCAAAGCTGTTAAAAAAACCAAAAATAAAAGCATAACTGTCTTTGTAATACATATTACTTCTGTTTAAGAACGTTACGTTACGCATTGTTCTTATTGAGTTTTGTGCAGTTTTAATATTACCGTTCAAACTTCTAATTTTTTTTCCTTTAATTCCTTTTCTAGCTTCTGATATAGCTTGAGATAATGTTGTTCCCAGATTTTTTTCCTATTGTTTTCCACTTCTTTTAACTTCTACACTTAATTTTCTTTTAACTTTTATTGCTGCACTTATAGGTAAAGCTTTTTCTGTAAAATTACGGTGATAAATTTTAATTCTTGCTGGAGCTTTGCCTACTAATAACTTAACTTTAACAAATATCAGAGTTTGAGATATAGAGAATTTGAGGAACAATATAAACTGGAGGAAACCAATAACACATTCTTTGTAAGAACTAGCTTCAACATTTGGTAAAATTAAACCTGTTTACTTAAAAAAGGAGCGGTTTATTCGAATTTTAGCATTTAATGAATCATCTAGACCACAGAAACATTCGCTATTAAAGTACCAACGTCACGGAAAGATCTTTTTCCTGACGCGTTTAAACTCCATAAAAACCAAAACTTCAGAGCTTTCTTACGAAATACAATGATTTCTTAACAATGATTTTAATATCGGTCAAATATCATCTCTATTACAAACAAATGGTGTAGCGAAAACTACATTTTCTTCACAATTATCATACAACCATCAGCTCATAGCCTATAATAAATATACTGGTTAATAAGGAAGATTATAATTATTAATTGTATACATTTGATAAAATACCTAGTCAGTATATTGATGCTGGTGTAAAGGATACGGAATATCAATTTGATCATCATTATGGAATAATTCACCATTGTGAAATAGAAATATTCTACTTAGGACAAGAGCATGTTGAGATTATAGGTCAAAAACTAAAAGTGGCAGGTATAAGATAGCGCCTCGGTAGCGCGGTGGATATAGAGCGTGTCAAACCAGCCGATGACCTATGGTTAGAATCTGGACTTGTAGCTGGATGTTGTGTCGTCCCAGATCAACAGAATATATAGCAGAACTGCCCAAACCAACAAAAAATAACGGGTCAAGGGCAGGTTGGACTTGCGCAATTAGTGTTCCGTACGTTGATTGCTTTTAAAATAAAAATTTTTATTACGGAGGTATAAAATGATTAATAACTTCACAAAATACATCCCAAATGAGTTTTGAAAAAAGTGTTTTTCCGATCTTTACTAAAAACTGTTGATATTGATTTTTTTTTATATATATATACCAGATAAATTATTACAGGTAATGCACTCGTGATAATTTTCGTTTAATCTATACCCTGTGGATAATATTCCAGAATTTTTTCAAATTTTTTGATCAATACTTTTCGAGATAAGAGGGGGGACAGCGATTTTTCGCAAATTTTTAAAAATATTACAAAGAAAAGTGTGCGCTAGTATGACATTATATATATTTTTGAACTAGTGTTTTTATAAGCTTTCATTTGACACCCCACTCGACAACCCAATAAATTTTTTATTCACTTCCGATTTCATCTCCCAGAACTAACCCCTTCAGTCAAAATTTCACTTTCAAAACTACACGGCTCTGATGGGGCCATTAATTTCTATATTACTGCCAAATTTTAACTTTTTACGTCAAATAATTCGGAGAAAATCGGGTGTGACAGATAGACAGACGGACGGACACCGAAGTGATCTTATAATAATAAATATTATAAAAAGATATTTTGGTACAGTAGGATTATATAAGTTATATAAGAACCTGTTAGCTATATCAAAAACTACATGGATAGTTACATGCATATTTTAAAAAGAACTAACGCTTAATGAAGAAATTATGATACCAACAAACAGGTGTAAGGAGAAGGTTCATGCAAGTATGTGGCAATAATAGGATCTGATTTGCAAAAAAATCACTAAAACCAAAAATCCTGTTCAGAAATTGTTCGAAAGTGTAAGAAATATTAACATGAATAAGAGATAAACAAGAGCTAATTAAGCAGTTTTAACTATAAAGGAGATTGTTTACTTTTAAAACATAATAAGGGGAATACAAACCCCGTGTACTGGGATGACGTTAATGAATTGGGTAATAGCCACCATTTATTAGTGGCATCCATAAATTCAGGCTACACCGACCATTATAATGAAAACATTTCTATAATAAAAAACTAAAAGAAGTCAATATATAAACAATAGTAACAAATGATTTAATATATTGGTACAATGACGCTTCATAAGTTGGGTCGTCTCATTTTAAAATATTACGCATCTACAATAGATGTACAGGGTGAGTCAACGATAGAGTAAAGTTCATTATCTCATTTGTTTCGGGAATGACGAAAAAAATATTAAATACAATAGTTTGGGAATGTTAAGGGGCACTTTAAAATTATTTTTGAGTATATAGGGTGTGGCCGATATAAGATATGTTTTTATTAAATGGAACATCCTATTTTCTAATTTATTTTTAAATTCGGTGTAAAATTTTATAACTTTTTTTTATTAATAATGTTATATACCTAAACCTAGTAGTTTTTCTAATATTTCAATTTTTTTTAAAAAAAAAAATACTAGTTTCCAGTTTTGTAAAAAATTGCCAGTATCGCCATTGTTTCTGAAGGTGAAATACTCATAATTGGTATGAGCGTTCTATAGAGATGAATAAAAAAAGACATATATAAAGAAATTTGAGTTAGATGCTACAGGGTGTTCAAAATAAATTTTATACATTTCGACTAATTTAAATTGAAAAATCTTAAATTTTTTAAATAGAACACCCTGTATATGATTATTTTTTCTGATAGATTTTACAAAACCCTCCAACTTTTATTAAGTATGTCATATACCTATTTCTAATAGTTTCCGAATTATTTTGAATTTTTCAATTTTCACGTTTGTTTTTGACACACTTACGCTATAACATCATAGTTGCCAAGACAAAACAAAAATGTAGGCATTGTTAAATTTTGACATGTCTATTAAGCAAATAAAAATAGTTTAATTTGTTATAGTAAGTGACGTATAAACGGAATAGTTATGGATTTTCCTAAAAATAAATTAATTGATATGATTTATATACTGGGCGAGGCGGAAAAAAATTGTCTTTTGGCAGTAAGGCTTTACGGTGCGAAGTACCCTAACAGACGTATACCAGCTAGAAAATCTTTTCAGCTTTTAATGGAACGGTTTGATGGTAGTGGTAGCGTTGTATATACGAAACGGAAAGTAGTAAACTAGAATGCTACCAATGAGGAAAAAGAAATGGAGATTTTACTTCATGTTGAAGATAGTCCCCAGGTCAGCAGCCGTCAACTAGCTGACTTATCTGACACATTCGAATCTACGGCTAATTGCACCACGAGAAAATAAAGTATCATCCCTTTCATATGGAACTACACCAAGAACTTCAAGACCGTGATTTTGAACGACGAGTAAACTTTTGTGCCACCCTAAATGGAGCAATAGAGGCCGATCCAAATTTTGTATTCAAAATAATGTTTTCTGATGAAGCTACTTTTGGCAGTAATGGAGTAGTTAACAGCCATAACATTCAACAGTTATTCCATTTTGGGTCCGGGAAGTTCAAAACCAAAACCATTGGTCCCTTAATGTATGGTGTGGAATATTTTCGAATTATTGCTCCATATTTTTTCCGCGAACCGCTTAACGGGCCTAGATATTTAAATTTTTTGCAAAACGAATTACCCCAGCTTCTTGAAGAAGTTGACAACTTTGAAAAGGAACAAATGTGGATTCAACAAGACGGAGCTTCTGCTCATTACCACCCGGAAGCTCGTTAATTTTTAAATGATCGTTACCCACAAAAAGAGATCGGTAGGGATGGATTCATTCAGTGGCCCCCTCGATCGTGTAACTTAACACCTTTAGACTTCTTTTTGTGCCGCTACATTAAAGATCGTGTTTATGTGAATCCCCCTACAACACCAGTAGATATGGGAACTAGGATACGGGATGCGTGCAGGATAATAACGCCCTTTATGCTAAGGAAAGTGAAGGAAAATATAGTAAAACGACTAAACATGTGTATTTAAGTAGATGGACATATTTTTGAACATTTATTACGTCATAATAATTAATACTTAGATAAGTTAAACTATATTAAAATTATTATTAACTATTTGTTTATGTTTCCACAATAGCGTAAGTTTATTAAAAACAAGGGTAAAAATTGAAAAATTCAAAATAAATAGAAAACTATTAGAAATAAGTATATGATATATTTAATAAAAGGTGAAGGGTTTTTTAAAATCTATTAGAAAAAATAATAATATATAGGGTGTGCCATTTAAAAAACTTGAGATTTTTTAATTTAAGATAGTCGAAATGTGTAAATTTATTTTGAACATCCTGTAGCATCTAACGCATATTTCTTTACATATATCTTTTTTTCATCTCTATATAACGCTCGTACCAATTATGAGTATTCCACCATCCGAAACAATGGCGCTACTGGTAATTTTTTACAAAACTGAAAACTAGAGTTTTTTTAAAAAAAAAAAAAAAATTGAAATATTAGAAAAACTACTAGATTTCGGTATATAACATTATTAATAAAAAAGTTAGGAAATTTTACGCAGAATTTAAAAATAAATTAGAAAATAGGATGTTCCGTTTAAAAAAAAACATATGTTTTATCGGCCACACTTTTTTGAAGTACCCTGTATACTCAAAAATAATTTTAAACTGCGCACCTTAACATTCTCTAAAACTACTGTATTTAACATTTTTTCGTCATTCCCGAAATAAATGAGATAATGAACTTTACTCTATCATTGACTCACCCTGTACACTGATTGGAAAATTCCGTATTTTCAAGTATTGAGATTCACATTTTGAAAAATTTCAATATGTTGAAAACGAGAAAATTTAAAATTTTGAATCCGATTTAAAAATTTACGTTGCTAATCTGAACAAGAGACTTAATGAAAATAATGAATACTCTGTTATTGTTAAAGGGGGAAAATTTTGGAAGATCGAAAAGTTCCTCATTTTCCTTTACCCATTGATGAAGTGGAATATCCTCGTGACTCCAAGCAAAAGTCTCGAAACTGTTTTGAATTTTGAATCTTTTAACCAATTCAGTGTACATGGTATGTAATCTGGATCGAAATTCATACATAAAAACAAAATATTTTAGAACTATAGTATTTATTATATTTATAATATCCAATTTTTTAAGTAATTTATTTTTTATTACTACACAGTAAGCTTTTGCTCCTGTTCCATAGAAATATTCTATAGATCCACCAGCATATCCATGTGTAAATTTGCCTACCTCGGATTTATTATTGGCATGCTATTAGTTTTATCATTTGAAGCGTAGAATTTATTAATGCAATATTTCATGTGTTCATAGAAATTATATTTATTATTACTACTCGTATTTATCGTTTCCAAAATAAACGAGTTACTATCTATGTACATTTACTCTATTGCTTGATAAAATGGTTTCAAGAACTCAAAAAAGAAACCTTTCGTTACATGTATCTAAAACCACTACTGTGTTTTTACTTTTATCCGTGAAAAAATCACAATTCGAGATTTTATTATACGGCAATTTTTTCTGGTTTTTTGTTGAGATAATAAACAAAGATTTTGCATAAATATTTATAGTAAAAGATAAAAGGGGTGAGAGAGGAGACTACGGTTTTTGGAGTCGAGGAATTAAAAAATCAAGTTATTTTTTGATATTTTTTAAATTTTATCTCAAAAAAGGGGTGGAGGCCAATAAATTTTGTATGGTTTTAATAATAATATGGTAATTTTCCTGGCTTTGTGATAATAAATAAATATTACACATATACATATATTCACAATAAAACATAAGGGGTCAAAGGGGTGGGAGAGGAAATTAGAGGGGTTGTTTCCTACATAGAACGTTGTATGTCCTTTTTGAAGTTTTTAGAGTCGAAAAATTAGAAAATCAGGTTGATCTTTTCGTTATTTTTAATATTAATCCAAGAAAGGTGTGAAAGAAGCGGATGTCGTTAAATATTATAGTTTTAATAGTATCGACAGAATTCTTTCAGCTTTTTTACTTTCGTTGCTATTGTATTCACGAAAAATCACATGTTCTTTATTTTTTCGGATAGATTTGGTGCCCAATACAAAAATAAATTAAATTTTTCTAATTTGTTAAAGCATGAGTTAGGGGAGTGGCATTTTTTTGCTACTTCGCGCGATTAAGGTGCCTGTGACAGTATAAGTGGTACCGTAAAACGCCAAGCATATTGTGTAAGTTTACGTCAAATTGATGGTGCGAAAATTCTCAATGCCGAAGATCTGTATATTTGGGCTCGAAAGTTTTTTAAGAATGTAAAATGTACAAAACTGCAATATAAAACTCATGCTAAATTCCTGAAAAACGACAAGATTTCTCGGGTGAGGCTAGTAACTTGCCCAACATAAAAAGCACCTAATGCTTAAAGAATCGATAAAGAAGCCTCGGATATTGGACATATGCACCTGGTGACGATTTACGCTATGACAAAGGACAAACGATTATAGTAACAAACGCAATATCACAAGGGTAGCCTGATGGAATCGTGGAACGGAAGAGAACAAGAAATCGCTATTGAGCTGAAACAAAACAAAATATATATATGTGAGGTATTGGAAACGAAAAAGAAAGGAAAAGGAACATCCAGATTCCTAGAATACATATTAATATATAGTGGGAAAGATAAACAAAAAAGAGCCCAATCTGGAGTCGGGATACTGCTTCATGAAAAGTATCTACAAAGCTTAGAACATATAGAGGACGGTGTGACACAATACTGATGGTAACTTTGAAAATTGAGAATACTAAAACGCACCTCATAAGCACATACGCACCAGACATATCCAAACCCAAGGAAGACTCCGAAAACTTCTATAAAGACTTACAAACCGTAATGGACAAAATAGATAGTCCACATAAAGTTGTAATATTTGGGGATATGAACGCCCGCATTGGGAACGATGTAATATCAGGTATAAAACAGAAATAGAACGAAGCAGAAAACAATGATAATGGGGAGCTTCTTGTAGATTTTTGAGCAAGAAACGAGCTGAGAATAAGCAACATCTACTTCCCACACAAACCACAACGCAAATATACATTTCAAGACTCCAGATATCATCATTGATTTTATAATACAAACAGAGCCATTACACCATCACAAATACTAGATGTAAGAGCTCTCACTTCAGCTAATGTGGGAACAGACCACAATCTAGTGCTCTGCAAAATTACTTTGAAACACCCTAGTAAAATCAAAAAATCTCCGATATATATCGAAAAATATAACATCGAATTGTTGGAAGTAGAAAACACGGAAATTATATCAGATCAGACTGGACAACAAATTAAAAGAAGTTGACCTGATCGAGCTGGATGTACAGAACTCTTGGGATAAAATTAAAAACAGAATATGTTAGCACAAGCAGCAAACGAAGCCATTGGCATACGCAAAAGTAACATATAGGCAACAAATAGGAAGATGCCGTGGTTTAACCAAGAAATTAAAGAACTAGCAGAATTAAAGAAAAGGAGCTACATGACCTACAAAAGCGTTCCCACCCAAGAACAGTACAACAAGTACAAAGAAATTAGAAACACAAACCAAAGCTAGAATCAAGGCCATAAAAAGAGAACACTAGATTAAATTCACAAGTGATACAGACAAGGATATCTATGGAGCACAAAGAAAAGTGTGGAAGATGTTAAAAAACAGGAGAACGGCCTGTGAATGAATTTGTGCAAACAAATTCCATCTCGTTGGAAACATGGAAAAAATTCTTCAAACAGCTTTACAGCACTGAAGAGAAAGTACAAATAGAGAACCATAACGACATAGTTAACACCAAAATCCCAAAGGAACAAATATTAAAAAGCCTAAAGAAATTAAAGAACAAGAGGACCCCAGGCACAGATAACATACCTAACGAATTATTAAAATATGGCGGCTCTGAATTAGCAGAAAAGTTGACCATATTATTCAACAAAATCCTCAAAACATCAGAAATCCCAAATGAGTGGCGCACTAGCGTGACAATACCTATTTTTAAAAAAGGACACAAGTCTTGTCCAGAAAATTACAGGGGATAACCCTTTTAAATACGACAATGAAGTTATTCACAAACATTCTATAGGAAGAACTAGAATCTCAAATAACAAGCAGAGAAGAACAACAGGGGTTTCGAAGAGGCAGATCGACAACAGATGTCATATTCATAATTAAAGAAATCAAGGAACAAATAATAGAATTTAATACACCAGCGCACCTCTGTTTTGTAGACTTGACAAAAATATTCGATAAAGTTAGACTAGGAGAAATCATAAACATACTCAGACAAAAGAAAACATCAGCTGATATAATACGGGCCATACGAAATCTCAACATCGGAAACACCACAAGGATAAAGACAGGAGCACATACTACAGAAAGCATACCAACCCTAAGGGGGATAAGACAGGGAGTTAGCTTGAGTCCATTTCTGTTTAATCTATTAATGGATGAAATAATAGATATAGTCATGGAATTAAATATGAAATACAGAATGAAAAGAACAGAGATTGGCATGACATGCTACGCGAATGATACAGTTATTATTGCAAAAAGAGAGGATGATCTTCAAAGGCAGTGTTCCAGTTCTACCAGACTAGTCGAAAAGTAAATATCATAATCATAAATAACCTCTCGATAGAAAAGACAAAATGCATGACTTTCTCAAGAGACCTAATAAGATACAAACCTATTATAGACGGCAGATCGATAGAACAGGTAAATGAATTCAAGTACCTTGGTATCAATATCTCAAGTAGTCACAATCCGACTAAAGACATTAAAAGTCAAATTAATAAACCAACTGCAATGTCTGGTTGCCTAAGAGACATTGTGTGGGCAAACAAATACATGAGAGTGGATAGCAAATTAAGAATTTATAAGGCATGTATACGACCGGTTATGATATACGGCATAGAAACCAGAGAGGACACTAGCCGAACTAAACAAATATTGCGAGTTGCTGAAATGAAAACATCGCGAATAATCATGGGAAAGACCTTGAGAGATCACGTAAGAAACATTAGAGAACAATATGGAATACTGAATATAGTAAGATGGGGACGATAAAGAAGATGACAATGGTATGATCACGTGAGGAGAATGCCAAACGACAGATTACCCCGCATTGTATTGCAAGGGAAGCCAGCAGGCACGCGCCCACCTGGAAGACCAGTTGGCAGTCTACCTCACAGGAACTGCTACGAAATCGGAACTACGGATCACTATATTTTTTTTTATGGGTCTAGCACACGTGCTTCAGGGAAGTCCCTAAAGCGCTCCAGGAGCGGCATGTGTGCGGAAAAAGCGATTCACGTTGTTGTTGAATCGCTGTAAATTGTACTCGGCAGGAAACACAACCCTGGGCAAGTTATTCCAAAGGGATGATGTTTTCCATATAAAAGATTACTTAAAAAGCGTTGTACGAGGAGTAACAAGCTGAATCTCATATGGATGTAAAGTATTAGCGCGACGTGTATTTCTAACATGCACCGCTCTGGGAGGAATTAAGCGGGCTACAAACTTAACGTGAAGAACAGACTCAAGAGAACCGTTCTTCTTGCTATGAAGAACAGCTTTTCTCTGAACAACAATGTTGCAGTATATGTTTGGGAGCAGCCTCAAACATAGCAGCATTATATAGTTGGTCGAATTTGAGCTCTGTAAAGAATTAACAGTTGTTATGGAGTGTAAAGCTTTCTGGTTCGAAATAATATTACTTTTGAGAAGCTCCTTGCTATGCCTGCAACAAATAACATCTTTGCTCCCCAAATAACGCCAAAAAATGAATGACGATGCTAGGGAATGGAGTGCCCCGACATAAATATGTCGGTTCAGCAACGTTAACTTTTTTAGAAAAAACTCCGCCTGGGTTTTTGTAGCGTTAAATTCCCCTTGGTTACTGTCACCCCAAGATAGAATTTCTTCCAGGTCTTTGTTAAGTTGAACGACCTCCTGGTGTGCGTTCAAAGTAAATGAAGAGATAAGCGTACTGTCATCCGCAAAGCTGTAGATTGGATTCCCGGTCTTTTCCAGCACATTGTTAATCTAAATGAGAAAGAGAGTAGGAGACAGTTTGGAGCCTTGGGGCACACCGGCGTTAATAGTGAAGGTGTTAGAAAGAAATCGGTCGACCGCCACTCGTAAAGAACGCTCTCTGAGGAAACATGAGAGCCACAAACAGAACCTTTCAGATATACCACAAGAGCGTAGCTTAGTTAACAGTCCATCGTGCCAAACATGATCGAATGCCTTGGATATGTTACGAGCAACCGCTCGAGATTCTCCAAAGTGTTCAATTGCGTTGTTCCAAACATGTGTTACATAAGTCAGAAGATCTCCTGTTGATCTATGTTTACGAAAACCATATTGGTGATTGCTAATAATCTTGAATCCTTCAAGATATTTTGGAAGATGCTGATTGATAGCATTTTCCATGACTTTCGATATTACTGAAAGCAGTGCGACTGGTCGCTAGTTATTTGGCAAGATCTTCCTGGCTTTTTTTAGGTATCGGCTGAACTGTGGCACATTTCCAGCAGGAAGGAAATTTTCCCAAATATCTCAGTCAAGAAGAAGAAAAGGAGAAGACAAGATTTCTCAATTACTACAGTTTTTTTTTTCTTAAAAAATGTATTTTCCCATGAAAATTAAACGACTTCTAATTAAAGAATTACTGTATTTGTGAACCCTTAATATTTACATAAACATGCAATTATCTTGAATTATACATATGTGCGTCTAATAACACTATGTTGCGCCACGCCGCTTTGCACGGCGCCACACCACGCTCAACATGGTGCCTTCGCTCTTAG
Organism: Pachyrhynchus sulphureomaculatus; assembly: GCA_019049505.1. Lineage (NCBI taxonomy): Eukaryota > Metazoa > Arthropoda > Insecta > Coleoptera > Curculionidae > Pachyrhynchus > Pachyrhynchus sulphureomaculatus. The sequence goes on from CM032446.1 coordinate 142,127,786, forward strand.
AAACTAACGCCATTTGAAGGTCAAATGAGGGCCGAAAGATTTTTTTTTGATTTTCTGCAGAAAATATTGGCGCATCTGCTGAATCAAATCTATTGTCGATAAGTGGTTAAGAACCTTATTAAATTCCAATTTGTTTATAATGAAGTGATTTTTTTGCTTTTAAAATTTTTTTTTCATTATGCAATATATTTTTTTTGAAACTCTCTCAACTAGAATTTTCATAAAAAAAATAAATTTTTGAGTTATGATTTTTCGAAAAAAAATTTACGCAAAACTTCGTATTGTTGATAACAATTATAATAATCAACATCAACTGAAGATATTTCAGAGATTGTTCATTACCTATATATAGTATTAAAATAAATCATTGTTTTTGGATTTCCGAAAAGTCGGGTCGAAGCTGTTCCGTTTCACGAATTTTCACCCTATTTTTTATTACTATCAATTTTAATAGGGTAAGGCGGTGAAAGAGATGGGAGAATGTTGTATAGTTTCAAAAGTGTTATAAGAATTTTACCAGATTTTTTGGGATGGGACAATGAGCAAATTTTAAGCATAATCATATAATGTGCCAAAGGGATCCAGATTGGAGGTAGAACGGCAATTTTGTATTTGTCTTGTTATAGGTCTTTTTTTCGGAGTTCTTTTCAGCCAAGAAATTAAAAAATTACTTTTTTTCATCACTCATATTGTTAACATTAAAAGAAGGTTCAGGAGGTGGGGATCATTGTATCCTTTCAATAGTAATATGAGAATTTTTCCTAGTTTTTGACTAGGATATTAGATATTTAATATAAAAAAATTTTCTATAGTAAAATATTTAGCGAATGACAGATAGGTAGGGGGCTAAAAGGGTCACTGCGTGGATGCCGTAATATACATCTATTTCACTATTTTTGCTTTTCTACTATTTGCTATTTAAATAAAAATAAGAAATAGATCTGGTTACAGGCTTACCTAAAAAAAAAAAAATTGAGTTGCATATAGAGCAAGGTTTTGAAATACTGTTAAGTTGGCGGAAATGTAGTTATGGAACAACAGGTAAATTATTGTATTTACTTTTTTCTTACCGGAAAATATTGTATTCGTGAAAAATTAACCTCTTAAATTTTTCTTTTCTTCAGATTTTAGGATTTTTAGATCAAGAAAAACATTTTTTTTTTCATTTTTAACTCATTATTACATAACTCTACGCATTACACATTAAGCATACCTGACATTTTTTTTATCTGTATCGTCCACATTTAAATTTTATTCTTTTACGTATACACGTATTTCGTTAGCGGAAAGTATATATTCTGTTCATTGTGCTTTTCAAAGAGAGAATTGTAGTTTTTCAATTTTTAAATATTTTTTTGAATTATTTAGACAAGATAAGCTTCTTATTTCTTACTATATTTGGTATACACATTGCACAACGTATTATAATAGCCAATTTTTGTTATTGATATGATTAATTGAACAAATATTTTGCATAAATAATTATAGAAAAAATATTAAAAGGGCGAAAGAGATGGAGGAGCTTATATGGGAGCTTTCATATGAGGAGTTTACTTTAAAAAAATTTCTTGACAATGGATTGTTTTAACGCGTAAAACAAAATGATGAGATGTTGCCAAAAAAATCAGATTGCTCTTCTCCAGGCTAACCATGAACTGATGAATACTGAAAGATGTCGTCATATTCCGTTTAGATGGAAAACTGTTGACATATTACGTTTTGATGTGAGCAAGATATTTGGCCCTTAAAAAGTACTAATTTTCAGTAAATGTTTTTATTGAAAACAATAGGAAATAATATCTTTGTTCTGAAATTTTTTTTTTAAATAAATAGGTACTTGTAAACAACAGTAAAAGTTATAGACTAGTATTTCAGCAAAACAGGCCTACTGTTACCTACCACAGAATAAGAGTTATAAAACGTAGGTATTTTACCAAAACAGGTTAGTAATTTTTACAAAAAACGGATAAAAAGATATTACTGAAAAATAGGTGGGTACAAAAAGTTTACCATAGATATTTTATAAAATATTTTTACCAAAAAACTGGTTAATCTAAAACCACTTCAAAATAGTGAAAAAAAGTTGTTTTTGATGAACATGAACACACTGTAGCCCCGTATTAAAAAATGAAGAAAGAATACAGCCTTAAAAATCACAGTGACACAAGCCTGATGTGCAACATTCTCAGATGTGAACATCTATCTCTTCATGCTCTAAGCAGCTCTTCAGCCTCATCTTCTGGTTTTTCCGCATCATCTAGTACGGATCGGTACCACTGTAGTTCTGTATTGTTTTACAAGTCCTTTCCAAAATATGTTTCCAGAAAATACAGGACGTCTTTTTCTTTTCGTTTGTTAAAGTACGTCTCGTAGCTAGGATAGATGGAATGGTCATGTTTTCCTTTTTTACAATTGGTTTAAAATCTTCAAGACCATATTCAAATCGATAGTGAGTCTGGTATTTAACTCTCGTAGCTATACCTACAGAACGTGTTCTAGATTTTTTTAGTGTGTGTTAGTTTGGCCGATTTCTTTTATCTTGCTGTAAGCTCCCTTAAATTCCTTAATATTCAGCACATCCCAGTTCCTGATCAGTTTCCTCACGATGTCTACTTCAGAATAAACAGCTACTTATTCTTCATGTTTTTATTTTCACCTTCGTTTTTAAAAATTTTTCAACTCTTCCGAAAACCCGATCGGCAGGCAGGAAGCTGTGTCTCCGAACAGAAAAGGTCAAGTAAAGTGTTTGCACATGGGGCGGAGATGCTTTTTGCAACCAGTATGACAGAATATCTAAAATACATGAATTTCGTTTCTGGCCGGGCAGCCATCATAAAACAAAAAAATCCTTTGAACAGAAGAATCTAGTTCCAAACTTCTCAAGTGGCAGAGTTCTGCAGAACCTATCTTATTAGATCCTCAACCTCTCTGAAGTTCCGTCTAGGTGTACAAAACTAGATTTTTAGAGTTAATAGGCACACAGCAAAAAGTATAATATGCTATTTGCTGCTTGTAAATAGCATCTCCTATTGGTTTTAGTTAGAGGATAAACTTACGGCAAATCAAACACGAAGAATGCACTGTGTTCAGTCTTTTTAAGTTATCTCATTAATGCGTAAAATGCATTGGCTTGTAATTTGTGATATCCAAATTCTATTGTTTATTAGTTGGATTTTCAGCTATTTTGATTTCGTTTTTCAATCTGGTGCAAATACCACATAAGTCTTGGGCAGGAGAAGTAAATCCAATGTTGAAGTCGTTAATGAATATCTTGTAAAAAACGAATACGTGCAGTATAAATCAGGTGAGACTGATTTTTTATACATTCTACGTAATTTTCTAATGCTCAGGCGAGCAGGAAGGTAAACTCTTACACTTTTATCTCTTCCGTAGTGAGATTCGGAGCATTACAGATTGCCTAAAAACTGTCTGACTGCTTCCTTTTTAGGGGAAAACTTATGCAATTTGTGATCCCCCCACGCTGCGTGAAAACCACTTCTGATTTTCAACACCCGTTTTCTGGAACTCACTTGTTTGCCCTTCTTGATCACAAAAGTTCCACGTGCTCGATTTCGAACAGGATCGTGCGATGCAATGTATTGTGACAAGAAGCAGTCTTGCATCTGTTTACCACGGTTAATGAAGAACAACTTTTGATTATCAAGACTGTCATTCTAGGAAATAATACTGCAGATAAATTTTTAAAATTGTAATTACAAGACCTCTCTGCACGCCTGAGTAAGAATAAATTTGTGTCAGTGTCTGCGTACGCTTCGTCTCTTTTGCTTAACGATTGCCATTATAAAAGCTTTTCATTTTTCTTAAGCCCTGGTTAAGGATAGTACTAGAATCCTCCATCACGAGAACTGCCTATTAAATAACAAAAAACACAATTAAAACGTCACTGAAAACCGCACAAGTGTAACTAAACATTACAAACAAAGATCAACCGTCCTAGTGATACTGGACACGCCTAAAAGCGTCGCTGTCGCCACCTGTTGAGTCTATCGGGTATCTCCTAGACACTAACTTGTCTACTTGATGCTGCCAAATATGCCATTGTCCAAGTATTGTATTTTATTCAATCGATATGCCCCGTTTTGATTTGAGCAGGCGACAGTTTTCTTCGCAGCACAGGGACATGTTTCTTTTTGGCGTCAAACTACATTGAACGAACGGGATGGACATGTTCCCTTTTGATATTTCGATTGGATTTTAACAGGGATATGTTCCGTTTTGAAAAAAAAAAGGATTACGAGTGTAGTTTTGGGTTATAATAATGAAACAGAAAATGCCAAAAAAGTCCATTAGTGTAAAAATTGGACATGTCCGCCTCTAGAAGTAAACTCCTCATATATATCTCGTATATATAGGGTTATATGTCTATTTTATGGTTTTTAAAGAGTTTCGATGGGATTCGTGAGTTAGGGTAAACTTAGCATTTTCTTTAAATTTTCATTATTTTCAATTTTAGCCAAAGAGGGCTGTATAAGAGGTGGAGTTCGTTAGAGATGGTCTAGTTTCAATAATATTTTGAGAATTTTTCCAGGTTCTTTGATTCATGCATTTGACAAATTTCAAGCATATTACTTATAATAAAATATGTAACAGATTAATGGGGTGGGGTGGGGGATTAGAGGGGTTGCTTTATATATATCGTGCTATATGTCCTTTTCAAGGTTCTCAGACTGTAGGAATAAGTAAACTTGGTTATTTTTTCATTTTCATGAAAAAATGTTTATATTTTCAGATATTGCTCAACTTTAGAGTTCCGGATAATTTTGATAAAAAATGCGGTAAAAATTTAAATGAGTCTATAAATCTAATACACGATTGTTTCTTTTTTGACTTACCAGTTTGTTTATCAAAATATCAATATACATCAATATATTTTTAGAATGAAATATATTTGTTTTATTACCTTTAGTTACTTATTTTCTTGACATAAATTTTCGATAAATAATTGTGAATCATAATTTCGTAAATTATGTAATTGTACCGTAATAAATTGGGTATTTTAAACTTCAAGTTACACACAGTCCTTTATAAAGACCTTTATCACCTTCATGTTTGATAATTTCGCTACAAGTGAAACAATCGTTAGTAAAAGTATAACATTTTCTATCCAATTAGTTGAATTTATTCATAGTTTTTTTAATATTTATTATTTATATATATATATATATATATATATATATATATATATATATATATATATATATATCTTTTTATTAATTTTATACAAACCTAATCGGAATTAATTAAATTGTATATTTCATATTTAGAAGGATTATCTTAAAAAAACATTTTTTTGTAATAAGCTAACAAATATGGAATGTATTAATATTATTTAAGAGCAAAAGAACTGGTAGAATCAAAATCAGTTATTTCATAATTTCGTGATTTAAAAATGCATTTAAAATCTGCATAAATAACAAAAGGAATTTTAATTTCTTGTCAAATATTTGTGAATTTTAAAATATTTCTAGGTGTCAAATTAATAAATTAATTAAGTTTGGATGTATTTGATGGGAAACTTATTCTAATATAATCACAATCATAAGTATTATGTTTAATTAAATAATTATAAAGATAGATTTTGCCATGATGTCTCGAGAGTTGGTTAGAGATTAATCCGGATAAATCAGAAATATAATAATATTGAAAATTCTCATCAGCATTAATAATTAATAATAAAAAAAGGTAAAGACAACAATAAACAAAAGAAGGACTAAAGGAAACTTTCCTTTTGTTGCCGCCGACGGATTTAGAACAAAGTAAAGCACAAAAAGGTCAACAGCTTTGTAACCTACCTTAACAATACTTTGTTATCACTGGTGTTTTTACAATGAAGCAAATAAAATTTTAGTGAATTTCATGTGTTAAAATTTTTATTTATTGTAACAAAATATTAAAATACAAAACTTGTATAATTCATTTTTTGGTGTCACGAAGTAATTAGTTTAAAGGTAACAATTTTTATATATCTTTTTTTAAAATTAAATTTGTCAAATCTCGCAACGCTGTAGACCAAAATATGCACTGAATATCATAACACCCTATATACATATTCATATATATATATATATATATATATATATATATATATATATATATATATATATATATATATATATATATATATATATATATATATATATATATATATATATATATATATATATATATATATATATATATATATATATATATATATATATATATATATATATATATATATATATATATATATATATATATATATATATATATATATACTTATACTATTTTTCAAAAGATTTGTGGATGATTGTTTATTGGCAGTTACAACAGATAACACTGTTAAAGTCCTGCATGATTTCAACAGTTTCCATCAAAAGTTGCAATTTACTTCAGAAATCGAAAATAACAATGAAATACATTTCCTGGATTCAACTTTAATTAGAAAACATAACAAAATAATCACTAAATGGTATACTAAACCAACGTGGTCTGGCAGGTATTTGAATTTCTACTCTAATCACACAAAGACACAAAAGGTAAGTGTTATTGTCGGTTTAACAGACCGTGCAATAGCGCTGACCTCACCAAATTTAAGACCGAAAGCACTGAATCAAATGAAATCAGTATTAATACAAAATGGATTTAGAGAAAAAGACATCAACCAAACAATAAAAACAAGAACATACAAATTCTATAATAAAAAAATCAAAAAAGATGAAACCAAAGAACAAAATCACGCAATTTATCAGAAAAACTAAAAAACACTCTAAAAAAATATAACAGAACTGTTTGCCATAAAACGCAAAACAAACTAAGCTCACTATTTACAAACTTAAAAAGCCAGGTACCAACCATGAACCAATCCAACATAGTTTATTCAGTACCTTGCGCAGATTGCCCAATGCGTTATATTGGTATGACGACCCAATTATTAAATAACCGGTCAAGTGCAAGTTGAACTTGCACAATTAGTGTTCCGTACGTTGATTGTTTTTAAAATAAAAAATTTTGTTAGGGTGGTATAAAATGATCAGTGACTTCACAAAACACACCCCAAATGAGTTTTCAACAAAATTTGTTTCCGATCTTTACTGAAAACTGGTGACCTTGAAATTTTGGCTTTTTATATACCAGATAGATTATTAAACGTAATGATAATTTTCGTTCAATCTATACCTCGTGGAGAATATTCCAGGATTTTATCAAAATTTTTTGATCAGTACTTTTCGAGATAAGGTAGGGGACAGCGACTTTTTCACGATTTTTTAAAAGTAATACGAAGAAAAGTGTGCGCAAGTATCACATTATATATATATATTTTTTACTCGTGTTTTCACAAGCTTTCATTTGACACCACACTCGATAACCTAGTAAAAAAATTTTTTTTTTTCACTTCCGATTTCACCCCTCAAAACGAATCCCTTAAGTCAAAATTTATGTTACGGTGATATAAAATGATCAGTGACTTCACAAAACACACCCCAAATAAGTTTTCAACAAAGTTTATTTCCAGTCGTTACTGAAAATTGATGACCTTGAAATTTCTGTTTTTTTTTTTTTTATATACCAGATAAATTATTACAGGTAATGCACTCGTGATAATTTTCGTTCAATCTACACCCCGTGGAGAATATTCCAGAATTTTTTCAAAATTTTTTGATAAGTACTTTCCGAGATAAGGCGGGTGGACAGCGATTTTTCGCGATTTTTTAAAAACAATACAAAGAAAAGTGCGCGCAAGTATTACATTATCTATATTTTTTACTCGTGTTTACACAAGCTTTCATTTGACACCACGCTCGATTACCTAGTAAAAATTTTTTTTTTCACTTCCGATTTCACCCCCAAAACTAACCCCTTAAGTCAAAATTTAACTTTCAAAACTACATGGCTCTGATGAAGCCATCAATTCCTATATTACTACCAAATTTCAACTTTCTATGACAAATAGTTTCGGAGAAAATCAGGTGTGATAGACAGACAGACAGACAGACAGACAGACAGACAGACAGACAGACAGACAGACAGACACCGAAGTGATCTTATAAGTGTTCCGTACGGAACACTAAAAATCAATAAAAAGTGGAAATTTTACTAAAATTTAGTGTTTTATTCTCATTGAATATTAAATAGAAGTAAAAATTTTATTATTAACCCTGCCAAATATTTCGGGTGTGACAGACGGACAGACAGACAGACAGACGGACAGACAGACACCGAAGTGATCTTATAAGTTTTCCGTACGGAACACTAAAAACAGATTCAATGGACACAAGTATACAAAAAATGCAACAACGGCACTTCATAAACACACAACGGAACTTGGACATGATTTCAACTTTAATGAAACAAAGATTTTAAACAGGGACATTAATATTGGAAAACTTGCAATAAAAGAAATGATCGAAATTAAAAAAAATGAGAAATTTACAGTCAATGATAAAAGTGATATAAAAGGAATTAGCCATATTTATACAAATTTAACAAGGTAATATTTTAAAGTGTATACTCATCCTTAATATATTAACAAAAAGACTACCTGCTTAATATTCAAAAAAAAAAAAAAAAATCCCGGATCAATCATACAAAATAAAATCTACATCGATAAGAATGCCACTATGACCCCTCAGTAATAAATAAAATATGTGAGATTCAAGGTAGTGATGTGATTTTAATTTTTAAAGATAGAACTAAGAATTTATGTAAATAGTTTATAGTTGTGTGTGTTAAATAATTTAGTTGTACTAGTGTACCTAAATGTAATTTTATATTTTGTATATTTTGTAGAAATAAAGAAAAAAATGAAAATGCTCTAAACCAAAGGGCGAAACGTCAATTTAAGTTTAATTTTAAATACCAAATATTCATAAAACGAACCCAAAGCCCAAGAATTGAATATATATATATATATATATATATATATATATATATATATATATATATATATATATATATATGTATATATATATATATATATATATATATATATATATATATATATATATATATATATATATATACGTCTGTTTTAGTCCTCTTGTTTTCTTATTATTGTGAACTTTAATAAATATAATACGTAGAAGGGACTAAGTAACACCGTTATAGAGTAACTTAAAAAAAGTCAACTTGATTATAGAAAAAAATGGCAGAAACATACTTACTTATCGTACAGTCAGTAAATTATGAGTATGATTATTTATAGCCAAACATATAAGGAGTTAAAAGGGTGGGGCAAAAAAGTTAGTTCAGGTGCCGTCTCCACAGGATTCTTGGGAGGGGATGAAGTGAAGAAGGGTGTTAGAGCGGTTGATTCCTATATATCATATTTTCTATGTTTTTCAGGGTCCTTAGAATAGAGGAATCTGAAGATTACTTTATTTTTTTATTAATCATAATTTTAATCTGTAGGCGCGTGAATCATGGAAGAGAGTTTTCGCCAATTTTAAAATGTCAACTATACCATCTATTTATATTTATAAGTGGCTAGTATATACTAAATCAAACATAAGCAAATATAGCGTTTTAACCACAAATCATAACAATATATCTACATCTATCTATCTATATATATATATATATATATATATATATATATATATATATATATATATATATATATATATATATATATATCTTCTTTTATAGTTTATTTTAAATCTACTGATATTACATTGGATGTGTTATGACAAGTGACAAAATAGAATTGCAGTAGAAGAACTAGGGGCAGACCTCCAAAAAGGTGGAAGGGGAATACTTATATGACACACCATATAAGAAAGAAGAAGAAGATTTACACTCAACAATAGCCATTAATTCTGGACAAAGCTCAAATTCCACTTACCATGGGATACTGGTCCCATGTTTGGGGATCTGCTCCCACACATAAACTGCATTTGTTGGATTCTATCCAAAAGAGAGCTGTTCATCTTACTGGAGACCCACAACTCGCCAGCAACGTTGATTCCTTGGAACAATGAAGAACGGTTGGCAACTTAAGGCCATTTTACAAATATTTTCATGGAATGTGTTCCAGGGATATAGCCTGCTTAATTCTTTCCAGAGAGGTGCATGCTAGGAATACCCATCACCCAGTTTTTTTATTCCTTACAACCCATTTCAAGGAGTTTTTTGTATAAAGAAACTCATTCCTTTAGAATGATTTGCTCAGGACTGTTTTGCACAGAGTATAATTCGATTCAAGACCAAGTGAATCGGCTTTTTCAGTTATATATAGTCAAAGATATAGGGATTGCTGAGGTGAACGAGAGTGCTTGAGAAATTATTATTAAATTTATGTTATTAGTGTTCCGTACGGAACACTTATTAGATCACTTCGGTGTCTGTTTGTCCGTCTGTCTGTGCGTCTGTTTGTCACACCCGATTTTCTCCGAAACTATTAGACATAGAAAGTTAAAATTTGGTACTAATATAGGAGTTGATGGTCTCATCAGAGCCATGTAGTTTTGAAAGTTAAATTTTGACTTAAGAGGTTAGTTTTTGGGGGTGAAACTGGAAGTGAAAAAAAATTACTATGTCACCGAGTGGAGTGTCAAATGAAAGCTTGTAAAAACACGAGTTAAAAATATATATAATGTAATACTTGCGCACACTTTTCTTTATATTATTTTTAAAAAATCGCAGTTCCCGCCCCTTATCTCGAAAAGTACTGATTAAAAATTTTGAAAAAATTTTGGAATATTCTGTAGATTGAACGAAAATTATCACGAGTACATTACCTTTAATAATTTATCTGGTATATAAAAAAAAACAAGAATTTCCAGGTCAGCAGTTTTCAGTAAAAATACGAAAAAAAAAAACTGTTGAAAACTCATTTGGGGTGTGTTTTGTGAAGTCATTGATCATTTTATACCTCTGTAACAAAAATTTTTATTCTAAAAGCAATCAACGTACGGAACACTAATTGCGCAAATCTAACTTGCACTTGACCGGTTATTTTTACTTTAAAAATATCGGTACTTGCACTTGACCGGTTATTTTTACTTTAAAAATAACGGCTGCTAGTGCTTGGATTATATTATTCTTTACCTTGAAAAAGTAAAATTTAGTGCTTATTTTAGAATTATGTGCGAGGAAAGTACTGGGTAAATCACGATTCTTAAAAACCAATACTTACATTTTTTATTTATTTTTTTTTATATATTTATTATATTTGTATGTAAATATAAACTGTTAAAACGTGATATTTTTTACACTCTTTGCCGCTGTAGGGCTTAATGGCACATCTTGTAAAATAACTCTAACCCTTCAGTTTATACTATTGTTAATTAATTCGCTTAGTATTTAAAGAGCGATAAATAAATTCTAAATATAGCAGCTAAATGATTGGTTTAGTGTTAAAACTCTGCCCTTGTGATAATTTACGCACAATATATATTTTATGGAGCATATTCCAAATTTTTTGATCAGCACTTTCGATGGGGGGTATCGATTTTTGTCATTTTTTTAAAAAATAACACAAATAAAAGTGCGCAAAAGTATTATATCACATACATTTTCAGAAGCTCCATTTAACACCCGGTTCGATGACCTGGTAAATTTTTTTTTTACTTTGATTTCACCCCCTCACCTAACTAACCCCTTAAATTAAAATTTAACTTTCAAAACCACATGGCTCTGATTGGACTATTAATTCCAATATTTGTACCACATTTCAACTTTGTATATCAAATAGTTTCGGAGGAAATCGAGTGTGACAGACAACGGACAGACAAAGGTGATCTTATAAGTGTTCCGTACGGAAAACTAAAACTATATTAGATATTTAAACATTAACTTTTGAGTATACTAATATGAGTATGTAAAATTTCTCTATGATTAACATAAATATTTTGTATACAGTGTGCTTAGGCTTCTATTGCTAATGCAGTCCCTATTCGAGGACTTGCCCGCAACGTATGATCTTGAATATTATAGTTCATTGTTTTGTGACTAACAACGTGATGGTTCATTAGTGTGAAATAGGACTTTTATAAAAATAACAATATAATATATATATATATATATATATATATATATATATATATATATATATATATATATATATATATATATATATATATATATATATATATAATAAAGAAAAGAAAGCAAAATGTTGCCGTATCTACCAAAATTATTAAAAATACAATCTTAATTGGGGAGCTCGGCAAATTTGGGCGTGATAGGAGATCACACAATTTTCATTAAGCCGCCAATATTTCGGTCCTGGATTGGGACCTTCTTCAGGGCAGAACTGAAAAGAAGAACAGAGCGTATTCACTGATAGTGTCTGGGACAACTTTAAATTAATGATGTTATCATTAGGTTGTTATAACAAATAAAATTAGTGTGGAACAAGAATAAGATATTAGTCATAATAAGTTAAAATACTCACATGAGAAGTGCACAGAATTTCGTTAGCCTGAATGGCCGTAGGTTATACATAAAAAGTTGTTACATATAAAGGTTGGTTAATCCATAAAATATACAAAATACACATTAAAACACTGTAGATAAAATTCTAAAAAACAAATTTAACACATGGATGTAATTGGGAACCTTGGATGTTGAAAACATCGTTAATTAATTCACTTGTGACCACCACATATGGCCACCGCCATTTAGGAACAGATGACAAGAACGACAGGAGACAGCTACCCGACAGAGATAAGGCGTTTAGTCAAGAAAACTCAATTAACCAGAATGCGGGGTCGACACCTGGAAGGAACCGATAGAAAAGGAAGTACAAATATTGGACCCTAAGTGAGAGAGAGTAGCCAATTGAGCGACCAAAAACACCCGGTATGTAATAGTGGAAGGATAAAACACACCCTAATTATAAGTAAATGGTGAGCGAGGGAGCGAGAGAGAGAGTGTCAATAATGGGAGCAACGGAGAAGACAATTGTCTAGTGAATTAATTATTAATTTATTAATTTCTTGTTGGAATCTGATTGGAGGAAGAGATTGTCGGCAAAAAACCAATGAAGACTCGAGGCACCAGGAAATGTAAGAGAGGTGACGCAAGGAACTGTCAATGGAAGGAAGACAGTAATCACTAGGTGCAAAAGATGGCCCAGATAAAACGGAAGGAATCTGTGAAGCTCAAAATCAAAGAGAACCGTAAACAGAGAGAGGAAGGAAGAGAGAAACCCTGGAAATTACGGAGCTAAGAAAAGAGACGACCAACGCGGTACAGATGGATCATAAAACACTTGAAGACAAGGAAAGATTGTGAGAAGTTGATTTATCACAGGAGAGGAGGAAACTATATATGTTACTAAGACCATCCAGGTCGGTTCTTTTATTGATATTAAGGTGATTCTCCTGGATGTAACACATCTCAAGGAACTCTCTCTTGGAAAGATTATTGGAGAAATGAAGAATTTTGGGTTCCCTGAAATTAAAGGAATGACCATTGTCAACAGAATGGGTCGCCAAGGCACATCGGTGTGGATGGCATCTAGTGTCACTTTTATGGAGTGCAATACGACGATTCAAGGATTGAGAAGTTTGGCCAATGTAGATTGATGGACAATTGAGGCAGGTAATTGAGTAAACCAAGTCTGACATGGAAAGAACTGGCAGCGGGGCCTTCAGCTTACTGAAGACACGTCTGTTTTTAAAGAAGTAATATTTGGCGATTTTAATGTTGGGAATGACACGCAATATGTGGACCAATTTGTTTGTAAGGCCAGGAATGAATGGTAAAGAAAGCAACGACCAATTTATTTCGACTGGGGGAGTTAACGGGGGAGGGGAGATATGCGGTAGGTGGAGGGGAGGGGGTTCTGAGGGAATTTGATGGATATGAGTAAGCTTGTTGACTTCATCTTTGGTTCTTAGTAAGAGTTTTCGATTGTATCCATTATCTATGAAAAGTTTTGTAAGTGTTTCTTGTGACTGGAGTAAGACTATATAGAAGACTGAAGATAATAGTCCATCCTGATTTCTTACTCCAGTCACAAGAAACACTTACAAAACTTTTCATAGATAATGGATACAATCGAAAACTCTTACTAAGAACCAAAGATGAAGTCAACAAGCTTACTCATATCCATCAAATTCCCCCAGAACCCCCTCCCCTCCACCTACCGCATATCTCCCCTCCCCCGTTAACTCCCCCAGTCGAAACAAATTGGTCGTTGCTTTCTTTACCATTCATTCCTGGCCTTACAAACAAATTGGTCCACATATTGCCTGTCATTCCCAACATTAAAATCGCCAAATATTACTTCTTTAAAAACAGACGTGTCTTCAGTAAGCTGAAGGCCCCGCTGCCAGTTCTTTCCATGTCAGACTTGGTTTACTCAATTACCTGCCTCAATTGTCCATCAATCTACATTGGCCAAACTTCTCAATCCTTGAATCGTCGTATTGCACTCCATAAAAGTGACACTAGATGCCATCCACACCGATGTGCCTTGGCGACCCATTCTGTTGACAATGGTCATTCCTTTAATTTCAGGGAACCCAAAATTCTTCATTTCTCCAATAATCTTTCCAAGAGAGAGTTCCTTGAGATGTGTTACATTCAGGAGAATCACCTTAATATCAATAAAAGAACCGACCTGGATGGTCTTAGTAACATATATAGTTTCCTCCTCACATCCTCCTCTCCTGTGATAAATCAACTTCTCACAATCTTTCCCTGTCTTCAAGTGTTTTATGATCCATCTGTACCGCGTTGGTCGTCTCTTTTCTTAGCTCCGTAATTTCCAGGGTTTCTCTCTTCCTTCCTCTCTCTGTTTACGGTTCTCTTTGATTTTGAGCTTCACAGATTCCTTCCGTTTTATCTGGGCCATCTTTTGCACCTAGTGATTACTGTCTTCCTTCCATTGACAGTTCCTTGCGTCACCTCTCTTACATTTCCTGGTGCCTCGAGTCTTCATTGGTTTTTTGCCGACAATCTCTTCCTCCAATCAGATTCCAACAAGAAATTAATAAATTAATAATTAATTCACTAGACAATTGTCTTCTCCGTTGCTCCCATTATTGTCACTCTCTCTCTCGCTCCCTCGCTCACCATTTACTTATAATTAGGGTGTGTTTTATCCTTCCACTATTACATACCGGGTGTTTTTGGTCGCTCAATTGGCTACCTCTCTCTCACTTAGGGTCCAATATTTGTACTTCCTTTTCTATCGGTTCCTTCCAGGTGTCGACCCCGCATTCTGGTTAATTGAGTTTTCTTGACTAAACGCCTTATCTCTGTCGGGTAGCTGTCTCCTGTCGTTCTTGTCATCTGTTCCTAAATGGCGGTGGCCATATGTGGTGGTCACAAGTGAATTAATTAACGATGTTTTCAACATCCAAGGTTCCCAATTACATCCATGTGTTAAATTTGTTTTTTAGAATTTTATCTACAGTGTTTTAATGTGTATTTTGTATATTTTATGGATTAACCAACCTTTATATGTAACAACTTTTTATGTATAACCTACGGCCATTCAGGCTAACGAAATTCTGTGCACTTCTCATGTGAGTATTTTAACTTATTATGACTAATATCTTATTCTTGTTCCACACTAATTTTATTTGTTATAACAACCTAATGATAACATCATTAATTTAAAGTTGTCCCAGACACTATCAGTGAATACGCTCTGTTCTTCTTTTCAGTTCTGCCCTGAAGAAGGTCCCAATCCAGGACCGAAATATTGGCGGCTTAATGAAAATTGTGTGATCTCCTATCACGCCCAAATTTGCCGAGCTCCCCAATTAAGATTGTATTTTTATATATATATATATTATATATATATATATATATATATATATATATATATATATGTATATATATATATATATATATATAAAATATATATTTTATATATATATATATATATATATATATATATAATATATATATATATATATATAAATATATATTTATATATATATATATATATATATATATATATATATATATATATATATATATATATATATATATATATATATATATATATATATATATATATATATATATATATATATATATATATATATATATATATATATATATATATATATATATATATATATATATATATATATATATATATATATATATATATATATATATATATATATATATATATATATATATATATATATATATATATATATATATATATATATATATATATATGTCGGGACACTTTGAATTTCTGACACCACAAAACACTAAAAACATCCCAAACAACAGTAGACCAAGATAAGAAGCATTGGGCGAGCGACGTAACGGTCGAGGACGTCGTAGGAAATGGCAGCCGACCAAAACGATGAAGACCGGGCAACCGAAAATGGACCTGCCAAAAGTGTTGTGCCGGCAAGTAAGCCGACACACCCACCAAGGCGGGAAAATCAAAGCAACGCATGAGTTACACCACAGGAATCAATGAACACACGATGCGTTGCTATAATAAAATCACAAGACCTGACAAAGAAATCACTGAGAAGAGAATCACTCGCCGCCTTGACCCACCACCATCAATCCCAAGCGCAACCGACGAAATAATTAATCAAAAATTCCCGCAACGACAAAGAAACCCCAACAGCACAAAATCAGGATTCAAATGGTAAACAAGAATAGAAAACAAAATCAACAACATCAGAAGAGATCTAAGACATTTTACCCAGTTTATGAACGGGAACCCGTCCAAACGTGTCACACAGGGTGTAGACAAGATCAAATCCAAGTCTTTCAACAGAACACTGCCAGAAATCCTTGACACTTTGAAACAAAATCTATCCGTCTATACCGCAAGACTCCGTAGATACAAAGAATCAAACGAGAGGAAAGACACCAACAATCTCTACCGCAAAACTATGTACAGGCAGCAGTGACTGAACCACCAAATAAACAAGAACTCACAGATTATTGGAAAAGTATCTGGTCAGAACCCAAACTACACAATAATAACACCCCCTGAATCAATGCCGAAGAAGACAAACATAAACATGTGACAGAACAAGAAAATTCCACCTTAATTACACAAGAAATTACAGAACCAATCAAACACATATAACTGTAAATGCCCTGGAATGGACAATATACATTCCACATTAACTACTGTGGGACCAAATAGCATGATGAGGCACCTGAATACAAAAAATTCCGGAGGTAAAATAGACCCCCGTTCGGATCTCCGGGTGGGGGCTGGTTCAGGAGCGTCGACTTGCAGAGACCATAATTTTAAAATAGATTTTTGCAACATACGAGGTTTAAACTCGAATATAAAGACAATGCACCAACACCTGCAATCAAATAAACCTCATGTACTCGCTCTCTGTGAAACCAAGTTCAACTATCTTTATCCTGGGTACGACTTCTATTCCCGATTTAGGCGTAACTTTGGAATCTGCCTTTTTGTTAGAAGCGACCTCTCTTGCCAACGAGAAGAGGCTCTGGAGCCCCCAAATTTGATGTTATGTGGTTAAAAATAACGACTCAACAAACCACAAGGTTCATCTGTAGCCTCTATCGACCACCAAGTGATACCAACTTTAGAACACTTTTCGCTTCTCATGCAGACACCATCGATTATCTACAAACTAACTATCCAAGTGCCGAAATTGCCATCCCGGGCGACTTTAATGTCCACAATATTAACTGGCTTAAATATTCAAATACTACCGACGAACAAGGTCGTGAAGCTGAATCATTTTCAATCAGTTGTGGCTTAACACAGCTTATTGTCGAACCAACGCGGATCCCTGATCGAGACGGGGAGTTCGCCAGTCTTATTGATCTGTTTTTGATAACCAATCCGCAGATTTACACGGTCACCGTAAATCCGCCGTTAGGTTCTTCCGACTATAAACAGTGACAGAGAGGCGCCTAAGCTGCGCAAGATTTAGCACTACAAATCTGCTAAATAGGAAGATCTCGTGGAACTTTTCCTTGGATAGACACATGTTTTCGATCCGACAACCCATCTGACTGCGCCAGGGAGGTCTCCGATGTTATTTTGACTGGTATGGAACCTTACATCCCTTTTTCGAAGAAATGCCCATTAAACGGCAAGCCTTGGTTTGACTCAAAATGCAAAGAAGCTGTTGCTTCTAAACATCTTGCCTACCGACAATGGCGAGAAAATCCTAACACCATAAATCACCTTTGTTCGTGCCCAGAACAGAAATTTCACCAAATTCACCATACCACCACTCACAGGGCCAGATAATTCTATTGCAATGACACCTGTCGAGAAAGCGAACTTGTTGGCTGAACTTTTTGCTTCACATTCTACTGTCGATTTTCAAGGAAAAAGACCACCTACTATTCCCATATTGCAGTCAAGGATGCCCGATGTCGTCTTCAGGGAGCGTATCATAAAGTGTATTTTAATGAAGCTAGACACCAAAAGGGCTTCTGGCGCTGACGGAATACCTGCCATAGTTCTCAAAAACTGTGCAAGGGAACTAACACCAGTTTTCTGTAGACTTTTCAACCTATCCTATAGAAAGGGAATATTTCCTTCCTGCTGGAAATGTGCCACAGTTCAGCCGATACCTAAAAAAGGCAAGAAGTCTTTGCCAAATAACTACCGACCAGTCGCACTGCTTTCAAAAATATCGTAACTCCTGGAAAAGGTTGTCAATCAGCATCTTCTAAAATATCTTGAAGGATTCAACATTATTAGCGATCACCAATATGGCTTTCGTAAACATAGATCAACAGGAGATCTTCTGACTTATGTAACACATGTTTGGAAAAACGCAATTGAACACTTTGGAGAATCTCGAGCGGTTGGTCTTGACATATCCAAGGCGTTCGACTGTGTTTGGCACGATGGACTGCTGGCTAAGCTACGCTCTTATGGTATGTCTGAAAAATTCTGTTTGTGGTTCTCATGTTTCCTCAGAGAGCGTTCTTTACTAGTGGCCGCCGACGGATTTCTTTCTAACACCTTCACTATCAATGCCGGTGTGCCACATATTGTCTACTAGTCTCTTTCTCATTTACATTAACGATTTAACGATCTGCTGGAAAAGGCCGGGAATCCAATCTACAGCTTTGCAGATGACAGTACGCTTATCTCTTCATTTACTTTGAACGCTCGGACATCGGCTACTCAAGCGAATATCCGCAGACACCAGGAGGTCGTTTAACTTAACAAAGACCTGGAAGAAATTCTATCTTGGGGTGACAGTAGCCAAGTGGAATTTAACGCTAGAAAAACCCAGGCAGCAGTTTTTTTTAAAAAAGTTAACGTTGCTGAGCCTGACATAGTCTTGTCGGGGCACTCCATTCCCCTAGCATCGTCACTCAATTTGTTGGGCGTTAATTTGGGAGCAAATATGTCCTGGCATGAACATGTTGAGAGCTTCTTAATTGGGAATATTATTTCGAACCAGAAAGCTTTACCCTCCACGACAACTGTTAATTCTTTACAATGTTCAAATTCGACCAACTATGGAATACTGCTCCCATGTTTGAGGCTCCGCTTCCAAACACACACGGCATTTGTTGGAATCTGTTTAGAGAAGAGCTGTTCGTCTGATTGGAGACCCGGAACTGACCGGCAGCCTTAATTCGCTGGAACATCGAAGAACGGTTGGCGACTTGAGTCTGTTCTACAAGTATTTTCATGGAAGGTGCTCGAAGGATGTAGCCCGCTTAATTTCTCCCAAAGCTGTGCATGTTAGAAATACACGTCGCGCTAATACTTCACATTCGTATGAGGTTCAGCTTGTTACTCCGCGTGCAACGCTTTTCAAGCAATCTTTTATATGGAGAACATCGTCCCTTTGGAATAATTTGCCCAGGGCTGTGTTTCCGACCGAATACAATTTACAGTGATTCAAGAACAACGTGAATCGCTGTTTCCACGCTAAACACCACGGTACTTAATATGACAGGTATTTATAGACATATATCAGTTACAAAAAAAAGCTGCGAGAGAAAAAACATCAGAGATATTTACAACGGAATCCTGGTATTCTCTCTACAAACCATTTCTATTAATATTCAAAAAACAATTTTTCGATTCACGAAAAACCTGAAAAGTACGTATTATACAATATATACGAAACAACCTCTCTAATACCCAGTCCCACCTTATTAGCCCTTTAAATGTGTCACTGCAATAGTTTTAGATTACCTACACCAAGGATCTAGACGTATCACATGATATATACAAAGCAACCTCTCTAGCACCCTTTAAACATTTACGTACTTTGCTCTCAATAATAATATTAAAAAATTTGTTCATTATAGGAACTGGAAACGAAGAAAAATTCTCACAATGATACAGAAAATAAGCAGTGTTTACCGACCCCCACCCCTTTCCCCCTCATCACTTTTTGTAATATTGCATTACAACTGTAGGGTACATTCCTACTTTGAGTACTATACGAGGCTGGTTTGGGGTAAACCTTTTTTATTTTTCAACATAGTCTCCTTTTAGGCTTATACACTTCGTCCAACGATGTTCTAGTTTGTTGATCCCTTCCGAATAATAGGATTTGTCCAAGTCTGCAAAATATCCATTAGGTCTGCAATCACCTCCTCGTTTGAATAAAATCTTTGTCCCGCCAGCCATTTCTTCAAATTGGGGAACAAATAGTAGTCCGAGGGAGCCAAGTCTGGAGAATAGGGGGGATGTGAAACGAGTTGGAATCCTATTTCCATTAATTTTGCGACCACAACTGCTGAGGTGTGTGCTGGTGCGTTGTCGTAATGGAAAAGGACTTTCTTGTGGGCCAATTGCGGGCGTTTTTCTTGCAGCTCGGTTTTCAAACGGTCCAATAACGATGAATAATATTCACCTGTAATAGTTTTACCCTTTTCCAGATAATCGATGAGGATTATCCCTTGCGAATCCCAAAAGACAGTCGCCATAAACCTTTCCGGCCGAAGGAACGGTCTTCGCCTTTTTTGGTGCAGATTCCCCCTTGGTAACCCATTGTTTAGATTGTAGTTTGGTCTCAGGAGTATAGTAATGTATCCATGTTTCATCCACAGTGACGAAACGACGCTTAAAGTCCTCCGGATTCTTCTGGAACAGCTGCAAACCATCCTTGCTACACTTCACACGATTCCGTTTTTGGTCAAGCGTGAGCAATCGCGGCACCCATCTTGCGGATAGCTTTCTCATGTCCAAATGTTTATGCAAAATATTATGTACCCGTTCAGTCCAGATGCCCACAGCACTAGCAATCTCACGCACCTTAACTCTTCTGTCATCCATCACCATATCATGGATTTGATCAATGATTTCTGGAGTCGTAACCTCCACAGGCCGTCCAGAACGTTCAGCGTCACTTGTGCCCATATGGCCAGTCCGAAAATTTTGAAACCACTTATAAACTGTTCTAATCGAAGGTGCAGAGTCACCATAATGTTTATCAAGCTTCTCTTTAGTCTCCTGAGGCGTTTTGCCTTTCATAAAGTAATGTTTAATCACCACACGAAATTCTTTTTCGTCCATTTCTTGAAAATCACTCGACTTCCTTGATTCACACGAATGCCAAACACAAAGAAATAGACCAATATGGCTGAAACTTGGTGTGCGTGTTGGATGCTACTAACTAAAACATGACCTCTATACGCGCCGGTGGTGCCATCTCTCGGACTTTGCACGGACTTTTCAAACCAGCCTCGTACTTGCACAAAATTTAAAATCAATATTTCATTACGTTCCAGCGTTATCGTGCCAAAAAGTAGACAGAGAGTCCGACAGACCGACGGTAATGCAGGACTATGGTTTTCGTGGCCCCTAAATTATGAAGAAATGTAAAAATCTCGTAAAATGTTTTTTTTATGAATACTATGCTTCTTTTTAGCAAGGGAAGTAAAAAGTGAAAATGGATGGTTTTAACGAACTATCAAATTATGGATTTTTTTACATATCTTTATTAGGCGATATTTTCTTTATGTGTTTCGTACGGAACGCTTAGAAGATCACTTCGATGTTTGGATTGCCAAAAATCGCTGTCCCCCTTAACTGGGACATTCTCCACAGGGTATAGATTGAGCGAAAATTATCACGAGTGCATTACCTTTAATAATTTATCTGGTATATAAAAAAATAAAATTTCAAGGTCATCAGTCTTCAACAAAAATCGGAAACAAACTTTGTTGAAAACTCATTTGGGGTGTATTTTGTGAAATCATTGATCATTTTATACCTCCGTAACAAAAGTTTTTATTTTAAAAGCAATCAACTTATGGAACACTAATTGTGCAAGTCCGACTTGCACTTGGCTGGTTATTTTTTAAAATAATAATTACTTTCACACATTCACCTGACTGATGTCTTTCTAAATACATTAATAAAATGCTGACATTTGATATAATTCTTTTAAGACTTACTTAAAAATATGAGCTTGAAATGATAAGAATCTCTCGCGATCCATGGCTCTTAAAAACGTTTGCATATTCACACTTATTACACTTAAATTTAACTAGCGTAAGGCCACTCAGATTATAAATATTTCTTAGAATTTTCTCGTTATGCCTTCCCTGAACAAGCTTCTACTGACGGACAAGTACGAACAGTAAGGGGACAAAAAATTTTTTAGTCGATTTTCAATACCAAAGGTATTCTAAAACATGATCAGCTCTTGAAGTAAAACCTGATTGTATTTATTAATTAAAATAAATGATTTTTAATTGAGATTCTATATGAACGTGAGAGCGTGCAGAAGTTATTTTTATTGGAAGAAGATATTAACGAATATTTTTAATGAGCTGTCAAACTTTGCGTTTTTTAATGGGATAACGCGTATGATTATCAACTTTCAAACTGCTTTTAGAAAATTTTAATATTTTGCTCCATTTTTGTTCAATTTATTTTAAAAAAATACTCTAAAAACCGTCAGATTTTTGGCTTGGCGTCCTCTTTTAATGCAACCTCTAAATGTCTCCCTTATTCTTAGACATACAATGTGGAAAAAAACCTTCTGGTAACTGTTTGATGTCTGCCTGCCTATGTATATATAAGTAATAATTTATGTAAAATATGTATTTATGTCTTATAATTACAATAATTCCAGCTTAGCTGAGGGAAGTCTAAATGAATCATTCAAACATATCTGCTTTTACATAAGATTGCCCTTTTAAAGCATATAAAATGGAATGTCAGATACGAGGTTAAGGCTATCAAGATTTAGGAATATTTTCGATCGAGATGGCTTTGCAAGTCAACGCACAGCGCCTTCTTTGATGGATTTGCAAATGCAGCTTTTTTTTAACCGTCAGTGTTGATTATATCTAGCATTGCCTGGAAAATATATTATCAATCATGTAATGAAATAACATAAAGTATATTACTACTTGCATGGACAGACAAAAAGATAAAAAAAAATGTGCGAATCGAGCAAAGATGGGGTTTATATACTACTCATGAACTACAGATAATAAATTTGTAATAAATATAAAGAAGAAGTTCACTCTCAGCTATTATTTTAAGTTGTCAGACCATACTTTTGTAAGCAGCCTTCTACAATTAGAGGATACAATTTTTAATTATTTCATTTTCAACCGTATAGGAAAATCAGGCCTCAGTTTTCAAGACGTCACGTGGCAATCCACCATGTTAAAAAAGGGATAATTGATGACGCGTTTGGTTGTTGCAGGTTAAACCTCTGCTCTATAACCCAAAAAATGTCATAAGAGAAATAGCTTCTCAGAATTATTCTATTTATCCGCGTATGATTTCTTACGCAATTGATATTCTTTAATTAAACCATTTACCTTTCAACATCTTTGGGGAACAAGAAGAAATTCACTCCCGGCGTACTTTTTAAATTATTTTTACAATTGTCAACGGCACAATAATAATCTTCTTTCCCCATAATTGCATAAATTGTTTGTCAAGCTTTTCGATTCTCTTCCCTTACAAACGTTTTCAATTCTCTTTTTATAAAAAACTCTCTGTTCCTTCTATCTTTAAATTCATATAAACTAGAGTCACATCAAGAAATGATCGAAAATACATTTCAAAAAATAGATTCCGAGTTCAGATGTAAACATTGAGCAGTCATTTCGAAAGAGGGATCCGTCGACGCACGCGCCGTCAATATCTGGTCACCAACGTGGAGCTCACTTTCACTACTGTATTGAGTTTACTGTGATTATATCGTGAATTAAATCAGGTGATGGATGAGAACCTATCATTAAAAAAATAGATTATCATTTATATGCTTCTTCTACTGCGACTCTATTCCAGCAGAAAGGACATATTCCATTTCAGTGATTTGACATACCTACAAAAAATTGGTGTTAGTTTGCTGGCACAGTGGATATTGACGATGACAGGCATCTCTACAAATAGTTTCTCTAAAACGGAAATATACAAACATTATTCTTAATAACAATAAAAGCATAACAGTCCCAGAACAAAAGTCCGAGGAACAACTACACCTGTATTTTTTCTTTTTTTCAACTTTTTTTCTCACAGAGTTTGTCGCCTTTCATTTTTATAAAAATTAATTTTGTAGTGTCTGAACCATACATATATATATGGTATGTGGGTTCAGTTGCAATTAGAATATTTTATAATAAACCCACATTTGATTTATAAATGTTGGTAAAAGCTACAGATTGTATCTTTAATATTAATTGATAAATGTTATTGTTCGTGTTATTATTATCACCCCTTCATCCTTATCTTGCAGCATAATACAGTGAAAAATTTTTAGAAACACTTTTATTTTCCTTACTAAAGGAAAGTATTTTTATTTAGTAAACTACTAGGTGAGTAATGCGTGAAATACCAAATGATGAGATCGTAAATACGCCCCTTGTTAAATTGAAACAAGAAAAAATCATTATTTTGAGAATGTGGAATCTTTGGTACAATGACACTACTCAGTCTGTCAAGTAAGAAGGTGTCTGCGATAATTCATTTTTGGTAGATGCGATACTAGCGATTCAACAAAAAATCGGTAGCGGGAACCTTTGTCTACGACGTATTTTAGTAAAAGTATCAGTCGATTCCGAACTTCCGTCAAAATCACGTAAAATCCAAAATGAATCACTTTTTTGCGCATCGGTTCGAGGCAGTCTTTTTTGTTCCCATCCAAAGGAGCCTAAAATGACACATTCCTCGGTCTCTAAATATATTAAAAAGACGGTATTGTTTTAACGAGACGAAAAATGTCGATGACTTGCCAAAATGTGGCTCGATAGGCAAAGTCATTTCGAAAGTCGAAAAAAACGAATCGTGTCTTTGTTTTCACGGGACCAGAAATTGACGCTGCGTCAAGAAACGGCAAAATTAAGAAAATTCGGTTTAACTGTGTTCCATGAGACCATTTGACAATGTTCTCGTGCTCATGATGTCAAATTCCGAAGCACGTTGAAGAAACCTTTGCTGGGCGAAAATCACGTCGTGAAGCGGTTCGCTTGGGCCTACAATAAGATACTAGAGTAGCACTCATAATGGCCGGACGCCAATCTTATTGAAAAGGTTTGGTTCCTTGTGAATAGATAGCTCAGAGGAAAGAGTCTGAGGACTTTGACTCAGTTGTATCACGTGATTCGAAAAATTTTCAGAGTATGCAGAAAATCTCAAAGATGCCAGGCGATTATTGATGCAGTAGGCGATTGGACAACTTACTAAGGTAATATAGCCCTTGTTAGCACACCAAAGAATACATTGATGGCAAAAAATATTCTCGAAACATATTTTTTCAAGAATATTAGCGATCACGTTCTTACTTGACAGAATATATATCGAGACTTCACCAAATATTTTATTTTTGCACTCGACGTGCGTTTCGTTAATCATCAGACGCTATGATGAAGCTAATATGGTTAGCAAAACGCGCGTCGAGTGCAAAAATAAAATCTTTGGTGTAGTGGTGATAGAGTAGTAAGAACAAATAATGTAAATTTCTATTTAAAAAAAACTTATTCATATATGGCTAAAGAAGTATTTGAAATTAAAAAATTATCGTATATGAATTAATGATAAACTAATAATTTACACATTATAAAAAAAAAATGGTAGTGATTTTTCCAGTACTTCCCATGCAAACACTGCTATTCGCTGGGAGCGGATCATTAGCGCCACCTAGACCAGTGATTTATCGCAACTTGTCAAATATAGTATAGGAATGATAATGTAAACAATAAAAAATATTGATTGTTAAGTTATTTATTGCAATTATTAAATTATTCTGTTCCTACAGTACATATACATCGACTATATCGCTCTTGTTTTACTTCTGTTAAATAGTAAGTGTTGTTGGTGTTCTCGATATAATCTGGTACATCAATCAAAATACGTAAATAAATATTCTGGTAGCAAGATTACAGTTGTTTGAATGCAATGTACAATATTCACAGGTCACAAAGATGAATATAATAATAAAGACGGGATTTCAAGACCTAAGCCGTAATTTTGACTTCTAACCCTAAACTATGACAATTGGCATGTTTTTGCACATGTGAGAAATGTGGAAGAACTACGAATTATTGGCCAAAGTTATCTGGTACGAACCCACATAATTAGGCAATCGTCTGTCACATCAACACCGTACAAGACATCTTTAAATGTAATTACCTAAAATGCAGCTCTATCTTAAATTTTATTGAAAAGTAATCAACACTAAAACAATTAAATAATAGAAGTATTGCGTAAACTATGTTAAAAACGTAAAACTAATTCAATGGGACTGCAACATAGGTTATGTTTCTTTTTTACAGCAGCTATCTATTTGTTTCTTTAGTTTAATTTCCACACTGTATTGGAAATGTGTAAAATTTATATTTGCTGTTTTTTGCGTTATTTTTGCAATTCACTACACAAGTATTGTGACCCATTTCAAAAATATTGATACAAAATGTATCCAATATATACTGTATTTGACAAGAGCTATCCCTACAGGTTTGACATTTCTGCCATAGCGTGCGCTGCGATCAATGTGGTTTTCCCCACCATGTGCTTCGCAGCCAGAGAATAAGTGATGATTTGGTTGTCTCATACTAAAGAATAACTTAATCCAAGTTTTACAAATCGATATTTTACACAAAAGATACTTTATAGTGAGATATAAACAGAAATAAACAGGGCTTCTAATAACTGGAAGTAATGTTAAATAATTTTATATTCAGAGTCTAGGCTTCAAGAACTCTGAACCAGAAGTATATTACGATATACACGTTGTTCCAGTATTCCGTGTACATAGAGTTACTGTGGATTTCTGGGATGAAAATATCACCATTTAATCTAACCTACCTTGGTCTAAAAATTCGTAATTTTTGAGATACAGGGTGTCAAATTTATACTTTTATTTTAGTTTTTCTTAACTAGCTTTCTTAATAATTGTACTATTTATACAAGATTCGGTGCTAAGGGTTTTCTGAGATGAGAAATCGAAATCAGCACACTGTTTTGTTGTAAATTGTAGGGGGCGCCACTTATTGCACTGTATACTTTTAAATTGTCATAACTTTTTTATACCACTCTGTAAGATATTTTTAATTAAAAATTCTTATTCTCTGCCTTCTCCTGGCTAAAAAAGCTCTCTTGGTAAATATTGCTCCGAGCAACAGTTTCTGAGATAGCGGAATGTTTGTTTCCATTTTTAATTCCATTGTCAATTCGCAAATGCGTTCCTTCACACGTTTCTTCACATTGTATAGTTACTTGGCAACGCTCAAAAATCACTCTGGTAATGATGTAAGATATATGTTCTATGTCTTAACTGTCTTGTAGTAATACTGACACAAAGTAATTTTTTACTGATATCTAACAAGTTTTACGAGTATTAACGAGAATTAATCCTTTTTCAAGCTCAACGGTTTTTTAAATCTAGATTATTACGAAGTACACTCTTGGTGAGTGAACTAATATGATTTTTGTGTTTGGTTTTTGTAACGGCAACGGTCGCAAAAGTGCTCGCATATACGAAAGATTTCCGCATCTTCGGACTTCTAACCATCAGACTTTTGCCAATATTGAGAAGCGACTTCGAAAAATTGGTAAATTTAAGCCGATCAGCAATAATGCTGGGCAGCCTTCACAAGCTAGAGCACTCGATGTTGAATAGGAAATCCTTGAAATTGTACACGATAATCTTGGAATCAGCACTCGTTTAATTGAACGTCAAACGGGAATATCAAAAAGTACAACTAACCGGATCATTAGACAACAAACCCTTTCATATACAGTCCGTCCAGGAACTCTTACCTCCAGACTTTGGATACCGTTTGCATTTTTCACAAATTATTGAAGCACGCAAAGCGACTGTTCTGGCTTTTCACACTAAAATCCTGTTTACAGATGAGGCACGCTTCACTCGACATGGTATAACAAATATGCATAACAATCATGTTTACGCTGAAGAAAACTCACATGCTGTACAACAAAAACAGTTTCAACGCGAATTCAGTATTAATGTCTGGATGGGATTTGTCTCGAACTGTTTGATCGGGTCGTTTAGATTACCACATCGACTTCATGGTGACATTTACTTGGATTTCATCCGTGAAACTATTCCTGAATTATTGGAAAACTTACCCATTCATTTACGTCGCAACATGTTTTTCATACACGATGGTGCACCACCCCATTTTGCGCATAATGTGAGCATTTTTTTTAATCAAAGTTACCCAGATAAATGGATCGGAAGAGGTGAAAATGCTCCTATTTCCTGGCCACCTCATTCGCCAGACTTAAATCCATGCGATTTTTTTCTTTGGATTGCATTGAAATCAAAAGTTTATCAAGTTAAAATCGACAACACTGAGTAATTGTGGAATGGGATTCAAAATGCTGCTAACGCTTTACGAGATGAAGACATTTTAAGAAGAATACATTTAAATTTCCTGCGACATATTATTTTATGCATTAACGAAGGTGGAGGCCAAATTGAACATTTATTGTGAAACCAATACCTTCTCAGTTAAGCGATTAAATTTTTTTCGAATTTATCAATTTGTGGGTAATCTTTTATGCCCTTAGCCAGTTGGTTTTTACATTCTTACTGTTGTTGGTCTTTAAATTTATTATTGTTGTTAGCCTGCTTAAAGATGTTCTATATTTCAAAGACTATTCTTTTGGACCTGTCCTAAGCCTTGATGAACTGTGAAGGAACGCATTTGCGAATTTGACAATGGAATTAAAAAATGGAAACAAACATCCCATTATCTCAGAAACTGTTGCTCGGAGAAAACATTTACCTAGAGAGCTTCTTTAGACAGGAGAAAGCGGAAAATACGAACATTTAATTAAAACTATCATATAGAGTATTATAAAAAAGTTATGACAATTTAAAAGTATACACAAAGTCCAATAAGTGGCGTCCCCTACGATTTACAACAAAACTGTGAGCTGATTTAGATTGCTCATCTCAGAAAACCCTTAGCACCGAAACTTGTGCAAATAGTGCAATTATTAAGAAAGCTCCTTAAGAAAAACTAAAATAAAACTATAACTTTGACACCCTGTATCTCAAAAATCACGAATTTTTGGAGTTGGGTTTAGTTGGGTTAAATGGTTATATTTTCATCCCAAAAATCCACAGTAACTCTATGTACACGGAATACTGAGATACCCAGTATATTGAACCATCCCTCTAACCCCCTATGGCATCTTTTTAAACCGGTTCATCTTTTACTATAAATAATTAGGTTTAATTTTTTCCACTATGCAATCAAAAATCAGGAAAAATTCTTAAAATACTATTAAAACTATATAATATTTAACGTCATCACTGTTTTTACTCCCCATTCCCTATCAAAAATTGGCGGATTTATCAGTTAGAAGAACGGTATCGTGTAACACGATATATAAAAGCACCCCTCAAACTCCTATTCTGAGACTTTTAAGCCCAGCTAAGGGCTTTTACTGTACTAACTATAAATAGTTATGCTCAAAGCATATCCATTTTCTCAAGTAAAAACTAGGAAAAAATATCAAAACACTATTAAAACTATACGATATATAATAAGCCCCTCTCCGTTTATTTGAAGAATTCAACGATATATACGAAACAACTCCCCCAACCTCCTTCTCGTCATTTAACCCCCTATATATTTTACTATTATTTATTTTATTAAATTTGTCCAATATCCTAAAACATGGACCAATTCTTTTAACAAATATGCAATATTTAACGAGCCCCACCTCCTCCTATATAAAATTAAAGTTAATAGACTCCAAGAACCCTGGAAAGACGTAGCACGACGCAACCCCTTCAACCTCCTCCCACGCTCCCTTAATCCTCCATAAGTGGTAAAGTAAATAATTATGTATAAAATGTGTCTATTATTTTAACAAAGAAACCGGAAAAAATTACCATATCCGTATTAAAACCATACAAAATGTATCGACAAGGTTGGGAATCTGCCATCTAACTCAGTTTTTTGATGATTTGCTTTTAAGGAATGATTGATGGTAAACCCTAGGAGATATAATATAGCTATGTAGAAAGCAAAAGTGATACAATAAAACCCTGTGGAACACCCATGGACCTTTTAACAAAGACGATGGTCCCTCCATGGCTTTTACTGTATTGAAAATGGCGCTATAATTCCTATTCCTATTGTTGCTACAGGATGACGCAGTTGACTTGTTGTACGATATAAAGCCATGTTACCGTATCACCCCTGCAAAACACTTAATACAAGCATAGCTTACATTTTGCCAATGAGGTATAAAGAACACAAACTCGTCCCAGAGTGGTACTACGATAGGGAGCGCATCCGGAGGCGATTATTTTTGTGTGTTTCCACACAATACAATGGAAAACACTAGTCCTAGAATCATGTTTCTTCTAAAAATATTATGAATTACGTACTGGATAAGAAGATAATTCATATAATACGTTTGAATTGAAAAACAGACGTTAGACACTAGGGTAATCACGTAAGTGTATAGGCACCTATTGTGCATAGGAAAGTTTTTATTTTCACCAACTAATCCACCAAATTCGTCAAAGATTGACATACTGGTAACTGCCATTTATCTATCGACGATTATCTCAAGTGACTTACCAGGGGATACGAATTGTCCTAGCTGCTAGCCGGGTACGTTTCTTAGCTTCATCGAGAAGCTGTTATTATTTTTACCTGTATTTAAGCAAAACCATATTTTCGAATGATTTGAAGAATGTGTTTTTATAAATTAGTTCACAGTTAAAAGTCGCTGGAAAAATCGTTTACCCAGCCCAATTAATCATTTTTTGATTTTATTATTTTATAAATATAAAAATAAAACTTTCTCAATGTAATTTAAAGGTCAATAACATTTTTATTAATTTCATATTAGATATAATAATCTTAGCTGATTTATTTTTAAGAAGTATCTTTGGTGGGGATATAATCTAATTATTCAAATAGTGCAATTTAGAAACGCAGTTATTTTCAAAACAGATTCCAAACTGTACAACATCGTATAGTATGGAAGGACCAGGTCATCACCTCTATTACCAAAGCCCATCAGCTCCTCGACAAGTTTTACCCTTTTCTAAACAAGTCCAGTAAATTGTTAATACACAACAAGTTGACAATTAACAAAATGATCATCAGAGCCAGCCTCTTCCATTCCAATTCGGCATGGTGTCAAATGTCACGTACCGACAGAGCCACCTTCCAGTCCGTTCAAAACAAGACCCTTCGAATCATCGCCAAAGCCCTATGGTTCGTCCGAAACACTCAGATTCATCGAGACCTTCAAATGCTCACAATCCGGGAATTCATGAACAACGCTCAGCTCAAATTTCTGGACGAAGCCACTCACCACTCTAACCCCACAATCAGAAACGTCTACGAACCTCCACCCAACGCCAGACGTGACTACCTAAGACCCTCTAACCCTCTATCACAGGATTAGCTTGAGGTTACTGATACCTAAATATATTAAGATACAAACGTATCATCGTGATTAGTTCACCTTATTGTATAATAGTTATAGGTTTAACCTCTCTAATTGTCAATAAAAGATTATAGAACATATCTAATAAAGTAACTAAAAGTTTAACGATCTGTAATGCGTGACTTGTGAAATTAATTTTTAAATAATATTGTTTACCAAATATATTTTCTTATAAAAAAATTGTAGATTATAGGTCTGAAAAGTATTTAGATTCTACATAACACATAAAAACGAATCAGAATTTTAAGAAGCTGAGGGCTGGTCTCACACTGTAACTGACTATGTGCGACTTTTCATCGTACGTAGTCGCGCGACTACACAGGAAGTTTTCCGACCTTGGAAATGTAATGAGCGTTCTCACCTGGACCGACTTAGTCGTGAGACCACTAGTCGGTTCCAGTTGTGAGAGCGTTGATTATATTCTCATGGTCGGGGAACTTTGTGCGTAGTCGTGCAACTACGTACGACCAAAAGTCGCGCGTGGTCTGTTCCAATGTGAGACCAGCCTAAAAATCAAGGAATATGAATCTACGCCCCTACATAAAAAAATTAAATAAAACCATAAAAACGTTTATAATAGCCTGATCTAACGTAATAAGAATTTATAACAAAAGCGCTATGTTTTCATTATTTGTTTTGTTTATTTATTGTGTTATGTAATTAGTAAAAACAATAAAATTAATGGCTTAAGTTACTTGTTTTATTTCTAATCTACTGTATTATTATCGAAATACAATTAGAAAGAAATAAAAATGCATTAAAAGGTGATCTGATCTTATAATGACTACATTTAATCAATTCTGATATTATTTTTGTATTTATTGATGTACAAAAGGAATTAATAATACTTATAAAGTGTTTTACATAGGGTGTTTTATAAGGCAAAACCATATTTCTTTTATGGGCCTAGCACACGTGCTGCAGAGAAATCTCTAAAGCGGTACAGGAGCGACACGTATATGGTAAAAGCGTTTCACGTTGGTTTTGAATTGCTGTAAATTGTACTCGGTCGGAAACAAAGTCCTGGGCAAATTATTTTAAAGGGATGAGGTTCTCCGTATAAAAGACTGCTTGAAAAGGGTTGTACGAGGAGTAACAAGCTGAACCTCATACGGATGTGAAGAATTAGCGCGACGTGTATTTCTAGCATGCACCGCTCTGAGAGGAATTGAGCTTGCTACATCCATCAAACACTTCATAAAAATATATTCAAATTACCAACTGTTCTTTGATGTTCCAATGAATCAAGGTTGCGGGCCAGTTCCGGAAACAGGCGAACAGCTCTCTTCTGAATCATCGTCATTAGCTTATTCCATCCATAGTCGGATGTAAGACACCCCAGTTTGTCTCCAGTGAGCTTTGTTGTTTGCTTTTTGCATCCAATCGTGTCGTGCTAATCCTTTTATGTCGTCCGTCCATCTTGTCTGTGGTCTACCTCTGCATCTTTTGTGTTCTCTAGGCCTCTATTCAACTATATGGCGTGTCCATCTGTTATCATTCAGTCTTGTGAAATGCCCCGCCCAATTCCATCTTAACATACATCGTTGCACTACATCTTCACTTTTGATCTTCTTCGTATCTCGATGTTAGGAATACGATCTTGGAGTCCGATATTCTCCTCCCCATTGCTCTTTGGGTTACCTGGAGTTTATTTATTATACTTTTATTTAAAGCCCAAGTTTCAGTGCCATATGTTAATACCGGTAGTACATATTGATCGAATACTCTAGCTTTTATTGTATTTGGGATGTCCAATTTGAATGCAGATTGTAACCTTTCGAATGCAGCCCAAGCTAACGAGACTCTTGTATCCAAGTCAGCCTTTATTATTATTTTTTTTGATATTTCGATTTTTTGTCCTAAATATATAAAAGTTTGTACCTTTTCTATTCTTTCACCTTCCATTAATAGTTCCTGGCTGTTATCTTCACTTTCGTTGTTCAAATATTTGGTTTTGGTGAAGTTTATTTTTAGACCTATTTCTCAAGACTTGTTATTTAATTCCATCAGCATTTCTTGTAATTCTTCTGTTAGTGACCAGAATGATATTATCTGCGAACCTTAGGTGATTTAATCGTTCACCGTCCATAAGTATTCCTTTATTTCCCCACTTTAACGATTTGAACATGTCTTCTAGGGTCAAAGTGAACAGCTTTGGGGCTATCGAGTCGCCTTGTCTGATTCCTTCTTCAAGCATTATTGTGGCATTTTTATATATGTATTCAAGAAGAGTTGTGTACTTTTCATCGACTCTGCTGTTACTTAAGGCATTAAGGACTGCCCATATATCTACCGAATCAAATGCTTTTTCATAGTCAACCATTGCTATCCACAAGGTGACCTTATATTCATGTACTTTTTCCACTAGTAATCTAATTGTTTGAAGATTGTCCAAAGTGCTGTATCCTCGTCTAAATCCCACTTGTTCACGTGGTTGATAACTGTCTAATTTGTTCTTTAATCTATATGTTATGATTCTAGTAAGGATTTTGTGTAGTACCGATAACAGGTTGATGGGTCTGTAATTCTCCAATTTAAATTTGTTCCCCTTTTTAAATATAAGCACAATCAAGGGGTTGGTATTTTACTTTCTATGAGGCACATGTGAA
The DNA here is from genome assembly GCA_019049505.1 of Pachyrhynchus sulphureomaculatus. Taxonomy (NCBI): domain Eukaryota; kingdom Metazoa; phylum Arthropoda; class Insecta; order Coleoptera; family Curculionidae; genus Pachyrhynchus; species Pachyrhynchus sulphureomaculatus. Next base: position 142,162,229 of record CM032446.1, read on the forward strand.
ATAGAGATTGAAGAGAATGGATTATCGATGCCCCTCCATACTTTATCATTTCTATAGTTATCTGATCGTCCCCTGGTTCTTTGTTGTTGTTCATCTGTTGTAGGGCGCTCATTATTTCATCCGTTGTTATATCGGGAATTTCTTCATATCCCACATTTCTTTTTGTCACTCTATTTCTTTTTTCTTTTCCGGGCGGTGACGGTATTTTCGTGTCAAATAGTGTTTGATAATATTTCTATGTAGCTTCCTTTATCTCTTTGATTTGTGCGATCTCTTGGTTATCATTATTTATAAGTTTTATTATTTGATGTCTTCCTTCATTCATCTGTTTGTTTAGGTGTTTGAAACATTTTCCCACTTTCAAGGTTTCTTCGATTTTTCGAGTTTCCGTACTGTCTGACTTTTTTCTTTATTTTTTTTTGTCAATTTCTGCCAATTCTAATCTGTAATTTGTAGGATCATTTCTTAATAGTCGTCTCTGTTTCATTATGTCTCTTTATTTAATTTTTGTGTTTTTTCTTTTTACAATTTTGCTATTTGTTTTGTAGTCATGAATAGGCTGTTGGTTATTTGTGCGTTTAGTTCATCAAGTTCTGTTTGATAGTTTATGTGTTTTATATGATTTTCCAGTACTTATCGATATTCGTCTGTATTTTGCTTTATTAATTCTCTTGATGTCTTTATCTTTGTATGCGATATCAATCTACGTCTCACCTACTTCAAATTTATTCTTATTTTTGCTTTGATCGTCACTGCCATTGCTTATCGTGTTTAGGACTGTAGTATCTCTTCTGAATAGAATCCAACAAATACTGTGTATCTTTGGGAGCAGAGCCCTAAACATGGGAGCAGTATTCCATCGTTGATTGAATTTGAGCTTTGCACAGAATTAACAGTTGTGGAGTGTAAACCTTTCCAGTTCGAAATAATATTCCCAGATTTTGAGAAGCACTATGCTTGAAATATGTTCATGCCAAGACATATTTCGTCCAAAATTAACGCCCAGCAAATTGAGTGACGATGCTAGGGGAATGGAGTGCCCCGATATAGTTAGATAGTTATCTTTGGTTGAGCAACGTTAACTTTTTTAGAAAAAACTGTCGCCTGGGTCTGTCATCTTGAAAGCTGTAGATTAGATTCCTGATCCTTTCCAGCAAATCGTTAATGTAAATGAAAAAGAGAGTAGGAGACAGTATGGAGCCCTGGGGCACACGATCACTGATAGTGAAGGTGTTAGAAAGCAATTCGTAAAGAACGCTCTTTGAGGAAACATAAAAGCCATAAACTGAACTTTTCAGACATACCAGAAGAGCGTAGCATGACCAACAATACATCGTGCCAAGTACAGTAGATATATCAAGAGCAAGCGCTCGAGATTCATTTTATCGAGTTTCAGCATTCACTGAATAAAATAATCTCGCCAAATATAACTAACAAAAAAAAACATTTACTTCAAAAATGTACTTAGTCCGATCCTAAAATAATATTTGAAATTTTGTTACATACAAAACCTTGCTGTCGATATCAAGAATTTACTGCAGATAGTCTAAGTCAGTTATCTAGTCAGGTAATCCAAATAGACGAACGAGCTCACCGTTAACCACACCAGCCCATAAATTTATAGAAATTTATTGTTAAAAATTCATCATCAAAAAATATTGATGTTTCTTACTGTTAATACGTGACTATTTTGAAAATTCTACTTCTGGAAATTTATGATTTGTCATTAAGTAAAACTATTGAATGCAATTTTCTTTAATTTTATTTTACAGTAAAAGCCACTAGCAAATTGTATTGCACCATTTCAGCAGCAAAATACAGACACAGAAATAGACAAGACGTCCTCTACCGACCTTGAACTAACTGTTTCTTGGAAGGGAAAGGATTTTCACAAGAATATTTCTTTTTTATTATTCATCTTTTGTATACAGCATATTTAGTAAAAATTATTTTATAGGGATTTACAACCTGGCACAAAATGACTAACTTACAAATCTTTTTCTTCTTTCTCAGCCTGTGTTCATCCTCTGTAAGCCTCTTCTAAAACCTTCTATATCCTTGTAGAATTCGACATTTCATATTTAGAAGGTTAATGGCAATTAAAACGCTACGCATGCCGGCCGGGTCGGCGAAGATATATAGGAAGGGTTTGGGGCCTGGCTTTTCTGGGACATGGGGGTTAAGAAAAGGCTAGTAGCTAATTCAGGGCAGGGTCGCTATACCCTGTAGTACTTGATCTCCACCGGGATCGTAGAGGAGTGCTACCGTTACCCAAAAAACTTACAAAATGTCCTGTATAAACTCCGAACTATGAAAAAAAAAAACACCTTTTTATGGAAAAATTAAATAATTTATATTCAGCTATGTACCAGAAAGAATGTTTTTGCTGCGGTATGGTACAATTGTAGAGTTTTTAGGTGTAAAGATGCAATTAGTTTCAGTAAAAAAATAGTTCTAATGGATTTTTTACTGATATATTCTGTTAATACTCGTAATTGATACCAGAATACTTTAGTATATATTTAACACTGTGACTCAGTGGGTGCTAAGGTATATCCAGCTAAATATAGTGGTTGCTTCTGAAACATCATGAATCATTTCGTCATAAACTCTTAAACTAAATTGAGTGTACCCTAAATTCTATCTAGTTGACCACATTGTGGGAACGTAAAATACTACAACTTACATTATCAGTAACTCCTGCTGTATTTATAACTAGGTCGCGCCCACAAAATTTTTATTAGTGTTTTGGTTCCTCGTCACTATTTTCTAACATAAAAGACAAAGTAATTAAAACGGTGATAATTTAAATGAGTTTTTTGGAGAGAAAAATTTGTCTGGGCCGAATTTTCTTATTTCATTAAAGTTCAATTTTAAATTTGCACCTTCTTTGTCTGATATTTTCCTGTAAAAGTCAATGTTTATTCTATTTTTTTTATGATGTTGTACAAGAGCGGATCTAAATTGGTGTTTTAGTTTGATTAGGTAAAATAAATTAACCACAAAAGATTCGGTCAAGGTAGTTTATGTGGTTTAGGTAAGATAAGTCGTTGATTCTGAAATTATAATGAAAATTATAAATAAACTTATTTATTACAAAAAGTAAACAAAAAAAAATGTTAAAGAAGTTTCTTCCTTTGCTAAAACGTGGTTCTAAAATAAACACTGAAATGTACTTTCTCGCGCGAAGAAATAAGTTAATCCAAGCAATACATTTTGATATTTTTAATGATAGGTACCTTATAGAGAGATATTAATTTAAAAAAATGATGAAGTTATTTACCTCGTGCTTTCCTTCACACATACAAATCGTAAGGTTTATATTTTTTTCTTGAGATTATTCTATAACCAAATCCTTTTGTATACTATTTCTGCTAAGATTTGAAACAATGAAAATATAATAGTACTGAGTCAAGAAAACTTTAAATACCCTAAAAATGATATACAACACTTCCAACCTCTTTCCCAACCCGTTTTACCCTTTACGTATTTAACCAGAACTAATTTTATTTAAAGGCTGTTTATTATTACAACTAAAAACCAAAAAAAAGTTCATAATACTATTGAGAATATAGAAAATCGTCATCGTCTCCGACACTCCCTTCCCCTTAAGCGATGTCGGTCAAAAACTATAAGTTCTATTCCCACTTCAAGTATAATATGAGTACGTGTGTATATTGTATTTTATTAAATTATTTAAGAGTTTTAATTAGATTTTTATATTTTTTTTTTTGTTATGTATTATTTATTAAATGAAAAATAGATATGAAAGATTTATTTTACGAAAGGTTAAAAAATAACAACCGTGTATTTTCAAAATGATCAAAGATTGTTACCTAGAAATAAACACCTCGTGTCATGTTACGTCTTTTTATATCCATGGATCGATGAGTTGTGCTTTTTCTAACATTTATTTATAATAACGTCATATTACTGTTAATAGCTTCGATGTCGTCTATGTAGTGAATTAATTCGGATGACAAAACATATCAGGGTATAAAGAATCGCCCTCCACTCTCTTTATTGTCATGTTTACAAATAAATATACCTGTTCTTTCTTATGTTCATCTAAGATCAATGTTAATTACAAACATGCCGTATCTATAGATAAATACGGAAAACACACCACTATGCTTAACTTAGTAAAACTCTCCGAAGTTTGTATTTATTCCTTTTGTGGTGTTAAATATTAAGAAACAATTTTGTTTACTTGTTGGCAAGTTTCTAAGTACCATTTGTAATGGAATAAATATCTGTGACTTTTATTTTAGTTTTTATAACTTTTTTAATTTTAGCCATTCTGTCTCAGCAGCGTACTGGAAAGGTTAAATAAACTTACAAGGTTAAGGTCACAACATAAAATACATTTTTATAAACATATATTTTTGTATGCCAATACTAAATTACGTTCTTTAGCTGATGTTGACAAAGAGACGGTCAAATGCTATAGCAATATAAAAATTTGATAAAAAGTAGAACGAATTGCTATTTTCTTTTTGTATTTTACAAGAAGACTAAGATGCTAAAGATAATTCCTGTCCAATCTCATAACTAGATCAAGGCTTATACCATTCTTTAATGCCAATTCCAAAAAATTAAATTATATGAACTATTCCATTTCTCACTACCCATCTCATCAAATTGACAGTCAATCATCGCTCCTGGTGAAGCTAACATGGTTAGCGAAACTCGCGTCGAGTGCGTGCAGTCATTGTGACAAAGAATCCACATTCCCAGCTTAGTAACATCTCATTTGATGTTGGAATTTAAATCCAATCCAACCAAACCGTTACAAGAACAAGAAATTTGTATGGAATGCGCTAACTAAATAGTCTCAGATAAAACTTCATAATGGATGGATATATATATATATAAATATATATATATATATATATATATATATATATATATATATATATATATATATATATGTATGTATGTATATATGGAATATCATTTAGACATTTGCCTAGCTTTTGTGGATTTCCCACAAAGCATTTGACACTGTGAAACATTGGGCTATGAGGAATGCACATAATCTTGCCAGATTTGATTATTATAGGTATACCTAGATACTTAAGTATATATATGACAATGCAACTTCCAGTTCAATCTGACAAATCTATGAAGCCTATTATATATATATATATATATATATATATATATATATATATATATATATATATATATACATACATTATACATATATATATATATATATATATATATATATATATATATATATATATATATATATATATATATATATATATATATATACATACATACATATATACATATATATATATATATATATATATATATATATATATATATATATGTGTGTGTGTGTGTGTGTAATAAAAACGCAATCTTAAGGTGTTTACCGTGCCGAGAAGATGAATGGCTCAGCGTTTATGAGTCGCAAACGGTTCCCCCGGATACCGGGCGCCCTCCGGGAGTAAGTAGCCTTGCTTTGGCATCCAGGCTCTGCCGCAGTCGACCCTTCTTTCCTAAGATACTCGTGGGAACACTATGTCGAATAATAATAATTATAATAGTGATAATAGCAGAGTGTTGAGGAGGCGAACCCCGATAGTTTTACCAGATCCGACATTGTAGGTGATGGAAATTGCCTTTTCGGTGCAGTTAGCTTACACTTATATGGCCACCAAAATCATCATGAAAGACTCCGAGAGGTTGCTCTAAGATATATACAACAAAACTGGTCAGAACTTCACACATTTTCATTAATTGGGGACGACGATATGAAAGACCGATAGTTTTACCAGATCCGACATTGTAGGTGATGGAAATTGCCTTTTCCGTGCAGTTAGCTTACACTTATATGGCCACCAAAATCATCATGAAAGACTCCGAGAGGTTGCTCTAAGATATATACAACAAAACTGGTCAGAACTTCACACATTTTCGTTAATTGGGGACGACGATATGAAAGACTACAATAACTACTATAACTATATGAAGAAAAATGGCACCTATGGAACGAGCCTAGAGATACTTGCCCTCTCGGAAACCCAGAATAGCAACTTTCATATCTTCTCAAAATAACGAAGAACAAGAGATACAAAAATAAATTTTAGGGACAGACCAACAATAATAAGCACAAGAAAACACACCGAAACTATTTACCTTCTACTAACAGGCAACCCAATGTCGGGACACTTTGAGCTTCTGACACCACAAAATCCTAAAAACATCCCAAACAACAGTAGACCAATAAAAGAAGCATCGGGCGAGCGACGTAACGGTCGAGGACGTCGTGGGAAATGGCTCGACCAAAACGATGAAGACCGGGCAATTGAAAATGGACCTGCCAAAAGTGTTGTGCCGGCGAGTAAACCGACACCCACCAAGGCGGGAAAATCAAAGCAGCGCATGAGTTACACTACAGGAATCAACGAACACACCATGCGTTGCTATATAATCACTGAGAAGAGAATCACTCGCCGCCTGGACCCACCACCATCAATCCCAAGCGCAACCGACGAAGTAATTTATCAAAAACTCCCGCAACGACAAAGAAATCACAACAGCACAAAACAAAAATTCAAATGGCAAATAAGAATAGAAAACAAAATCAACATCAGAAGAGATCTAGGACACCTTACCCAGTTTATGAACGGGAACGCGTCCAAACAAGTCACACAGGGTATAGACAAGATCAAATCCAAGTCTACCAACAGAACACTCCCAGAAACCCTTGATACTTTGAAACAAAAATTATCTGTATATGCCGCAAGACTTCATAGATACAAAGAACCAAACGAGAGGAAAGACACCAACAACCTCTTCCGAAGAAGCGAAAAACAGTTCTACCGGAATACTATGTACAACAAACAGACAGCAGTGACCGAACCACCAAACAAACAAGAATTCACAGATCATTGGAAAAGTATCTGGTCAGAACCCAAACTACTCAATAATAACACCCCCTGGAGCAAAGCAGAAGACAACCATAAACATGTGATAGAACAGGAAAATTCCACACTAACTACGGTGGGACCAAAGAGCATGATGAGGCACCTGGATACAAAAAAATCCGGAGGTAAAATAGCCCCCCGTTCGGATCTCCGGGTGGGAGCTGGTTCGGGGGCGTCGGCATGCAGACATCATAACTTTAAAATAGATTTTTGCAACATACGAGGATTAAACTGAAACATAAATTCAGTGCATCAACACCTGCAATCAAATAAACCTCATGTACTCGCTCTATGTGAAACCAAGGTCAGTCCATCGACCAGCACAGTCTTTATCCTGGGTACGACTTCCATTCCCGATTTAGGTGTAACTTTGGAATCTGTCTTTTTGTCAGAAGCGACCTTTCTTGCGAACGAGAAGAGGCTCTGGAGCCCCAAACTTTGATGTTATGTGGTTAAAAATAACGACTCAACAAACCACAAGGTTCATCTGTATCCTGTATCGATCACCAAGTGATACCAATTTTCGAACACTTTTCGCTTCTCTTGCAGACACCATCGATCATTTACAAATTAACTATCCAAATGCCGAAATTGCCATCCTGGGTGACTTTAATGTCCACAATATCAACTGGCTTAAATATTCAAATATTACCGACGAACAAGGTCGTGAAGCTGAATCATTCTCAATCAGTTGTGGCTTAACTCAGCTTATCGACGAACCAACACGGATCCCTGATCGAGACGGGGAGTTCGCCAGTCTTCTTAATCTGTTTTTAACCACCAATCCGGAGATTTACACGGTCACCGTAAATCCGCCGTTAGGTTCTTCCGACTATAAACTGCTTTCGACATCGAGTATCCTGCCCATCAGTGACAGAGAGGCGCCTAGGTCGCGCAAGATTTGGCACTACAAATCTGCTAAATGGGAAGATCTCATGGAATATTTTCGAACTTTCCCTTGGATGGACGTTTGTTTTCGATCCGACAACTCATCTGACTGCGCCAGAGAAGTCTCCGATGTTATTTTGGCTGGTATGGAAGTTTACATCCCTTTTTCGCATCCAACGGCAAGCCCTGGTTTGACCGAAAATGCAAAGAAGCTGTTATTTCTAAACATATTACCTACCGACAATGGCGTAAAAATCCTAACACCTTTGTTCGTGCCCAGAACAGATACAAAGAAATTATCGACGAACCAAGGAGGCATACAATCAACGAATTAGAAACAAACTTCTCGCTTGTCCCAACAATTCCAGGTCCTTTTGGCAGTCGCTAAGGCAGTTAGTCAAAATTTCACCAAATCCACCATACCATCGCTCACACGGCCAGATAATTCCATTGCAACCACACCTGTTGAGAGAGCGTACTTGTTGGCTGAACTCTTTGCTTCACATTCTACTGTCGATTTCCAAGGAAAAACACCACCTACTATTCCCATATTGCAATCAAAGATGCCCGATGTTGTCTTCAGACAGCGTCTCATAAAGTGTATTTTAATGAAGCTAGACACCAAAAAGGCTTCTGGCGCTGAAGGAATACCTGTCATAGCTCTCAAAAACTGTGCAACCTATCCTACAGAAAGGGAATATTTCCGTCCTGCTGGAAATGTGCCACGGTTCAGCCGATACCTAAAAAAGGCAAGAAGACCTTGCCAAATAACTACCGACCAGTCGCACTGCTTTCAATAATATCGAAAGTCATGGAAAAGGTTATCAATCAGCATCTTCTAAAATATCTTGAACGATTCAATATTATTAGCGATCACCAATATTGCTTTCGTAAACATAGATCAACAGGAGATCTGCTGACTTATGTAACACATGTTTGAAACAACGCAATTGAACACTTTGAAGAATCTCGAGCGGTTGCTCTTGACCTATCCAAGGCATTCGCCCGTATTTGGCACGATGGACTCTTGGCTAAGCTACGCTTTTGTGTATGTCTGAAAAGTTCTGTTTGTGGCTCTCATGTTTCCTCAGAGAGCATTCTTTACGAGTGGCAGTCGATGGATTTCTTTCTAACACCTTCACAATCAACGCCGATGTGCCCCAAGGGTCCATACTGTCTCCTACTCTCTTTCTCATTTATATTAACGATCTGCTGGAAAAGACCGGAAATCCAATTTACAGCTTTACAGACGACAGTACGCTTATCTCTTCATTCACTTTGAACGCTCGGACATAGGCTGCTCAGGCTAATATCCGCAGACAGCAGGAGGTCGTTCAACTTAACAAAGGCCTGGAAGAAATTTTATCTTGGGGTGACAGTAACCAAGTGGAATTTAACGTTACAAAAACCCAGGCGGCAGTTTTTCCTAAACAAGTTAACGTTGCTGAACCCGACATAGTTATGTCGGGGCACTCCATTCCCCTAGCATCGTCGCTCAATTTGTTGGGCGTTAGCTTGGGAGCAAATATGTCCTGGCATGAATATGTTGCAGGCATAGCAAGGAGAACTTTTCAAAAGTTAGGAATATTATTTCTAACCAGAAAGCTTTACACTCCACAACAACTGTTAATTCTTTACAAAGCTCAAATTCGACCAACTATGGGATACTGCTTCCATGTTTGGGGCTCTGCTCTCAAACATATGCTGCATTTGTTGGATTCTGTTCAGAGAAGGGCTGTTCGTCTGATTGGGGACCCGGAACTGACCGGCGGCCTTGATTCGCTGGAACATCGAAGAACGGTTGGCGACTTGTGTCTGTTCTACAGGTATTTTCATGGAAAGTGTTCGAAGGATGTAGCCCGCTTAATTCCTCCCAGAGCGGTGTATGTTAGAAATACACGTCGCGCTGGTGCTTCACATCCGTATGAGGTTCAGCTTGTTACTCCTCGTACAACGCTTTTCAAGCAGTCTTTTATATAGAGAACATCATCCCTTTGGCATAATTTGCCCAGCGCTGTGTTTCCTAGCGAGTACAGTTTACAGCGATTCAAGAACAACGTGAATCGCTTTTTCCGCACACGTGCCGCTCCTGGAGCGCTTTAGGGACTTCCCTGCAGCACGTGTGCTAGACCCATAAAAAAATATATATATGTATATATATATATATATATATATATATATATATATATATATATATATATATATATATATATATATATATATATATATATATATATATATATATATATATATATATATATATATATATATCTACTTACATACATATGTTTGATGAAATTTCACCCACAAAAAGTAAAATCTTCGAATTTTTTAGTTTTAACCTGTAGGAAGTTTTACTGGTAATTTAGACTATCGATAATTTACCGGAATCCGGTAAAACTACAGCCTTAAAAACACAACTTTTGCACCGTAATTTTACTAAAACAACGTAAATGCCTGCCTTTTACCATTTTATTACAGTAATAATTCTTAATGGAAAATAATACATTTATTAATTTAATAAATACTAAAAAATATGGCTTCGCTTTTATTACAAAAGCTATATTTAAAGATTTAGTGTTAATCGTGACAGGCATTGAAAATGAATTTTGTGTCTTGTTACATGTATTCCTTTTTAATTTTATTTAAAAATTATGAAAGTGACGGTTTCAAGCTTCGTTATATTGAAGAAAAGTCCGAATTCAAAGAAAAAAAACGTGCATTCAAAATTTAGTAGCGAATTACCGCACCACAGACAGTGAATTAATAATAACAAACATGAAATTAAACATATTATTAAATAAATCAATTGTAACTCTTGACCTATCCAAGAATAGGTTAATGTCATTTAATGGAATTGCAGTATTTTATATTTTAGATATCAGAAGCAAAATTGATATGCAAAACTTTTATTACCATCTTGAGCAGAGAGACTTTGAAGTTAGAGCTAAATTTATGTTTTTTATTCAAATTTTTGAACCTCGTTCAGTTTCTAAAATATTTGCAGAAGTATCGAAGTATTTTATTTGTAAAGTACTTATTGTTGACAGAAATATGAATGTCTACACCTTCTTGCCATATAGATATGAAAATTTTGTTAATCCTGATACAGAAATTCTACCGCTTGGGCAATGTTCTGAAATACAGACGAATTTGAAAAAATTAAATGGTAAGGTATTAATTATTTGAATCATGTTTGAATGCCACTGCCACCTTAAAGATACATGCGACACACATATAATACGTAAATTTTTGTTATAAAAATTATGACGATGGTGTTGGAGTCTTGAGCGGTCACCTTGTTGGATTGTACTTTGCACGTTTATATCGAGTAAATAAGTAAATGAGTAACTCAGATGGTTCATAGATGGCCGCTGTTTAGCTTAAAATACAGAGTTGTAATTTTTCTCTAACCCTTTATAATTCCTGTGGGTTACAGTCAACCACCGACCGACCAGTAAGTATTATTCCAATATCTAAGTGTCAAGTCAGACCACCACTAATCAACTATATATAAAGCGACATTTCTAAGCCGCTCTAAACCGCTTAAAATAAGTCGTATGTTTGTTTACTGGGCGATAAAATTATTTACGGAAACGGGAGACATAAAAGACAGGCAACGATCAAGGACAGCTCGAACATCAAGAGCTGTTAAAGCTGTAAAAGCGCGAATTGACCGAATTCCTCTCCGCAAATAAAAAATTTTATGTCGTGAGATAAAAATTTCGAAAAATTCTATGTCTCGTATTATTGAAAAGATCTAAGACTTGGCGCTTATAAGAAACACATTGGTCATTAGCTAATGGAAGATTTAACGTGAAAACCGTGGCAAAAATCTAAAATTTTGTTGAAGGAATGGCAAACACAGAAAAATTTTGTTTACCGACGAAGGACGGTGGAACAATCTTTTAATAAGCAAAATGAAAGGATTTATGCCAGATCTTTTAAGGAAACCCTTCAGAGGGGTTATCATCCAGCGTCAGTTATGGTTTGGTGGAGAAGTCAGCTTTGATGGGGTTACGAGAATTCATTTTTGTAAAAAAGATGTGAAAACTTCGGCTAAAATATATCAAGATACTCTTTTAGAGAACGTTGTGAAACCTAAACCAATCTCTTTTAAAAAATACATTGGGTCTTCCAGCAAGATTCTGCACCAGGACACAAAGCTAAAACAACACAAGCATGGCTTCAACAAAATGTGCCTTTATTTATTACTACAGAAGACTGGCATTCTATAAGACCTGATCTAAATCCTTTAGATTATGAGCTATGGTCCTTTTGAGAGGGTATGGTTTGCTGTAAAAGACATGCCAATATGGACGAGCATTAACAAAAGCGGTGGGCAATTTTCCGTTGGATCAAGTGCGTGCTGCTATAGACAAATGGCCTAATCGTTTGAGGTCTTGTGTAACAGTACGAGGGGGATATCTTGAATTAATTCCATAATAATTTGTTTAGATTTTCATATAAAATAAATGTTTAGGCAATGTTTTCATTGTAATAATATTTATGTGAGTACTATATATATATATATATATATATATATATATATATATATATATATATATATATATATATATATATATATATATATATACAGGGTGTTATAAAATTCACTGCATATATTGAAATAGGTGACTTGTGGGGTCATGTAGAACCACATTCAACATATATATATATATATATATATATATATATATATATATATATATATATAATATAAATATACAAGACATATAAATATATATGAAATAAGTGATTCGTGTGGTCATGTAGAAGTACATTCAGCGCTTTTTTTTGAGATTCGAAAGTTTTTTAAAAATTAAAAAATGGGGCAAAACTCCTTTTTACCAAATTATTTATAAATTTAACCTGCCTATGAAATACTGACATCGAAAAGAAATAATTCTTTGGAAGGCCGAAGAACAACCGATCATTACCGTTAACAGATCATTTTTAAAGTAGAGGAGAGTAGGGTGATCGACTCTATAAAAATACATTTTCGTTCTTGTGTTGTGCTAGTGCACCTGGACAGTATGTGCCATCAATGCTTATATTCAAGAGAATAAGACAAAATCCTGACTTGGGAAATGGTACACCTTCTGAGGGTGTTGTCACCATTCCAGACACGGGCTATATTAACTGATTCTTATTTGTAAAATAGATAAAACATTTTGTAAGCTTCTTAAAGCCAACCCCTGTTACTAGTGCTTGGTGAAAATACAACGCATTCGAAGAACCTGGAGGCGTTGAACATAGCAAAGGCTAATGTTACAACTGCCAGGCCTTACTACTCACCAGCTTCTGCAACTAGACATGTCTTTTTGTAAACCTATGATCAATTATTATATTCAAGCAACTGAAAAATGGTCGAGGACAAGTCCAGGTCTTCAAGTAACGCAATATCAAGTTGCAAGTTTATTTGCAGAAGCTTAACAAAGAGCTGCTGCCATGATGAACGGATTTAAAGGGGCTGGAGTTTGACCCTTGGACAAAAAATTTTTTCCCGAATATTTGCTTAAAGCAACTGAAAGTATAAATATAAATAAAAATAAACTGAAGTAATAAAAGCACATCGACCTTAAAAGACGCTTCTATTATTACCAATAATGAAAACAAGCAACACGATATCTCCGAATAGATTGCCACATTTAAATCGTGAACCGTCGACTGGGCTTGACGCTAAACTTTAAAAAAAAAAAAAATTAAGTCTTTATGTCCAATTCTGCAAAAAATACTATACAAAATCTCTGGAAATTACATGAACTCCTTACAAAAATATGTTGAACGAAGAATCATAACCAACCAACTAAAATAATAAGCCAAGTGCAAGTTGGACTTACGCAATTAGTGTTCCGTACGGTGCTTTTAAAATAAAAAAAAATATTACGGAGCTATAAAATAATCAATGACTTTACAAAACACACTCCAAATGAGTTTTTAACAAAGTTTGTTTCCGATCCTTGTTGAAAATTGATAATCTTGAAATTTTTGTTTTGTATGCATGATAATTTTCGTTCAATCTACAACTTGGAGAATATTCCAGAATTTTTTCAAAATTTTTGATCAGTACTTTTCGAGATAGGGTGGATGGACAGGGCTTTTTGGCAATTTTTTTAAAAAATACTACAAAGAAAAGTGTACGTAAGTAGTACATCTTTTTGAACTCGTGTCTTCACAGGCTTTAATTTGACACAGCACTCGATGACCTGGTAAATTGTTTTTTTTTAACTTTCGATTTCACTTCCCAAAACTAACCTCTTAAGTCAAAATTTAAATTCTAAAACTACAAGGCTCTAATTGGGCCATCAATTCCTATATTTTTGCCCAATTTCAACTTTCTGTCTCAAATAGTTTCAGAGAAAATCGGGTGTGACAGACACAAATAAACAAAAGAAGCAACTAAAAAAAGTAATACAATTTACTCAACTCTCCACGAACCTAAAGTAAACACTTCCGCAGACATCTAAAAAAACCCTTAAAACTGGCATGGGCGATGAGTACTACTATCTTGGACAAAATTCTGTGGCCACTTTAATTTTTGATCGTTTTTTTTTTTTAAATGCTCATAATGAGTGGTACTTTAGTTATGTTAGGTTAGGAGTAATTGAAATAAGTTCATTGTAAGATAATTAAAAAAAAATAATTTTCTAATATCACAGAAGTAAAGCGAAATTTGCAGATATTGAATAGAAGATAGCAGTAGAAAAAGTTGAGAAATGGCCGAAATTGGCCTGATTTTTCAGATTAGACCATTTCGGGTCAACGTTCTTGTTACATTTTTGGTTTACATTCTCTAGAAAAACTCCAAAAATGTTGACAAATGTCCAAATTTGGTCAATTTTTGTAAGTACCAACCATTTTAGTTTAGGTTTATGGTAGAGTTGGTACATTTAAACTTTAAATAATTGTCAAACATCTCAAATGTAATGTTCATTCTCATAGTCACTAAACAATCTTGAAAAAGGCGAAAAATTGCTAAAATTGGTAAATACTTGAAAATCCTAAACATTAAAAAAAAACGGTTACGTTATCGTAATCTGCGACTCCAAAAACCTATTATAACGTTGGAAAATTTCAACTCCAAGTAAATGTACAGGATCCGTAACTATCCAAATATCTATTTTATGAAAAATTTATAATTTTTTCATAAAAAAATAGGTTTTTATTAAAAAAATAAAAAAAATTAAAAAACTTGCAGGTACATTTTAAAATACTATTCATTATAACCATTTAAAAATAAATTGTTACGAAAGGATAAAAATTAAACAGCAGAGAGAATTTTCTCCAAGTTAGTAGTTCTTTATCCCACTGTACGGCGTTTGGCGTTAGAAGAAACTATGTTGGGAATGTGGAATCTTTGGCACAATGACACTACTCAATATATATCACCACTACACCAAACACTTTATTTTTGCTCCTGATGAAGCTAACATGGTTAGCGAAACGCGCGTCGAGTGCAAAAATAAAGTGTTTGGTGTAGTGGTGATATATACTGAGTAGTTCGAAGAAAGCCAAAAAAATATGAACAAATTTAAAAAACCGACATGAATAAATTATAAATAAAATTAAAGAGGACAGTCTAATAAATGGCTGGCTTCTTTTTAAAGAGGACAGGCTACTTCTTCAAAAAGAAGCCAATAAAAATTTTAGCGGATTACACTGTTAAAATTTTTATTCCTTAAAAAAATATATTGGACTGAAAATTTTTAGTGTCAAAAAGTAATTATTTGAAAAGGTAACAATTTTTATAATATGTTTTTGTTATTAAATTTGTTTAAAAAAAACCTACTCAAATGTGAAAAATACTGTAGTAAGTGCATAACCTTAAATTCTGCCCCAAGCTGTTTTTTTTTTTTTAATTTTTTGAATTTGAACTTCGACGTTCTGGTTAAAACTCGCCGATATTGTGCAGTTGTATAGTAAATATATATATATATATATATATATATATATATATATATATATATATATATATATATATATATATATATATATATATATATATATATATATATATATATATATATATATATATATATATATATATATATATATATATATGTATATATATATATATATATATATATATATATATATATATATATATATATATATATATATATATATATATATATATATATATATATATATATGTAAACATACTTAAGCTGTCAGTTAAGTTTCGAAATCAATTTCGATTGTTAATTAATTAATTAATAATTAATCCCACCAAATTTTGGTTGTTATGTGGTTGATATAAACATCTTCCCACGCTCATTTGTTTAAAGTGTGGTCTCTCTTAATTACAAACGCCCATAGAGCCTGCCAAGTGACCCGATAGTAGCGATAGGAGCGCGTAGCTATTAAACCAAGACCGTGTATATATATATATATATATATATATATATATATATATATATATATATATATATATATATATATAGTAGCTTCATAGCTACGCGCTTGTATATTACATTGTATGATTATAATCTGGGACCTCCCAGTACCCAGTTGCTACGGCCAGATGTGAATTAGCGACTGTCGGGTCACTTGGCAGGCTCTATGGGCATTTGTAACTAAGAGAGACAACCCTGTAAACAAATGAGCGCGGGAAAGATGTTTTATATTAACCAAATAACAACCAGAATTTGGCGGGATTATGTATTTATTAATTAATTAATAATCGACATGGATTTTTGTTCGAAACTTAACTGAAAGCTTGAGTATGTTTTTATCTCTGTCTAAATCATTTAGAAAGAAGGAAGCAACGATATTAACCTAACCTTACTTTAGTGTTGTTTTTATATTCTAGTTGAAGATAATCCAAAAATATTCTATTAAAAAAAATATTTTCTGTAAGCGAAAACGAAACAATAGTACATTTTCATAAGAAAGTAAGAACTAATGTCATTACATACAATTTTATTTTTAGTGTCACTTCTTTACAACTACTTAGACAATATTTTAGTGACTTTGTTTAGGTTTAAAATACGTAATTATTATCAGTGGTATGCAAAACCAGTGTTGCTTACCAAAAAGACTTATTTTGACGCATAAAAAAATTGTGATACTTCATTTCT
The DNA here is from genome assembly GCA_019049505.1 of Pachyrhynchus sulphureomaculatus. Lineage (NCBI taxonomy): Eukaryota > Metazoa > Arthropoda > Insecta > Coleoptera > Curculionidae > Pachyrhynchus > Pachyrhynchus sulphureomaculatus. The sequence continues at coordinate 142,179,144 of CM032446.1, forward strand.
TTAACAATACACCAGAGTCTATATTCATGATAGTACAATATCGGTGACGTTTCTAAGCAACTATGTGACTTCAAGAACGAGTTGGGATTCACAAATAGATCATATCTGCTCTGGGCTTAGCAAAGCATATTATACTCTTCTAAACTTAGAATACACCCTACGTGTTTACACACTCTTTAGTGTCAACTGTACTCTGGCTTATTATTATATCACTCACAACATCATGTTTTGGAATCAAGAAATAGGCCTAAATCTCGATTTAAGTCCTATTCATATATAATTAATATTTGGTTTCAAGCGACTTGAATCATGTTCAAAGATATTTAGAACAAAATACTCACCATCACCTCAATTTATCAATTTATCGAAATGTACCACTTATGTGTATGGGAACCAAGAAAGTTTTAAACAGAATGTGCTGCAACTGTTTATCTATGATTACTTTTGCTCCTGTAATACGCGTGTGGCGGCCCGTAGCTCCGTACCGAAGTAACTTGCTTGTGGTGCAGAAGGTCTCGAGTTCAATCCCGGCATATCGATATATTTTATTTATTAATTTATTTAAGTATATCTGGCCTAGTCACGTGCATAGGTAGTAGTTGTTTGGAGAAATGCAATAAGGTCCGTAGCAGCACTACCGCGTTGTCTAAAAGGTGCTGTGAAATAGACATATGTATGTTTCGGCACTTGGACAACGTTGTCGGGTATTACAACATCCCCGCTGATATCCTCAGGTAAAAAATCCCAATTCAGGTGAGGAGGTGAAAGATAAAAATTTAAAAAAAAGCCGCTGAACAGCAATCACAAGAAAGCATTATATATATTTACTAGCCGTGCCCGCGGCTCCGCTCACGTGGACTTGATTCACCTTTATCGTCATTGCTTATTCGTTATGTTTACATTATTATATAGCTCGAGGGGCCTTAGAGGCCCATGGCTCGGTTGCATATATGTCTCCACTTCTTTTTGTTTCCTGTTAGCTTTTCCCAGAGCGGGATTCCCATCAACTCCAGATCTTGCTTTACTGCCTAAATCCATGTAGATCGAGGTCTACCCTTGCCTCTTCTTCCAACCACTCCTCTTATTAGGGCTTGCTTTGCCTGTCGTTCTTCCTTCATCCTTGCCACGTGTCCTAACCATCTTAATCGCTGGCTTCTTATGATTTGGCTTATAAGGGGTTTCATATATAGGCATTTTAATTTGTAGTTTGTTTTTTCTTCTCCACAGTCCCTCTTCTTTCCTTCCTTCATAGATTCTTCTCAAAGCTTTCCTTTCCCACACCTCCAACGTCTCCTTTTCTCTTGCATTCAGTTTCCACGTTTTTACTTATGGCTTTTTTGAGGTTCTGTTTTGCTCTTGCAATCACTGCTACATCATCCGCATAGGCCAAGCATTGGCAGATTTGTTGGTATATTATTCCATTTGTTTTTATTTCTGACTCCCGGATTATCTTCTCTAGTACCAAATTAAATAGACATGTCGACACGGGATCCCCCTGTCTTAATCCTCTCTTCACCTTAAACTTGTCTGATACTTTGCCCTCAACCAACACTCTATTATCTGTGTCATTCAGGGTCATTCTCATCATGCGAATTAATTTACTTGGAATTTTTAGTCCTTCCGTTATCTTGTAGAGTCCTTCTCTATTTACAGGGTCATATGCTTCTCTGAAATCCACAAAGACCAAGTGTAGTGCCAAATTTTGTTCTAAGGTATTATCTTGGATTTGCTTAAACGAAAATATCTGGTCTGTAACCGAACTATTTTTCCTCAATCCACATTGGTACTCTCCCAGAAGAGACTCGGCTTTCTCTTCTAGTCTGTTTTTGATAGTCACCACTACTATCTTGTACACGACATCCAGTAAGGCTATTAGTATATAATTAGAACATATAGTTTTTTCTCCTTTTTTGTATATTGGACAAATGAGCGACTCTCTCCAGCTCAGTGGCATCTTTTCCGTTTCCCATATTTCTTGCACCAACTGGTATATTTCATTTTCCAGCTTTTATCATTTCTACTGTTATATAATTTCCACCCGGGGCCTTATTTTTTTTTGGGTTCTGAGTATTTCTCTTATTTTTTCTTTGCAGGGTTTGTTTGTCCCTTCCTGCCCTCCAGTTAATTTTGCTTCCTATTTCTCATTCAACTCCTCATTTTTATCTCCATCTAATGTTTCTTTAAAGTAATCCGCCCATCTATTCAGTCTTTCTGCCAAGCTTACTGCTAAACTTCCATCTTTTTTCCTACATATTAGCATTTTGTCTCTGTTTACTTTGTATTTTATAAAAAAAAACATGTAAATTGGATAAGTGGTTCTTGAGTGCTAAGCACACTAATGGCCAGACAGACAGACAGAGAGACGTTACGTTTTATATATATATTAGAGATTTTTTTTGATATATATTAAATAAAGAATTAAAAAAAAAACACGTAAATCGGATGAGTGGTTCTCGAATGATAAGCACACTAACGGACAAACAGACAGAGAGACGTTGCATTTTATATATATTATATAGATTATTATTTTTATTACATAACCTGGCCAGAGAACATATGTATGAATTAAAAAAAAACACGTTAATCGTATAAGTGGTTCTCGAGTGATAAGCGCACTAACGAACAGATAGACAGAGAGACGTTGCATTTTATATATATTATAGAAGATTATAGATAACCTGGCCAGAGAACAAATGTATGAATTTAAAAAAAAAACACGTAAATCGGATAAGTGGTTCTCGAGAGATAAGCGTGCTAACGGACAGACAGATAGACACAGTTGCATTTTATATATAATACAGAGATTCTTTGCTACATGATATTGTTCTATAGTTAATGGTTTAGGCAGTGTATTGCAAGAGAACGCGCTAGCGGCAAACTTTTTTCCGACTTGATTCACTATTATCGTCACTGCTTATTCCTTATGTTATGTAACGTAATAAAATATAGCCTATAACCTGGCCAGAGAACATATGTATGTTTTAAAAAGAAAGTACGTAAATCGGATAAGTGATTATCTAGTGATAAGCGCACTAACGGACAGACAGACAAACAGAAGGAGATACGATGCATTTTATATATATTATAGATGTAATAAAATATATATCTATAACCTGGTCAGAGAACATATGTATGAATTTAAAAAATTACGTAAATCGGATAAGTAGTTCTCGAGGGATAAGCGCACTTATGGACAGACAAACAGACAGAGAGACGTTGCATTTTATATATATATTATAGGTATAGATAGATAGATATTATTATATAACCTGACCCAAAAATATATGTATGAATTTAAAAAAAAGACACGTAAATCGGATCAGTGGTTCTCGCGTGATAAACGCACTAATGGACAGACAGAGAGACATTGCATTTTATATATTATAGATTATAGATATTCTCTGCTACATAATATTGTTCCATATTTAATGGTTTAGGCTGTATATTGCAAGGGAACGCGCTAGCGGCAAACTTTTTTCCGACTTCATTCACTATTTTACGTCACTGCTCATTCCTTATGCTACCTATCGTAATAAAACTTAGCGTATATACAGCCTGGCTAGAGAAAATATGTATGTTTAAAAAAAGTACGTAAATCGGATAAGTGGTTGTCCAGTGATAAGCGCACTAACGGACAGACAGGCAGACAGATAGACAGAGAGACGTTGCATTTTATATATATTATAAAAGAATAAACTGAAAAAAAACTCCTCAAATACAAATATATTTACGAGAATTTTCGAAATTTAAGAGTTAATATGTGTATTTTAAATGTAGTTTGTGTCAGATCTACTTTTAAACTTTAACTTGACTTGTCTTATAGCGTTCATATGATCTTGTATATAAATAAATGAATTTGAATGTGCCTTGTGACATGGGAATCAATAAATATGAACAGCAAAGAGCCTTTAAATCTAAAGAAATAACAAAAGTGCAATTTATATCGACGTATTTGACAATATGTTTTAATAATGGCTTACATAATATTTAATAATTGCATGTTATACGGATGTATTTTAAATACATATAAATATGTACATATTTATACCATTTGCAAAGATTTTGTTACTGTTGAAACTAATAAAGTAAAAAAATTATTTACATTTTGTTTTTCATGTAGCAAGAATTGGGTTAAACAATTACAATTTGGCAAAACAATATAATTAAATTTTATGAGATTTTGTAAGGTACCTATTGCCTACATAATGCATGACCCTTACTTTAAACCTAAACTATGAATATAAATTGATATATGTATTTTACTTAATGAGGTTAATAAAGAAGTTAATATTGTAGTAGGTTTATAACAAATTTTGCGGTTGGCCAGGTCATATCTGATCTCCTCAGCATATTTTTGTCTTTAAAACAAACATTTTTTTAGTTGCATCATATTATTTTCTCCTTCATTAAACTAAAATCCCCTTCCCGGCTAATTATTAATTAATTATTTATATATCTTTATGCTAATATTTATTTCAAGTAAAATCTTTTTTCTTTCTTTATTTGCTATTTATAAACCTGCCTTAAGTTTTTCATAATTTTGATGAACGTTTATGTAGTCAAAATATTACTCACATAATAAAGATTCTAACAGCACTTTATCAAGGATTTCCAGGTGAAATCTTGCATTTTAAAAATTTCTAATTTTAGATATATAATAACGTATCAAGTGAAAGTTGGACTTACGGAATTAGTGTTCCGTACGTTGATTGCTTTTGAAATAGAAATTTTTGTTACAGAGGGATAAAATTATCAATTACTTCACAAAATCCACCTCAGATGAGTTTTCAACGTTTTTTTTTCCGATAAGCTGAGAAACTTGAAACTTTTATTTCTTTTATAAACCAGATAAATTATTAAAGGTGTGATAATTTTCGTTCAATCTACACCCTGTGGAGAATATTCCCGACTTTTTTCAAAATTTTTTGGTCAGTACTTTTCAAGATAAGGGGTAGACAGCGATTTTTTTGGTATCTTTTAAAAATAAAATATGTTTTTACAAGTTTTTGTTAAATGAGATAAAAGGAGGGGACAGCGATTTTTTGTAATTTTTTAAAAATAATACAAAGAAAAGCCTGCGCGAGTATTACATTATATATATTTTTGAATTTGTGTTTTTACAGGCTTTCATTTGACACTCCACTCGATGACCTGGTAATTTTTTTTCACTTCCGATTTCACTCCGCAAAACTAACATTCAAAACTACATGGCTTTGATGAGGCCATCAATACCTATACTAGTACAAAACTTCAACTTTCTTTGTCAAATAGTTTCGGAGAAAATTGGGTGTGACAGACAGACAGATAGACACGGAAGAGGTCTTATAAGTGTTCCATACGGAACACTAATAAAAAAAAAATACTGTTTACAGATTTTTCTGCGAAACTGCTCACATATGTATGCATGCATCATGAATTTTACAAATTAATTCCACCTTTTAATAAAAATCTACAAACCGTAATATTCCGCCGTTAGGTTCTTCTGATCATAAACTACTTTCGACATCGAGTATCCTACCAATCAGAGACAGAGAGGCGCCTAAACCGCGCAAAATTTGGCACTACAAATCTGCTAAATGGGAAGATTCCCATAGTGCAGTCAAGGATGCCCGATATTGTCTTCAGACAGCGTATCATAAAACGTAGTTTAATGAAGCTAGACACCAAAAAAGCTTCTGGCGCTGACGGAATACTTGCCATAGTTCTCAAAAACTGTGCGAGTGAACTAACACCAGTTTTCTGCAGACTTTTCAACCTATCCTAAGAAAGGGAATATTTCCTTCCTGCTGGAAATATGCCACAGTTGAGCCGATACCTAAAAAAGGCAAGACGACCTTGCCAAATAACTACCGACCAATAGCACTGCTTTCAATAATATCGAAAGTCATGGAAAAAGCTATCAATCAGCATCTTCTAAAATATCTTGAAGGATTCAACATTATTAGCGATCATCAATATGGCTTTCGTAAAAATAGATCAACAGGAGATCTTCTGATTTATCCAAGACATTCGACCGTGTTTGGCACGATGGACTGTTGGCTAAGCTACGTTCTTATGGTATGTCTGAAAAGTGTTCAATTGCGTTGTTCCAAACGTGTGTTACATAAGTCAGAAGATCTCCTGTTGATCTTTTTTTACGAAAGCCATATTGATGATCGCTAATAATGTTAAATCCTTCAAGATATTTTAGAAGATGCTGATTGATAGCCTTTTCCATGACTTTCGATATTATTGAAAGCAGTGCGATTGGTCTTCTTGCCTTTTTTAGGTATTGGCTGAACTGTGGCACATTTCCAGCAGGAAAGAAATATTCCCTTTCTGTAGGATAGGTTGAAAAGTCTACAGAAAACTAGTGTTAGTTCCCTCGCACAGTTTTTGAGAACTATGGCAGGTATTCCGTCAGCGCCAGAAGCTTTTTTGGTGTCTAGCTTCATTAAAATACGTTTTATGATACGCTGTCTGAAGATAATATCGGGCATCTTGACTGCACTATGGGAATAGTAGGTGGTGTTTTTCCTTAGAATTCGACGGTAGAATGTGAAGCAAAGAGTTCGCTTTCTCAACAGGTGTCGTTGCAATAGAATTATCTGGCCGTGTGAGTGGTGGTATGGTGGATTTGGTGAAATTTTGACCGACTGCCTTAGCGACTGACCAAAACGACCTGGAATTGTTGGGACAAGCGAGAAGTTTGTTTCTAATACGTTACAGGAACATGAAAAATGATATGGTGTGTTTGTGCAGTCAACTTCAAACTAACAAGGGCCTATCGCATCAAAATCTGCTGAGTGAATTTCACCATTCAAATTGTTTCTGACTGGTTTGAAACTGCCCCACAAACAATTCTGTAAGGTACCTAGTATCAATTTAAAAGTAATTTTATATTTTATTCAATGAAAAATATAAGATTTAACATATACACTGTGTACTTATAAATAGTAAAAATTTCCCTTGAAATATGAAGTATTTTCATAGGGAATCATATATGACAAAATATTAGAAAAATTCAAAAACTGCAGTACATAGAATCTGAGTTATTTTTTTAAAGTTGTTGACATCATTTAATACCTATCTTCTGTGAGGATTTTATTTGAATCATATCATTGGTGATTTTCTTATTAAATTCTTATTAGTGAAAATTAAACATAAATATTGATAAACATCAAAACTAGTCAGTCTTATAACACGTAAACTGAAAAGTTTTTGGCTTAGCTACTTAAAACACATTTCTTTTGCAAAATTCGACTTTATTCATCAGTATAGTTTTCTTCAAGAGCGATACAGTCAGTCCAACACTTTTCTAACATTTCTATACCTTTCTTGTAGAAGGGTTTATTTTGCCTTCAATATAGGCCTTAGATTCGGCGATAGCTTCTTCATTGGAGCCAAATATCTTTCCCGCGAGCATTTTTTTGAGGTCTGCGAATAGTTAATAGTCGCTGGGGGTCAAATTTGGAGAATATGGTGGATGAGGGAGCAATTCGAACTTCAATTCATGCAATTTTGCCATCATAACCATTGACTTGTGACACGGTGCATTGTCTTGATGAAAGAGCATTTTTTTCTTGTTTATTTGGGGCCATTTCTTTGCCATTTCTGTCTTCAAACGCACCAATAACTTTATATAATATTCGCCGTTGATAGTTTTTCGCTTTTCAGCATATTTGATGAAAATTATTCCATGCGCATCCTAAAATACAGAGGCCAAAACCTTCCCAGCCGACTGTTGTGTTTTTGGTCGCTTCGGGCGGCTCTCACCGGCTGCTGTCCATTCAGCTGACTGCCGATTTGGTGTAGTTTGGTGTAGTGGTGGATCCATGTTTCATCCATTGTCACATATCGCATGAAAAAAATCCTTTTTATTCTGCTTAAACAGATCCAAACAGCGCTCAGAATCATCAACACGTTGTACCCATTTCGAACAGAGGGTTCTCATGCCCAAATGTTCATGCAAAATATGACCAACATGTTCTTTTGATATCTTTAGGGTGTCAGCTATCTCACGCAGTTTCACTTTACGGTTATCCAAAACAATTTTGTGAATTTTTTTTTTATTTTCCGGTACCTTATTTGTACCCGTATGACCGCATTTAAATTCAGCATACCAGTAAAAAAATTGATAATTTTCCAGGGGCACAGTCCTCGTAACACTTATCAAACCATTGCTTTGCTTGAACAGTGTTTAATCAACACTCGAAATCAAAAGTAGCGTCACTAAAAATACTGTAACTTGAGAACTATCGTCGAAATGCCATGAAATTTTGACACGTATCGTTTGAAGATTGGTACTTTCTGAAAATCATATGGATTTTTTAAAAAGGGCGATATCTATGTGTCAGACACACACAGTACTTTTCAGCCTACGTGTTAAGCACTTAAAAATTTATTATAATCATAAAAATAAGTAAGCAGGTACTAATTTTTTATATCATTTTCAACTTAAGCATATCAGTATCATCATCATACAGCCCTCTTTAAAGTCCACTACTGGACATAGGTCTCCTCCAAACGTCTCCAGTTCCCTCTATCTTTAGTTGTTGTAACCCGATTCGTTGACATTCTCGTCAGGTTATCCACTCATCGTGTGGGAAATCTACCTCAGTTGCACTTGTCAACTCTTGAGCTCCACTTTAGAAGTTTCTATGTCCTCTGCCGTCCACCATTCTGACGATGTGGCCAGCCCATCTTCACTTTCGTTTTGCGATGCATTCTATGATGTCCTCTACTTCAGTTCGCCAGCGTATCTCTTCATTTCTTACTCGATATTTTAAGGTCAGGCCAAGCATTGAGCTTTATATTCGCCTTTGCCCCACTCTTAGTTTTTCTGCAGTTGCTTTAGTCAGAGTTCGGGTTTCTGTGCCATAGGTTATGACTGGCAAGATGCATTGCAGCTTTCGGTTTCTGGGAAATCAGGGATGTCTACTCTAAGGATGTCCTTTATTCTTCCATAATCCGCCTATCTTCAGGTAAACCATCTCGTCAACAAGTTTGGTTATCTCTACTTATTTTGATTTCATCGTTCAGGTACACATATTTGTCCACTAGTTCTATGCTTAAGCATATTCTTAGTACAAAATAAATATTTTTGGTAAATTTCTTATTACAGGTACAGCAACATTTGTTATGAAATTTTATGATGGTAATAAAGGTAGGTCTCTGGAGAATAGCATAGAAGTTATTGAATCACCTCATATTTAGCATATACACTTTGGGGGCCATAATAAACTAATATACAAAATAGGGTGTCATCTTTGTCCTCAGCCTTCTGTTAGGTTTACAGACCTAGTTCACAAGACATAGTACCCTTAGGAGACCTTTTGGTTTTAGCTTGGGTTTTTAAAAAATTATGTTACATTTTAATGCAGTGCTATTTTACAAACTGGCATTAGAGTGGTGCTGTGCCTGAGAGCAGAGGCATCAGCAAATTTTTTCTAATAGTTTTATTATATCTCAGATTCTGTGTCCCAAATCTAAGATTTTTTTGACATCTTCTTTTTCTGCTTCTTGCCAAGAGCATTTCCCTTACCTGATATACGTTTTATAGTGGTAAATGCAATAACAAACGTTTTAGATTATAAACGATTACATTATTTTAAAGGGGTAAAAGTAAATTAACGTATGTATATGAAAATACACCTAATTTTGAGCAGATTATTGTATGTAAGAAAAATTAGAGGTGTAACGTGATATATAAAAAACTTATTGAGAAACTGTAACTATTAACATAAAAAATGGTCATATTTAAAAATATGAACAGTAAATAGAGAAATTATATAAAATTTCTAGCATTAGCTACAAAAAAACCTTGTTCAGTGATCTTTTATAAAACCGAGATTTAGGTCTGATAACCAGGTTAGTTAAATTAAAATACACCGTGTAAAAGTTTTACATATTAGTTATCACTTCTTTCTGTTAGCATTTTCTCATAACGCTAAAATGTCATTGTCTGATATTTCTCTCTCTTGACAAATATGAGCATTTCCGTAAATTATTGGTGTGTTTGCGATTCAAAAAAGAGAGAAGTGAGTGACACTCATTAGACTCGATTTAAATCGTTCCTTAGGCCACCAGAAACAATTATTCACGGCTGAACACGACTTTTTTAAGAATCTTTTTTTTACACCTTTATATGCAAATCTTTGAGGAAAAATGGAAAAACCCGTTAAATTGCCGAAAAAAAAGCGCCAAAACACATAATCTTATTATAAGTTTACCCATGCGATTTATTGAAATTATTCATTGTGAATCTTGATAACGTTTTTCTCTTTTACATAATGGCCATTTTTGCCTATTTTTTACCCATTTTATTTCTTTTAGTCAAATTAACGGCCAGGTACACTTTTCTTATGTTCTTTGACCTGCTGACGACGAATTTTTATGTATCTTTTTGATATTAGAATATTATTTTCAAGTTATGGACTGATTTTAATCTTAATATTATTATATATACATTGGTTGTAAGATTAATATATTTAAATACAACACTCCAGTAATCAAAATCGAAATATCTTGACAACCTTCGTAGTAGCGATGAATTTCGGCTTAATTTATTGGTTTAATAATTTAAGTTTTAAAAAGCTTAAAAAAATATTTACATTGTTCGTCATAGCTATTTGACCGCAGGTGTCGCTTAATATCACATTCTACTTAGCGCAGCTTTTTGATGTTATGGCCAGTTATTTTTTTAAATAACAAATGTTAAAAGCAAGAAAACATGAACATTTCTTCACCCATTACAAAATAGAGAACAGTATTCGTTTTAAATGTTCAATTATTTGGTCCACATTGCCAGACTGTCTTAATTTCAACCAGCTATACCCACCGCTCTCTCGAGGCCGAGCTTTATATACGTGTATATATACATATATATATATATATATATATATATATATATATATATATATATATATATATATATATATATATATATATATATATATATATATATATATATATATATATATATATATATAGGGAGTATTATAATCAAGTAAAAAAATATATGCATATAATAAATCAATATTTTTCTTCTTTTTTAGAGAAAATATATCCTCAATTATGGAGAAATTCGACGATTAGAGTTTATTGAAGAACATATAATATCTTTAGTACCAAGGAACTTACTGAAACTCAAGAATTCCTATTTTACATATCCCAACTACTAAGTATTAAAGTTCTACCAATTTGGAATCCCGATATTTTTTATAGCGTAAAAGAAAACGAAACTCATCTAAACAATCAAATTGATATTTTGCATGGAAAATTTGTGCATGCTGTTTGGAGTCGCTATAAATTTGCTCATGATTTTCAACAATATTTTGACCATGTTCTAATTTATAATGTAGAAAGTCAATGCCTTTTTACTCCAAAATCTCAAAAAATAACCTATTTGAGTAGATTTTTTAAATTGTATAGTTTCTGCTCTGTAACACTAGTTTTCGTTTTACAAATAATTTGGATTTTGTTTCTTCGGATTGTTTATAAGGGGAATACTTTTGAAGCTTGGTTAATGTTTCAGAGGTTAATGTTGGGAATGCCACTACCTACAATTTCAAATTATATTTTTAAATATACATTTAGATTATTTTTGTTTTTTTCTATTTTTGGATTATGGTTTTTATGGATTGTAAACGTGACTTTAGTAGAACATATGCTTCTTAGTATAGAGTATGATCCTGATATAAATATTATTGAAGAAGTTCTTCAAACAAATTTATCCATTCTGGCACCACCTGAAATTTTTGATAGTTATAAATATAGTACAAATGAAAGGGAAAAATTGTTATTTTCAAAAATGATTTCTTGCACAAGTTCAACCTTATTATGCATGTCTCAAGTTTGTAATGATCGCAACGCTGTTATGATCGTTCCAATAAAACTTGTCAGAGCAAATTTCATGGTTGTCTGTACAGATTCTTATAGTGCAGAACCTTTGTTTCATATTGGAGAAGGCATTGAAACTTCTCCTTTGCCAACATATTTTTTGAGAGGTCTTCCTCTTCTTCAATCCTTCAAATCGGTTATTACACATTTATACGTAGAAGGAGGAATCATTGATAAAAAACAATCATCTACTAAACAATTTTATAAGGAAATTGCACTTCGAATAAAAAACTACAAACCTCATGGTTTAACATTACCTCAAATTTCGTATAATTTTTTTACTTTTGGTGTAGGAATGAGCGTATCAACTTTACTATTTATTTTGGAAATTTGGTTCTTTAAACGTCCGTAATTCCTCATAACAGCGGACTTGATAACTAGTACTATAATTAGTCCAAATGTAACAATGATGTATGTAGTTATTTCTATTTTAGTGTTCCCTATGGAACACTTATAAGATCACTTCGGTGTCTGTCTGTCCATCTGTCACACCCGATTTTCTCCGAAACTATTGGACATAGAAAGTTGAAATTTGGCAATAATATAGGAATTGATAACCTGAACGAAAATTCACACAAGTGCATTACCTTTAATAATTTATCTAGTATATAAAAAAAACAAAAATTTAATGGTCATCGGTAAAGATAGGAAAAAATATTTTGTTAAAAAACTCATTTGGGGTATGTCTTGTGAAGTCATTGATAATTTTATATCTCTGTAAGAAAAATTTGTATTTTAAAAGCAATCAAAGTATGGAACACTAATTGCGCAAGTCCGACTTGCACTTGGCCTATTATTTTCCGTAATATTTATTTGGACTTAAATATTTTAACAGATAATACAGTGTGCCCCAAAGCAGCGATGGGTATATAAATTAGGTAGTTAATAAAACTGGATTTAAAAAATAAAAATATTTCTTTTGTTTTCGGAGATTTTGGAAGAAAAGTGACATTTGGCTAATTTTTTTTGTTGTCTGGTTTTCATTAATACAAAAATAATTAATACAGTCTACAGGCACAGAAGAAGAAGAGAGAGACTTCTCTCCCATTAATGGTACGAAAGAATGTCATGTCGACTAAAAGTACGATTATTTTGTCATGCCACAAAGATGCACGATTTCCTGGTTGGTTCTTCTTCGCGGCTACCATATTTATGTATAGAGGTTATCGCTTAGCTTTTTTCAAAATGATTACTTCCACTAAGTGTAATCTCCCATAACTCAAGTTAAAAGAGGTTTTAAATTTTTTTTGCTGAAAAAATTTGGAATCATTTTCGCTTTGACGCAATTGATACCAGAATTATCAGTCACCTTTCAGTGTATCAAAAAAAATATCAAAAAGAACAAAAGCTAAAAACTTCCGGGAAATCTTGAAAAAAAAACATCTTTATTCATTTACGTCTCAGTACAAAAAGTTCAGATTTGTTTTTCATATATATCTGTTTAATTAGTTGGAAACCCTGCATGTAACGCAGATAATTTAGAATTAGTATATTATCTAACTATTAGCTTTTCATAGATATGTATTTTTTGTATTATTGATTGTGTATACAAGTATTATAATATACTAGCTTTGTTTGTGTTATTACTTTTAATTGTCTTCAAACCGTAAATTTCCTACGAGATTTTTTATAAATGCTGTTTTCCCAATCACTTCAATAACGAGTAAGTATTAACGAGGAAATAATGCATAATTTAACAAATATTTTTTTTATTGTGATGGAAACATTTATTTTATTTATTTATTTGAGAATATACGGGTACACTCCTTTTTACAATGTATTTATAATACTTTACAATATAACCATATCAATAACAGAACGCCCGAAAATGTGGAATGAAACACAGGAACGGCTAATACTTCTACCGTGAAACAATCAACGCCAGAGCATCCCTCCTGAAGGAAGAGGTGGAACCTGAAAGAAATGTTCAGCTGCCGGCACTGGTTCATGAATCCCATAGCCCTCAGCAGTGGTGAATGATAACCATAATTAATTCTGTGGAGGCCAGTAAAGAACAATTCACTTTGACTTAAATGACTTTGAGGTACATTAAATTTTACGAATGACAATAAAGTAGGACAATCTAGCAACCCGTTAATTATCTTATACAGAAAATACTGATCACTCGCCAAACGTCTATGAGCTAACAGATTCAAGTTCATATGGCCCTTAATAATTATATAATCATGGTCAGCTATTGCCATATCAAACTTATAAGCACACAGTCGTAGAAACCTATTCTGAATTTTTTCGAAACATTGGCGACCAGAGAACCGCTGAATACTCCAGAACAGATCTCACCAACGTGCAGTACCGGACCCTTAATGAGGACAATGATAAATCCCTGAGATTTCTATATATAAGTCCCAAAATCTTACTGGACTTGTTAATAATATATACGCAATGATCACAGAAAAAGAGGAGATAATCAAATATTACTCCTAGATCCTTCACTTTGCACAACTGTCCAACACTGTTCCATTAATAACATAATTAGTATTGACATTCTTATGTCCTCTAAAGAAATAGATTTACATTTAGATGCATTAAGCTGTAGACAGTTTGTGTCAGCCCAATTTACAAGTTTATCCAAGGTCGCCTGCAAGTCCTGGACGTCCTGCACATTCAAAACCTTCTTAAATACTTTAAGATCATCGGCGAACATAAGGAAATCAGAGCTCAGTATATGACCGGCAATATCATCGACAAACAAATTGAAAAGGAGCAGAGAGTAATGGGCGCCCTGTGGCACTCCAGAAACTGCAATAAAACTATTTCCTAGCACACTGCCAATTTTAACCTGATATTTAAGCCCTTTCAGATATGTCTTCAACTACCCCAGGAGAGAATCGTTGAATCCCAATACCTCAAGCTTAGCTAATAATAGGTCGTTATTAACCCTATCGAATGTCTTGGGAAAGTCGATATAGACAGCATCCACCTGGGCCCCCTCCTCCAGAGCCTGTAACAAGTATGACTCATAAACGACGAGGTTGGTATCCGTCGATCTTTCCTGTGAAAACCCATGTTGTCGCGAAGAGATGACGTTCCTGCAGGACCAAGATAATTGCTTGTATATTAGGAAATCAAAAAATTTGGGAATACTGGATTGATTACATACACTTCTATAATTCCTTATATCATTCCTGTTTCCAGACTTGTAAATTGGAATCAGATAACTTTGTTAATTATTATTGGAAAAACTCCCCCATCCAGTGACTTATTGAACAGATCCGTGATGGCCCCTGTAAGTGTAGTGAGACATCGCTTCAGCAAGTAATTCGGAATATCATCAGGGCCCGCAGACATTTTGTCAGGCAGATGGCAGATAGCATCGTAGCACCGAAATTCTACGACAATCAATACTTATTTCATTACTGTTCAAATTTTTATAGCACAAAGTTGGCGCCGTACCTTTTTAAAACACGCTGAAAAAATACTTTGAAAAAAGATTAGCAATACTCAAGTTGTCACTACCCTCAGTGCCATTCAGGATCATATTCCGTGGAAACCCGTTAATCGTACGTTTGCCATTAACAAGAGACCAAAACCTCCGCAGATTATCATGTATAGACCCATTCGATTTATCAACATACTGGGCATAGCATCCACCAAGAAGCGCCCTGCATCGCGATCTTCATCTAGTAAAGTCTCGATAGTATTGGTGTTCACCAGTTTGCTTGAATTTTTTTATGAGCGGTTTTCTTATCAAATATACATTTTTTCAACTCTGGTGAGTACTATATAGGGAAATTGGTTGAAACAAAGTGTTTCCTGGGGACAAACATATTAAGCGCCTGGTTCAATGTAGAATAGAGAAACTCGGCCGCCCTATCAACGCCAGCAGACATACGAATCCCCAAGTCCCAATTCTCCGACGCCAAAAAGTCATTGAGTGCCAAAAAATCCGCATTCTTATAATCACGGTAGTACTCATCCTGTTTCATAAAATTATAATACTCCCTCACAATAATTTCAAATTCAAGAGGAACATGATGAGCACTATCCGGGAATAGTGCGTCCTGGAAAAAGCTGACATTAGTGAGCCGGATGCTGCTAAAAATCGGATCTAAAAATACATTACGCCTATTTGGTACAGTGTTTGATTGAAATAAATTAGTGCCAATACGCGGGCATGCGAGCCTCGTGGGTAGTTAACCGTCAGTCCGAGATCGCCATTGGACCATGTGGCTTCTGGTAGATAATACTCTCCAAAAAGAACAAAGTTGGAATTCTGGTTTGCTTCATAAAAGACTTCTTTGGTTGCGCAGTGAGCATTATACTTGACAATGTCAGAACGCGGCGGAATGTAGACAGCCCCGAATATGACGATCATATTCTTCAATTTTACCCGAACGAATAACCGATATATCCGTCATTTAAAGATACAGCTTCATAGGATTCACTGACAGCTATAAGTACACCACCCTAACGCTTTTTGCTGCTAGTAGCAGATAGTCTATCAGTCCGCAACACATTATAGCCACTTTCCTGCACCTTGGCAGAGATTACATCCACATCCAACCAAGATTCGACGACAATAACAACATCATACTGAGCACAGATCAGTGATTGTCTAAATATGTCCAAGCTTGTTTCATACCACCAACATTTTGACAATATATACGTAGGGGGGTGTACTGGGCCCTCAAGGATTAACACCAACGTTTCCCGGATAAACCTCACGGCGACGCACAGTGGGGAAAAACGAAAAATCGTGTTTCAAAATTGTCTAGAGCCTTCAATTTTGGTTTGATTTGAACGATTTTTTTTTTTTTAAATTGAAGCTTATTAATTTCCGAACAAAGTTGTCGGAGCCGATTTTGCAATTAAACTTTTGTTTCAAAATGGCGGACGTCTTCAAAATGGCGGTTTCTGATTATATAGCGACTGAGACACAGAAAACGCTTACAGTTTCAAACCAAGTTGTGCTAAAATGCGTGTATGTATGTTTTTTTTATGTCGCAGATAATATATCTAATATCACAGTTACAAGATTAATAATAATGAACCCAAAATGGCTGCCATGAACAATAAAAGTATTATAAATATGAATAAACGTACCATTATTATTTTATATCCATAACATTTGCATAAATAATTTCTTTAAGGTTGTTAATTATAAATATGTTTCAACAATTGACTTAAAATGACAAATCAAGTATGGCGGATGCCAAAATTGAATCGAGCAAGAAAGTTTCTCTGTGGCATTTAGACTGTGACAGTCAGATCATTCAAGTTATTCAAGTTTAGTTGCGGGATTTAAATTTTCATGCAGTTATTGCTAGAATATTGCTGCTGTAAACTTTAAGTATCGTAGACCATTTTCTAGCAGATACAAAAAACAGCGATACACGCAGAAAAGGACAGCTCACACAGCTAGAAAATGGCTACAACAGCTAAAACGTTTTGTTAAAATAGGGACAGCTAAATATTTTATGTAAGAGTAAGTTAAGGTTAGACATATTTATTTTCTTATTTTTCTATTCTATTCCTATAATTCAGTAGTTCTGTATATGTACTAAAGGGTTTTCTCGTTAATAAAGATTATTATTACTCTTACAAAATACACGCAGAGAAATGCTAAAATAGGGACAGTTAAATATTTTGCTGCATTAGCCACTGTTTAGCAACAGCAGCCACTTTTTGCTACAACAGCAAACAATGTGGCTAGTGCAGCAAAATATTTAGCTGTCCCTATTTTAACAAAACGTTTTTAGCTGTTGTAGCCATTTTCTAGCTGTGGGAGCTGTCCTTTTCTGCGTGTATCGCTGTTTTTTGTATCTGCTAGAAAATTGTCTACGATACTTAAAATTTACAGCAGCAATATTCTAGCAATAACTACATGAAAATTTAAATCCCGCAACTAAACTTGAATAACTTGAATGATCTGACTGCCACAGTCTAAATGCCACAGAGAAACTTTCTTGCTCGATTCAATTTTGGCATCCGCCATATTTGATTTGTCATTTCAAGTCAATTGTTGAAACATATTTATAATTAACAACCTTAGTCTCTATATAATCAGAAACCAACGTCCGCCATTTTGAAACAAAAGTTTAATTGAAAAATCGGCTCCGACAACTTTGTTCGGAATTTAATAAGCTTCAATTTAAAAAAAATCGTCCAAATCGAACCAAAATTGAAGGCTCTAGACAATTTTGAAACACGATTTTTCGTTTTTCCCCACTTTGCGACGCCTCGGATCTTTAGTTGCTATGAAAGGTAATCCATGTCTAAATTTTAGGGTTAAGTTGGTTTTGCCAATTTCCTGTCAATTTTTCAGTTCCTCAAGTTTTTTTAATTATTTTTCGCTGTAAAAATGTAAGATCCGATCTTATGTTTATATTATGATCCCGGAGCTTATATCGATTCTTCATACATTCGTTCACCATAGACATCTCTTCAAATTGCACCTTCATAGGCCTAGATTGGGCATTATTGTTGCGGCCTATTCTGCTCACCTTGAAAGCTATATTCGTGCCCACACCAAGGGTATCAAGGATACAAATAAATCTTGACTTATCATGATCTATTCTTTCAACGGCAACCGTAGATTGGCTTTCAATAACATTAAAAAACAATCATGTTCTTAGCTCTCAGTTGCCTTTCAACGGATTCATTCATTATGTCATCCTGGCTGTAACTAGATCCACATGAACTTTGTTGAGGTTTCAGGAAATTAGATTCCAAGTCTGTAATCTTACTTCGGAGTTCACATATTTCGGTTTCCAGTTTTTCAATTTTCGCAAAACATGAATCATCGACACTTGTTAAGATAATATGAATATCGTAAATATTATTCTTCTGATCCAGTAGTAAGTCTACAACTTTCGAGAGTAACGGCATAATACTTTTGCCATCCAAGCTGCCCTCGGCCATTATGCAAGATACCCCATCTCTCAGTTGAAGTTCCGTTAAAGTTGTTTGACCTAATGGTTGTTGCGTTTTGGTATTCGTATGTGTTTTAGTTGAAGAGGATCTATCTTCCTTTGTATCTCCGAAGGTGCCTATTGAGATTCTCTTTACCACACCAGCCCAGCATGTTTTGCAAGCCCAGCCATGTAAATCAGTCTTTTTGTTCTGTTTGTATATCTTGTCAAACTCGGGGTTAGATAAACCGGAACATCCCTTATGGATCCATGAGAAACACCTGCAATATTCTACCACGTGCTGATTTGATCGTATAGGTCGATCACATATAGAGTAAACCATTTGGCTACTCATCATATCAGTTATTTTAATCACTCAAAATAATTACAATTGTTCAGAATTAAAGAAAAGACCAGAATAACGAAGCACTAACACTAACGTCACGCTAAAACTCCACTTGTGTTTACTCGTATTATTTTATCTATCTTTTTGCGATTTTTTCTAGTTTGATAGTTTTTTCCCGATGGACGGCCGATCTATGCTTTGTTTATTTAATTTGAAGTAATGTCCGGTGTGTATGTATATAGCTTTGGGTCTAGATTATTATGTGATACTGTGATTAGTACAAAAATGTACCTGTTGTAAAAATTTCACTAATTAATTCTTACTATAACCACCACTAATTCGAACTAATTTAGAAGCTCAGAATTCGCTCACATACATAAACACACTTTACACATTTCGTTAAATTTCTATATTTCCCTAGTCGAGAATGAGATTTATTATTTTATGAAGCAAAAAAACTCAAAGCAAATTACCATGAACGAAACAATTTGTAAATGCACCTGGAATAATTGCGATTATTTGAATATGGATGGTGGTTGTTTTATTACTGTTTAAGGCCTTTCGTTTGGAATTTTATTAATAGAAATAGATAAATAAAAGGGCCATTTAATGTTCAACAGTCATTAAACGGTACCTAAAAATTGGTTCTAAATGATGGTAGTAATCATATATAAGACACTCAGATATTTTAGGTTCGAGTAGATCATTAAAAATGAAATTATAAAATTATTGTGTATAAATGATTATTCAAATTTTCTTAAGTGACACAAGCATAATTTACAGAATTATTATAAAAAAACCTAAATCGGATATTTTACCTATATTACTTTTTTTGCCCGCAAGCATAGTAAAAATAACTTTTCGAGACGGCAACACTGAAAATAGTATAAATTGTGTTAAATCCTGAAGAATAAACTAAAATATTTTATGAAGATTTGCATCCTTTATTTAAAGTACTCCCCGAACTGCTATCCGCACGGTATAAGATAAGTACGGTTTGCGCAACAGTTAAGGAATAATAGGTAGCAAGGTATATTGAGAATGGAATAATACATTAAAATGTCTCTATTATGTTTCAAAATCACCCTATTTTACAAATTATTAATTTGATTATTAAAAAAATAATTTAATAAGTATTTATGGTTAAACCTAATTATAACATATGTTGTGAAATAATAGTAAAATTTATTTATAAATATACATATTTATTATGGGTGTTTGGGAGGTACGATCGGAGACAAACGTAAGTGAAATTTTAATTTAATTAATACCTTTGTTATTCTGGCATTACAATAAACAAACTTATAGTCCCTACTCAGTATATATCATCACTATACCAAATACTTTATTTTTGCACTCGACGTGCGTTTCGCTAACCGTGTTAGTTTCATCAGGAGCGATGATTGACTAAAGCTAAATTACAAATCTACCCTATTTATACTTAGCCTAACACCTGAATTACTCAGGCGGAACTAATGTCATAGGCGAGGCCATCAGTTCCGGTCAAGTAACCAGTAGAGGGGACTATAAGGAATAGGCCCTCTGCTTTTATTTAAACTACTTTTACATTTTATAATTTCCATACTTTCGTATGTGTTTAACAATCTTCTATAAGATACATTTTTAATTAATCTTAGATTATCTAATGGCACAGTATGATCAGCTTCAAGGGCATGTTCGGCAATACTAGACTTTTCTGTTCTACTATATTTTAAATGTGCTAAATGTTCTTTAAATCATGTTTTAATTGACCTTTTGGTTTGCCCGACATACTTTTTGTCGCAATCATTAGAACTAATTTCTTAAATTCCACTTTTTCCACAATTAGGAATCGTATCTTTGGGCTTTCCTAAAATATTCCTCAGATTGTCTGATGACTTATAGACTAAGGTGAGGCCTACCTTATTAAATACTTGGACTTATTATCTTCGCGTGTAAAAAAGGTGGAATTATGAATATTTAACCTATCACATACATTCTCGGAAACTGAAACGTTTTTTTACGTTAAAATTATGTTACATCTTGTTACAAACTCTATTAATTTTTACAGATATCCCCTTTACTTTAATCAGATACTCTATGTTTAGTTGTTGCAATATAAAAAAAAACTAAAATTACAAACAATCTGTAGTTTTTTGCTATATATTCCTTGTTTTGTTTTGTAACTTTATGCACTATTTAACTTTATCTGTAACCTTTACATAATACCCAACTGGCATAAATATGCTGCTTCCTTTTAGACTACCATAACATTTATCAAAGACTCTTCCGACTCAAGTCTTTAACTCCATTAGTATTTGTCTTTCTCAGGTGTCTACCATTACTTCTTTTATCACTACACTGGTGAGCAAAAAAAATGTATTCCAGCGCATTGGCTTCATTTAACACAGGTCCTAGAATTTGGTGTTTATATATTTTTACAGATTTGAGTCTCATTTGAAAGCCCATTCTATTCTCTTTCTAATGATACCAAATTTCATAGCATACCTCATGTATTTTACTGACTAAAATAATGGGAAGGGGAAACAAGGAGAATAAGGGATAAGGGAAAAGAGCAATTAAACAAATTTTAAGGTTAATAATTAAATTTATTGATAACACGTAGGCTGAAAAGTTTTGGGTCTGCCCCGTAGATGTAGCCCTTTTCAAAAAATCTATAGGATTTTTAGGAAGTACCAACCTTAAAACGATAAGTGTCAAAATTTCATGACATTTCGACGATTAGTTTACATGATACAGTGGTTTTAGTGACACTACTTTTAATATTTGCAAAACAATGGAAAAAATCGAATTTCGTGTGTTGATTAAACACTGTTCTTTGATGGGAAAAAAATACCGCTCAAGCAAACCAATGGCTTGATAAGTGTTATGAGGACTCTGCCCATGGAAAATCACTCATCATTTACTGGTATGCTGAATTTAAACGCCTTCGTACAGATACAAATGATGCTGAACACTCTGAACGCCCAAATGAGGTGGTTACACAACACACAAAATTGTTTTGGATAATCGTAAAGTGAAATTGCGTAAGATAGCTGACACCCTAAAGATATCAAAAGAACGTGTTGGTCATATTTTGCATGAACATTTAGGCATGAGAAAGCTCTCTTTGAAATGGGTATCGCGTTTGCTCACGGTAGACGAAAAACAACAACGTGTTGATGATTCTGAGCGCTGTTTGGACCTATTTAAGCGCAATAAGAAGGTTTTTTTTTTATGCAATATGTGACAATGGATAAAACGTCGATTCACCACTACTTACTGGAATCGAATCGGCAGTCAGCTGGGTGGACAGCAGCCGGTAAAAGCCACCCGAAGTTACTAAAGATACAACAGTCGACTGGGAAGGTTTTGGCCTCTGTATTTTGGGATGCGCATGGAATAATTTTCATCGACTATGCTGAGAAGGGAAAAACCATCAATAGAGAATATTATATAAAGTTATTCGTGCGTTTGAAATGTGTTCTAAGTAGATAGACCAAAAATTTTTCAGCGTACTTGTTAAAAACCACAATCGATATTTGCAGTGATGCAGGGGCTGGATTTCTGGTTCGAACCCTTCTTTTGAGCTCATCCCACATGTGCTCGATTGGATTGAAGTCAGGACTCCGCGCAGGCCAGTCTAATGTGGGCATTCCCACTTCCGCCAGGTATTGCCGCACCGATGCAGCAGCATATGGCCTCGCATTGTCGTGTATTAACACGAAGCCATAACCGACAAACCCAGCGTAAAGGTGAGTTTATACGATGCGAGTGGATAGGAACGACAGTAGAGAGGAGAGTCGACATGCATACTAGTAAATTTTGAAGACAGGTGATTGTCTTAAAAAACCATATCGAATAGTTGACATGTACTGCCTACTACGATGGACACATTGCAAGAAGGAATTAATATTGTAGCTAATGTTAATTACTGAATTAAAGACAAACAAGAGAAAACATCGAAAATGGGTAAAGGATTGGATATCCAAAAGAAATTCTTTAGGTGCTTCAGCGACTTTTTTGAACGAAGTTCCACTTGAAGATGAAGGGACTTACAGAAATCATTTAAGGCTCTCTGTATCTCAATTTGAAGAACTGCTGTCAAAGGTTTGTGACCATATAAAAAAAAGCAAGACACAATTATAAGACGAGCCTTAAGACCAAGAATAAAACTGGAAGTGATACTAAGATATTTGGCCATAGGTGACCCTTTCAGCACTTTAGAACATTTTTTATAAATTGCCAAAATATACTATTTCGAAATTCATTCCGGCTGTTTTAAAAGCAATTTATGACAGTTTGGAAGATGATATGAAGGTAAGATTAAATTAAAAGTACAACAATTAAACTTTATTAGTAATATTAAAAATTTATTTTTAAAAAAGACCAAATAAAACCTTAAAAAATATTTACTCCTCCTATACTATTTATCGCAGCGTTTAAAATATTTGCATCTCGTGGTGAACATAGCGACTCATCACTAATAGTCCATTCAATGTTACTGCCACTTGACGATGATGATGGCCCAAGCGCGTAATTTGGCGTGGGTTGCTAAATAATGTCAATTTGTTGAGGTGGTTTCAAACATTTGTAGTAATGAATCTACTTGTCAGTAATCATTTTCATTATATTGCTTTGCAGCTCTACAGATACTTCCATAGGGAGGTTTCTTAATTAGCCCCAAAATGATCAAATTTATCATTTTCTGTACACTTTCTTTCATTTTTTAAAACTTATCTATTGCTGCAGATATGTACAGGGTGAGTCAACGATAGAGTAAAGTTCATTATCTCATTTGTTTCGGGAATGACAAAAAAATATTAAATAGTTTTAGGAAATGTTAAGGTGCACAGTTTAAAATTATTTTTGAGGATACAGGGTATTTCAAAAAGGTGCGGCCGATATAACATATGTTTTTTTAAATTCTGCGTAAAATTTTATAACGTTTTTATTATTATTGTTATATACCTAAACCTAGTAGTTTTTCTAATATTTCAATTTTTTTTTTAAAAATACTAGTTTTAAGTTTTGTAAAAAATTGCCAGTAGCGCCATTGTTTTTGAAGGTAGAATACTCATAATTGGTACAAGCGTTAAGATGAAAAAAAGATATATGTAAAGAAATTTGAGTTAGATACTACAAGGTGTTTAAAATAAATTTATGCATTTCAACTATTTTAAATTGATAAATCTCAAATATTTTAAATGGCACACCCTGTAACCCTCCAACTTTTATTAACATGTCATATACCTATTTCTAATAGTTTTTAATTTATTTTGAATTTTTTAATTTTTACCCTTGTTTTTAATACACTTACGCTATAACATCATAGATGCCAAGACAAACAAAAAATGTAGGCATTGTCAAATTTTGACATTGTCTATTAAGCAAGCAAAAATAGTTTAATTTGTTGTAGTAAGTGAAGTACAAAGGTAATAGTTATGGATTATGCTTTATTATTCAACACTTAATCCATTTTGGGTCCGGGAAGTTCAAAACCAAAACCATTGGTCGCTTAATGTATGGTGTGGAATATTAAATATTCGAATTATTGGTCCATATTTTTTCCGCGAACTGCTTAACGGGCCTAGATATCTAAATTTTTTGCAAAACGAATTACTACAACTTCTTGAAGAAGTTGTAGTAATAACTTTGAAAGGGAACAAATGTGGATTCAACAAGACAGAGCTCCTGCTCATTACCACCGAGAAGTTCGGGAATTTTTAAACGATCTTTACCCACAAAAATGGATCGGTAGGGATGGATTCATTCAGTGGCCCCTTCGATCATGTGACTTAACACATTTCGACTTTTTTTTGGGGGGCTACATTAAAAATCGTGTTTATGTGAATCCCTCTACAACACAAGTAGATATGAAAAATAGGATACGGGATGAGTGCAGGACAATAACGCCCTTTATGCTAAGAAAAGTGAAGGAAAATATAGTAAAACGACAAACATGTGTATTCGAGTAGACGGGCATATTTTATTTATTACGTTATAATAATTAATCGTTAGATAAGTTAAACTATATTAAAATTATTATTGACTATTTGTTTATGTTTTCACAATAGCGTAAGTGTATTAAAAACAAGGGTAAAAATTGAAAAATTCAAAATAAATCAAAAACTATTAGAAATAGGTATATGACATACTTAATAAAAGTTGGACGGTTTTCTAAAACTTATCAGAAAAAATAATAATATTCAGGGTGTGCCATTTAAAAAATTTGAGATTTTTCAATTTAAAATAGTCGAAATGTATAAATTTATTTTGAACACCCTGTAGCATCTAACTCAAATTTCTTTATATATATATATCTTTTTTTTCATCTCTATAGAACGCTCGTACCAATTATGAGTATTTCACCCTTTTTCACAATTTTTTACAAAACTTAAAACTAGTATTTTTTTAAAAAAATTGAAATATTAGAAAAACTACTAGGTTAGGTATTATCAATAAAAAAAGTTATAAAATTTTACGCAGAATTTAAAGATAAATTAGAAAATAAGATATTCCATTTAAAAAAACATATGTTATATCGATCACACTTTTTTGAAGTACCCTATATACTTAAAAATATTTTTAAACTGTGCACCTTAACATTCCCTAAAACTATTGTATTTAACATTTTTTCGTCATTCCCGAAACAAATGAGATAATGAACTTTACTCTATCGTTGACTCACCCTGTACACGGGAGGCATGTGTCCTTTCCGTTCTTTACCTTTGTTGACATTATTTAGCTGGGCAGGTGCGAAAAAACTTTAATTACTGTCAATAGCTGGATCTCCCTTAAAATGATCATGTTGGGCCCTTGTTTCCTCTACTTCCTCATTGCAGTTATTATAATATATATTAAAAAATAAGAATAAGTTACCCTTTTTCTGCTCTTTCAGGTACCAACTACAACGCAAAAGTGGAAGAATATTGCCAAAGGATTTTTCGATAAATAGAATTTTCCTAACCGTTGTGGTGCCATGAATGGGAAACATATAAATATTGTATGCCCAAAAAACAGTCACATCGACTTTTACAACTATCAAGGCTATTTCAGTACAATCCTATTTGCTCTCTTGGACAGCAGTTACCGATTCATTTATATTGATGTTGGCTTAGACGAGAAAGTAAATGATAGCACGATTTTTCGAAATTCGTCATTGAAAAAGTCATTTGAGAACGGCGCATTGCAATTCCCGTCATGAACTGTTATTGTATCTGACGACGCATTTCCGTTACAAACATACATAATGAAACCATATTTTAGATGTGGTGCCCTATCTGTACAAGAAAAAATATTTAATTATAGACTTTCTCGAGCGAGACAAATTGTGGGAAACGCATTTGGCATATTGGCTATGCGTTTTCGAATTTACAGAACACCCATTCAACTTTCACCAAGGAAAGTGGAAAATGATGTTGTAAAAGCTACCTGCGCACGCCACAATTGGTTAGTAAATAATTCATCCAGCTCCTATATTACTTCAATAGTTGAAGAAATTGAAAAATAGACAGGTGTTACAAGGTGCTTGGAGACAAGCAGAACAAAGTTTGGGTTTAATTGAATCTCAGCATTTCAGCATAAATATTCTCGGTCGGCTGAAAGTAGAAGACGACAATATATGAAATATTTTAATAAAGAAGGAGCAGTATCATGGCAGTTGACGTTTATTCAGCAAACAATGTCGCAATAGTTAACTGTTATTTGAATTAAATATATACATGACTTACCAAATTTGAAGTTGTTTTACTGGTTGTTATTACGTTTCTTAAGAATGTGTCTGCAGCTTCAAACCATATTAAAGTAGATTTGTAAACTACTTCTGTTGCGGAACCGGAGCTTCAGAAGTTTTAATTTTATTAACTTCCTGTACACAAATGCTTCTTAAATTCTTCATTTTATTTTTGATTTCCAATTCACTTACTTCTTGTTTATCTAATAATGCCCGAGTACGTTTTATTGTATCATCTCTGAAACCCTTGTTTTTGTAATCTTTATGCCTAAAATTCCATAAAATTTTTTCAGTTTCAGAAATTTCTAAAAAATTTTATGCCTCCGCTTCACTCCACTTTTTAGTTTTCGCCATCTACTGGCACGGTGAAAAGTTGATTGACTACCGAATCCACTTGCTCCAGTTGGCTGACTGTCTTGAGTATGTTGACACGATGCGAATGAGGAGCAAGTGCTGCGCGCACACAAGACAATGTACTGGTTCCAGCCCACTCGCATCGTGTAAACCCACCTTAAGAAACGACGTGTTCCTGCAGAATCTCCTCAATGTGCCGGTGAAAAGTTAATCCACCGCTACGAGTCTCATCAGTCACGAAAACTAAATCGGTTTTCGCATCTAGTGAGATGCTTCCCCACACCATGACAGAACCTCCTCCGTAGACGACCGTTTCGGTAATGCAGCACTGCGCATAGCGTTCCCCAGGCCTTCTATAGACTTGTCTTCTTCCATCATTGCCATGGAGAGCCATTGCTTGAAGGTCCAGTCGACATCTGAGTCGCGCTTGTCGATGGGCTGCTGTCAATTTGGGTCCGTTAGCTGGTCTCATCGGAGTTAGGTTAGCACGCCGGTCAAGTGACGCTTTCTTAGAGTTGTGTTGACAATGAGGCGGTCGTCTCGCTCTGAGGTACACCTTCTTCCTGATCCTAGTCTCCGTGTGAAGAGGCCAGTCTCTTGGTAACGTCTATAGACTCTGGAGACAGCTGACTGGCTCAGATGCAGTTGCTTAGCAACTACACGTTGGCTATGCCTTTCTTACAATAAGGCAATGACTTGTTCCGTTTCTTCTGCGGTGGTATCCATTTTCCGATGACGTAATTAGTGAGTAGATGTAGCAGAGATGTGACGGTTTAAGTTCCGATAAAGGAATGAGCATCAGGACTGTTGATAAAATATCGATATATCGAAACATCGATATTATTTTTTGGAAATATCAAGATTCATGACTGATATTTTTTGAAACGATATATCGATATTAAAAACTGGGTATTGGCATCGATATTTTTTTAAATAAGTTTACGTTTTCTGTTTTCTTTTTTTAAATTACTTAAACTACAGTCAGTCCAAAAAGTCTCCATACACCACCTGCTTTCTATACTATTTTTTCTGTTATGTTTAATTAATTGGAAGTATGAGAAAATATGTTTAAATTATTATTTGAAACTTAACCAACGAGGATTAGTATTAAAACAACTACGCGATATTTTATTGTTATACGAGTAAAAATGTAAACAAAATTAATATAAAAAAGTCTCCATACACTCAAGAACTGCATTGAAAAAAACGCGTTATAATCAGCCGTATTTTATCAAGTTATCTATTGCTCGCTAAACTGAAGACAAATGGATAATTTTCCGCCATACTTTATAATCTGTCACGTGTTGCTAGTAATTTTGCAGTGGGTTTTCAAAGTACTATTAAAAGTGAGCGAGAGAAATTGTGAAATTCCATTTCAAGTTCGAAAGATCATAACTGATTTGTGGAAAGTCGGAAAATTGTACAGAAATATAGGAAAAATTGTTAATAAGTCGCATGTTCAGTACATTGTAAACCAGTATAAATCAACGGGTTCCTATAAAATTCGACCACGTTTCCGTCGTCCCAAGAAACTGACTCCACGTGAAAAGGCCAGTATTGTTAGACAAATAATTATAGATCCCAAGAAAAGTAGAAGAAGTACGGGAACTATTTTCGAAAAATGTTTGTTCACAAACAGTGAGAAATTGTTTACACAGGGCAGATTATAAAGGGTGTGTAGCCAGGAAGAAGCCGCAAAAAGCTCTTATTTTTTGCTAGGGAATACGTTACTAAACCTCCTGAAATTTGGGAATCCGTAATCTTTAATGATGAAACTAAAATTAACCTTTTTGGGTCTGATGACAGAACTAAAGTTTGGAGAAAGAAGAATACCGCATTCGATATTAAAAACATTTGTTCAACGGTGAGACAAGGGGGTAGCATTGTTCTGCTTTGGGGATGCATGTCCGTTGAGAGGTTGAAAATTTACATTTTATTAATGGTGCCATGGATCGGCATGTTTATATGAACATTTTGAGAGACAATTTAAGAGAAAGTATCCAAAAATTAGCACTCGAAAAAAGTTATATTTTCCAACAGAACAATGATCCGAAGTATACCACAAACTTAGTGCGAGAATGGATGATCCATAATGTGCGACAGCAGCTTCATACACCTTCGCAATCACCGATGTTAACCCCAACGAGCATTTATGGGAGAAACTTAAACGGTGCGTTCGCAACATAATGTTTCAAATAGAGAAGAATTAAAAAACAGAATATTGAACGAATGGGACAACATACCAGCAGAAGTTACTAGAAAGCTGGTTGCAAGCATGACAAAAAGGTTACAGGAGATTATCAAGGCCAACGGCGGTCCCACTAGATATTAGTTTAAACGAAGTTGTTATTTTCCGTTAAACTCCGTCAAACTATTATTGGTAACTGTGTTAAGTGTATGGAGACTTTTTTGACATTAATTTTGTTTGCATTTTTTTAACAATGATGTAACTTCATTTAAACATGTTTTCTCATAGTTCCAATTAATTTGTTAAACATAACAGAAAAAAAAAAGAATAGAAAGCAGGTGGTGTATGGAGACTTTTTGAACTGTCTGTATAATACCGTAATTTATTTAATCTATATTACTGTGAATTATTTAAACTATATTATCATTTTTCCACTTGTTTATTCACTTACGTATTTTTTAAAACGAACCGTAATTTCATTATCTATGGTAGACTGTGCATTATCGAAGCCGAGACGAGTTATGTTAATATTGTTGTGAAAAGCACATGTTTATTTAGTTTAGTTCAGGTTAGTTATTAGTTTTAAATAGTGAAGTGCCGTAATATGTCGTCTGTAGCAAATTCTTCAATTGTTTGGAAGTGTTACAAGAAGGTTGACAACAGAAACGTTTTATGTAATTTATGTGGGAAAAATTATAAAAGTAGTGGACGGCGAATTTAGCTACACACCTAAAAAACAAACATCATAATGCATATACTCAATTATATATAAAAAATAATACCAAAGCTATCACCAGTGCCACCACTACGAGTGGTGAAAAGGAAAATTCGAGCGATACGGTAGTTACAGTTTCAAATACCAGTAATAGTAGCTTTACTGACGAGGATTTAGTTAATCTGGTAAAATTTCCTTTGTTCTTTCTTTCTTATTTTTATTTTAATAATAACCTATTATGTGTTAAGTTATCTTGATATATCAACTAATTTTAGAATTAACCTATAGAGATGTATAAACCTTGAATGTATATTGTAGATTAACCATCAAGAGGATAAAAACAGCAGGCAATGTTTCTGTTTATTCTACATCATCAAAGTTAAAACAACAAACTGTATCGGAATTGTTTGAGAAAAGTGCAAGTTTTGATGGTAATATATTTAAATTTTTTACAACATCTTTACGTTTTGTATTTGATCTTTCTGCGTACCTAATATTTTTTTTTCAATTTTAGATGGAGGAGAGCGTCACGCTGCAATTACTCAAGCTTTAGTTTATATGATCATTAAGGACTATTTACCTCTTTCTTGTGTTGAAAAGGAGGGGCTGAAAAAATTTGTCCATACAGCATGTCCTCAGTATAAATTACCATCAAGATTTAAGGTAAATATGTTAGACCTCTCAAGTCTTATTTTCTAAAAATGTTATTAACTGTATAATATGCTTCTGAAATTCAAGGCATTCAGGCAACAAAGATACATTACTACAAAACCTATATTAGCAAATGATTTACAAGAAACGAAGTATCTCACCATGAGTAGTGACACAGTAACAGTACTACTCGGTATATATCACCACTACACCAAACACTTTATTTTTGCACTCAACACGCGTTAGCTTCATCAGGAGCGATGATTGAGCTAAACTACAAATCTACCCCATTTATACTTAGCCTAATCCTTGAATTACTCAGGCGGAAGTAATGGCATAGGTGAGGCCATCAGTTCCGGTCAAGTAACCAGTAGAGGGGACTATAAGGAATAGGCCCTCTGTCTTTATTTAAACTACTTTTACATTTTATAATTTCCATATTTTCGTATGCGTTCAACAATCTCCCATCAGATATATTTTTAATTAATCTTAGATTATCTAATGTTACAATATGATCAGCTTCAAGGGCATGTTCGGCAATGCTAGACTTTTCTGTTCTACTGTATTTTAAATGTGCTAAATGTTCTTTAAATTGTGTTTTAATTGACCTTTTAGTTTGCCCAACATACTTTTTGTTGCAATCATTACAACTAATTTCATAAATTCCACTTTTCTCACCATTAGGAATCTTATCTTTGGGATTTCCTAAGATATTCCTCGGATTGTCTGATGACTTATAGACTAAGGTGAGGCCTACCTTATTAAATACCTTATTGAGTCCCCTGCTATATTTCGGATTATATGGTATTGAGACATACTTGGTCTTATTTTCTTCGCGTGTAAAAAAAGTGGAATTCTGAATATTTAACCTGAACTTATGTCTATTAACTTATTTACTGAGTTTTTGTCATAAACATTAACTCTAGTTATATTTCTAATACGATTCTTTTCATTATCAAAGTTTACTCTATTCAGAGGAAAAGTGACCGAACCATGAACTAAAAAATGTAATGAGGCTAATTTTTATAGATATCAAATTCTAACCTATTAGTATTTTTAATAATTAAAATATCTAGAAAAGGCAGTTGTCCTTTATTCGAAGCATACCGGCTATTTAATTTAGAAACAAAATCGTCTATATTTGCTTTCTTTGTATCAAAAAACTTTGTATGGAACAAAATT
Organism: Pachyrhynchus sulphureomaculatus; assembly: GCA_019049505.1. NCBI lineage: Eukaryota > Metazoa > Arthropoda > Insecta > Coleoptera > Curculionidae > Pachyrhynchus > Pachyrhynchus sulphureomaculatus. The sequence continues at coordinate 142,211,046 of CM032446.1, forward strand.
ATTTTCAATATAACAGTCAGTTTTATGTTCAGAAAGAAGAAACCGCTATGGGTAATTGCTTATCACCTTTCATAGCCAATTTATTCATGAGTATGTTTGAAACCGAAGCCAATCAAGGGTATGGTATAGGTATGTGGATGATGTTATCGCGATTTTTATCTATTTTAGTGTTCCGTACGGAACACTTATAAGATCACTCCGGTGTCTGTCTGTCCGTCTGTCTGTCTGTCTGTCTGGCCGTCTGTCACACCCGATTTTCTCCGACACTATTTGTCATAAAAAGTTGAAATTTGGTAGTAATATAGGAATTGATGGCCTCATCAGAGCCATGTAGTTTTGAAAGTTACTTACTACTACTTAAGGGGTTAGTTTGGGGGGTGAAATCGAGTGTGGTGTCAAATGAAAGCTTGTGAAAACACGAGTAAAAAATATATATAATGTAATACTTGCGCACAGTTTTCTTTGTATTGTTTTTAAAAAATCGCGAAAAATCGCTGTCCACCCGCCTTATCTGGGAAAGTATTTATCAAAAAATTTTGAAAAAGTTCTGGAATATTCTCCACGGGGTGTAGATTGAACGAATATTATCACGAGTGCATTACCTGTAATAATTTATCTGGTATATAAAAAAAAACAGAAATTTCAAGGTCATCAATTTTCAGTAAAGATTGGAAATAAACTTTATTGAAAACTTATTTGGGGTGTGTTTTGTGAAGTCACTGATCATTTTATATTACCGTAACATAAATTTTGACTTAAGGGATTCCCTTTGAGGGCTGAAATCGGAAGTGAAAAAAAAAAATTTTTACTAGGTTATCAAGTGTGGTGTCAAATGAAAGCTTGTGAAAACACGAGTAAAAAATATATATATAATGTAATACTTGCGCACACTTTTTCTTCGTATTACTTTTAAAAAATCGTGAAAAAATCGCTGTCCCCTACCTTATCTCGAAAAGTACTGATCAAAAAATTTTGAAAAAATCCTGGAATATTCTCCACGGGGTATAGATTGAACGAAAATTATCATTACCTTTAATAATCTATCTGGTATATAAAAAACCAAAATTTCAAGGTCACAGGTTTCAGTAATGATTGGAAACAAATTTTGTTGAAAACTCATTTGGGGTGTGTTTTGTGAAGTCACTGATCATTTTATACCACCCTAACAAAATTTTTTATTTTAAAAACAATTAACGTACGGAACACCAATTGTGCAAGTTCAACTTGCACTTGACCGGTTATTTTTTTATCAATAGTTACTGAGAGCACAGTGACCTAACGTTTTCATTTATATATATATATATATATATATATATATATATATATATATATAAATATACTTGATTAAAAAACTGTGTTACTCTTTTTAGACTGATCCATAATTTTTTTTAAATAGGGCTGATATATCGTAATATCGATATTTTTTTCGATATATCGAATTTTTATATTGATACATTTGCAAATATCGATATATCGAAAATCCGATATTTTTAAAAATATCAACAGCCCTAATAAACATGTGTTTTTATAGGGATGAAAAGTGCGCAACGAGTACGTTGCCGAGCGAGCAAAAACGGTTCTGTTTAGTAAAACCGTTTTAATCAGTAAAACTTTTTGGAAATTCAAATGTTTTTGGTATTATTGGAAAGAATAGAAAATCAGCATTCTAGCAATATCAAAAATAATACCACTGTTTAAAAATTAAATTCAAGGGTCGGTGTTAAATGAATCGACTTTTTTGTTCACCAGCGTATAATATTATTATGTCGAGAAAGAGATTCTATGGCTTAATAGCAAAATAAATTAAAAGATTAATATCAAAATAAATATAATTAGTTAGTTTTATCTCAATAAAAATATTCCATTATTCATAAAATAATAACTTTCTTAATTATCGGTATTTTGTCCTCTGTTTTTATGTGTTAGTTATTATTTTTTAAAAAATGTATCTCCTAACATACTATACTTACATTTTCGCAATTGTATCACAAAGTTGTGGAAAAGTTAATGATATTATGGATCACATTACTCAAATAGACCACCTCAGAGAATCAAGGTGTCTTCAAAACGTGGTAACAAACTATTGGCCCACAAATAATGAGATCGTAGTAACCAACATGAATTTAAATATATTTTTAAATAAATCTATAATATCGTTTGACATTACAAAACATAAATTATTGTCAGTTGATGAAACTACCTTATTTTACTTATTAGATTTAAGAAGCAAGTTGTGCATGCATAAATTTTTATTATCATCTTGAACGTAAAATTTCTTTTTATCCTGGAGCGAAATTTATATTGTTTATCGGAAGATTTAAAGCTGAATTGGTTACTGAACTATTTACCGCAGTATCAAAATATTTTATTTGTAGAGTACTGATTATAGATATAAATTTGAATGTATACACATTTTCTCTATATAGATATGAAAATTTGGGAAACCCCAATATAGAAATTTTACCACTTGGATCATGTTTTGAAATACACACGAACTTAAAATCTTTAAATGGTATGTTTTTGCTATCATTATTGTTATTAATATTATTAATTTCAAAATTTGGTTAATTTACCCTGCAATTTTAATAACATATTTGTTTATTTTTAGTGTTCCATACGGAACACTTATAAGATCACTTCGATGTCTGTCCGTCTGTCTGTCCGTCTGTCTGTTCGTCTGTCACACCCGATTATCTCCGAAACTATTTGTCATAGAAATTTGGTAATAAAATAGGAATTGATGGCCTCATCAAAGCCATGTAGTTTTGAAAGTTTAATTTTGACTTAAGTTAGTTTTGGGGGGTGAAATCGAAAGTGAAAAAAAAATTTTTTTACTAGGTAATCGAGTGTGGTGTCAAATGAAAGCTTGTGAAAACACGAGTAAAATTATATATATATATATATATATATATATATATATATATATATATATATATATAATGTAATACTTGCGCGCACTTTCCTTTGTATTATTTTTAAAAAAATCGCGAAAAATCGCTGTCCACCGCCTTATCTCGAAAAGTACTTATGAAAAAATTTTGAAAAAATTCTGAAATATTGTCCACGGAATGTAGATTGAACGAAAATTATCACGAGTGCATTACCTGTAATAATTTAATCTGGCATATAAAAAAAAAACAGAAATTTCAAGGTCATCAATTTTCAGTAAAGATTGGAAATAAACTTTGTTGAAAACTCATTTGGAGTGTGTTTTGTGAAGTCACAGATCATTTTATACTTCCGTTACCACATTTTTTATTTTAAAAGCAATCAACATACGGAACACTAATTGCGCAAGTTCAACTTGCACTTGACCGGTTTTTTTATTTTAGCCGAAGTCTACCCAAAATTTTGGAGAAATTCTACAATTAAAATGTATTTTAGATTAACTTTACCATACGCCAACAAAGAATGTTCTGGAGCTGAACAAGTGGAATTTTCACAACTTGCTAAAATGCTAGGTTTTAAATATATATCAGTCATTGGACCTAGTATATACCAGAGAATAAAGGGAAATCAAACATTTCAAGACAAGGGACTTGATCTCTTAAATGAGCGGATGGTACACGGAATTTTAGGAGGTTATACAGCTGATGAGGAGCTCCTTAAATATTTTGATAGTACTCCAGTTTATGACATACAGAGAGTCGCCCTTTTTGTCCCAAGAGCTTTACCAAAGAATTTTATGTTTAGAATTATGGATATGTTTCCTTTCAAAACTAAGCTAGCTCTAATTGGTGCAAATGTAGGATGGATTTTACTTATTCGCTTTCTTTATGGTGAAAATATTCTAAAGCTAACTTTCATACACTTCATGGTAATTTGGGGAATACCATTACCCAGATTATCAAGGCATAAATTCAGATTACCATTAGCTTTTTCAATGGGTGGATATTTTATTATGGCCACTATTATAACTAAACTGTTTCAAGAAATATTTATTAGTACAGAATATGAAACTGAAATAAATACTATTGAAGACGTTCTAAGGTCTAATTTACGTGTTCTTGTTTCTCCAGAAATATTTAACAGTTACAAGTATAGCACTGATAAAAAAGATAAATTATTGTTTTCGCAAATGATTTCCTGTGTAAATGAAACTGCATTTTGTATGTCTCAAGTTTGTAATCATCGTAACGCTGTTATGATGCTTCCTATTATGTCTATCAATACAACTGCTACTAAGACTATCTGTACCAATTTTGAAACTTCAGAACCCTTATTCCACATTGGAGAAAAAATTAAAAGTACCTTTGCGCAAATGTATTTTATAAAAGGATCGCCCCTTTTTAAATCAAGTGAAACTGTTATCAATCACTATTTTTTTGCAGGGGGAGCTATTGCGAGGAGAAAAACTATAATGAAAAAATCATATCACAGATTAGAGGTTAAAGGAAAGAAGATTAATTTAAAAATGGTTGCTTTAACGGTTGATCTGATTAAGTTTGCTTTTGTTCATTGGTTCATAGGATTATGTATTTCGGGGTTAGCATTTATCATAGAACTTCTGTCTAGAAAAATACTGAGTGGTAATTATTGTTTCGAGAAGTGGAGCAGAAAAAGTATCTTGAAAAATTGAAACTATTGTTTTTAACATTATTATCTTTTAGTATTAGAGGGACGTCAAGAAACTTCTTTAAATGTCAGTAGTGTATCGAGAGAGTACGAACAAGTGGGTATCAATGTTCCGGGATATTGGGATAATTTTTTTAATACATTAAGTCTTTTTGAAAACAAAATTTCAATTATACAAAAACACCTGGTATATGTCTATAAAATATCTCTTTCCCTATATATAATAACTTGTAAAATGTATGCAGAGATGAATTAAAAGTCAAAATTCACTTCTCGTCAGCAGTCGCAAGCTTTTTTTACTTAATCGATAAAATTGTCAATTTCTACAAAACAATTTATTTAAATATTAGTAAAACAGAATAACAATTTTTAAGACTATTCTATATATAACACATTGCAATGGTACAAGAATTTTCCCTCAAATCGGAAAAAACTTAAGCAAAAATGCAAATTAAGTGAAAAAAAAGTGAAATAAACGGAGTGGAAAGGAGAATTTGTATTTTTTATTAAAATATTGAAGGAATTCTTTCAGTTCAACAAAAGATCATATTCGAGACCCAGACCTTGCAGACCAAGGCATTACTTTAACAAATAACGAAAAATCAATCATAAAACTTAGGACTATTTTGAATAATATGAATGAACAATAAAAGTTTAATTGGTGGATATTCTTAAATAAAATTATAACGTTGTAAATCTTGCTTTGTTTATCAAGGCTTTTGCTATACTTTTGAAGACTGAATTTTCTTATACACACACACACACATATATATGTATATATATATATATATATATATATATATATATATATATATATATATATATATATATATATATATATATATATGTATATTATTCTATTTCAAAGATGTAGAGACGTCAGTTGTATTATACACGCGTGCTTCATATACTACCAGAAAGCATTCCACAGAGTCCAACATCATAAACTTATAGACATATTAAAAATAATAGGAATAGATGACAAGGATCTACGTATCTTAAAGAAACTCTACTGGGAACAAACAGCTAATATCAGGTCAGTCAGAAAACATGGAAATCCAACGTGGCGTACGTCAAGGATGTATCTTGTCACCACCCTTATTTAATGTATACGCAGAACAAATGTTTAGCATAGCACTACACGATATCTCAGCAGGAATAAACATCAATGGAAGAAAAATTAACAACATTAGATTCGTTGATGACACTATAATATTCGCAGAAAATTCACAGGATCTACAAATACTGATGGACAGAGTAACACATGTCAGTCACGAATATGAAATATTATATATTAATAATATATATATATATATATATATATATATATATATATATATATATATATATATATATATATATATTATAAATACAAAGAAGACTAAACACATGATTATAAGCAAAAACTGTACATTACAAGGACAACTCTATTAGCAACCAAAAGATTGATAGAGTCAATACTTTTAGCTACGTGGAAACCACACCAAATGAAGAATGCGACCTCTCACTGGAGATTCGATGCAGAATAGAAAAGAGAGAGCAGCCTATACAAAACTAGTTATGATCTCAGTTTAAAAATCAAAATGCTACGTCTTTCTGGTGCTTCTGTATGGGCCGGACTCTTGGACTGAAACTACAGCATCATGCAAAAGGTTGGAAGCATTCGAGATGTGGCTCTACAGGCGCATGCTTAGAATATCTTGAACAGAGCACACTACCAACCAAAGAGTACTAGAACTCTTGAAGAAAGGAAATTGTTGATACAATTATAAGAAGAAAAGTCAAATATCTGGGCCACATCATGGGAAAGGAGGAAAGATATGGTCTACTCCAACTGATACTGCAGAGCAAGGTGGACGGAAGAAGAGGACCAGGTAGAAGACGTATTTTGTGGCTGAAAACCTGCGAACATGATTCTCAACAACAACAACGGAACTGTTCCGGGCACCTGTAAACAAAGTCCTAATAGCCAGGATGATCGCCAATATCCGATAACGGATTGGCACAAGAAGAAGAAAATTTCTACTAAACGGTGGGAAATTTTGTTAAATAGCATGACTGTTGGTAAGCGTGGTTCTTCTAACTGTTGTAGTCAAAGTTTCAAACAGATGTTTTACTTAAAAAAGGGGACTGCTGCTCGGATAGAAAGTAAACTGAAGGAAGTTCATCGAAACTCTGCTCAAGTAGACAAAAATCATTTATTACAGGAGAAATGAATTTAAACGTGGCCGTACGAGCACTGTAGATGCTGCACGTTTGGGAAGCCCGATTAAGGTTTCTTCTGAAGAAGTGGTCGAGAAAATTCATGGTATCTTGATGAAAGATCGTCGCATTATGCCTCGTAAGATTTCTAAGATAGTAAGCATCTCATAGGAATAGGTATACAATATCTTGCGTTAAGTTCTAAAAATGAAAAAGCTGAGAGCGCCATGAAAACAAAAGAAGCGAAAACTATTTTATCGGAGAAAAAATTGATGACAACTGTTTTTTGGGACTCACAGGGTATTATCATGATTGACTATTTGGGAAAGGGTTAAACAGTGACTGGCTCTAATTACACAACGTTATTAGACTGTTTGCATGGTGAATTGAAGCAGAAGCGACCAAGATTAGCGCGCAAAAAAGTGTTTCTTCACCAGGACAATGCGCATTCTCACACATTGACCGTTACAACCGCACACGTATACGAGCTGGGCTTCTCCACCAACCCTATTCTCCACATTTGGCTCCCAGTAACTTGTTTTGTTTCCGTACCTCAAAAGTTTACTTGGGAGAAAGAAATTTTCGTCGAATGAAGAGATAATCTGTGCTGTAGTCGAGTTTTATGCACAGTTCGAAACGATTTTTTTTTTTGATGGAATAAAAAAATTAAAATCTTATTGGGTCAAATGTAGTGATGTCAATGGAGATTATGTTGGGAAATAAATTTTTATTTTAACAAAAAAATGGTTTTTACCTAGTTTTTCCTAGACTTTTTGATTCATCCTCGTACGTATATATATATATATATATATATATATATATATATATATATATATATATATATATATATATATATATATATATATATTACAGCGCCGTTCATACACATGCGACTTTGACTTTCCGTCACCTGTGGTCTAACGTTGCATTTATACTATCGGGAATATAGAGACAACAATATTCCCATGTCACAATTTCCCACAGCTTGATGTGCCTGATTTAATATATTTTTATGTATAAAAATTCAATCATTTGAATTGCAATAATTAGTTACATTTAAGTACTGTTATTATGTCCAATTGGTTTTAGATAAAAAATTTTTTGTAGTTCAAAAAATTAAGTTGTATTAATGAAGTTTAAAAAAAAAAATGAATTTTTAAGGAAATAATATAAAGATTGGCGTAGTAGGTAGCATCTGTCAACGCTGTCAAAACAAGGACTTAGCGTTATGGGCGTGCGTACTCGTGCGAGAGTGTCCTGGACGTGCGCCTAGAGAGAAAGACGGAATGAATATTTTTCTTTCTCTTTTTAACGACTATACGCTTTCACTTACAGCAGCAGAGCATACTTTCTCTCCTCTCTTCTAATATCGCTATGGTCAAAAGCTCCTACTGGTGTCAGTTTATGAATCATCTAGAATATTTGTTTAATTTGTAAACATTGTTTTACATTGTGTTTTACGGAACCTGTTCGATTTTCTAATGTTCCATTCTCCTTTTAATTTTTGAGTCGAATTTTATTTTTTTTATTTTCTTTTAAGCCATATACATAAAGAATGATAGCAATAGCTATCAATAATCAAGGTGATGAGATCAAGACCATACAACTCGAAATAGAACTTTACAAATTATCTGTAATATTGTCGATCATTCCGGAATTCGAAGGCAACCAAATCTTTTTGGGCACCTTATTAAATGCAACTACCGATAAAAAGTTTTATTGGTAATTCACATACGAAAAGTTTTGAGAAAAAAGAACACAATAGGAAGGAAAGACATATGCAAGATTAAGGACTTACATGGTAATGTAATAACAAACAAAAGATATATTTTACAGATCATCGAATTATTTACCTTACAAGATAAAAGAACAGAAATCAACATACCAAAAGTCCTACATCAGGGGACGGAGGATATCCCATACATCATAGAAGAAGAAATCACATCAGCCTTGAAGGTCGTGAAAACTAACAAAGCTCCGGGTGATGACAAAATTGTAGTAGAGGTAATTAAATAAGGAGGACAACAAATCATTAAATCTCTTAAAATGTTATTCAATAAATGCCTCTTGGAAGGAATAACTCCATCGCAGTGGAATAGTGCAACTATGGTGAACAGGCATAAAAAAGGAGATACTTAAGACCTTACAAACTATCGACCCATTATCCTCCTGAGCCATATATACAAATTATTCACGAAAATACTTACCAAACCTTTAGTAAATAAATTCGAGTTTTTCCTTTCAAAAGTACAGGCAGGTTTCCGCTCAGGGTATGGAACAAACTGCTTACAGTTAAAATCTTCATTGAAAAATGTATAGAATATAATAAGCCTCATATTTGTGAACTTCGAAAAGGTTTTTGATTCTGTAAATCAGCAGAGACTTTTGGAAGCGCTTGCTGAGTGTCGGATCATCGATATTCCAGTGTAATTAAATACATATATGAAAATGCCACTGCTTATGTTAAAACATAAACTAACCAATCCACCAGCAAATTTCGAATCGAAAGAGGAGTGCGGCAGGGTGATACGCTTTGTCCCAAGCTTTTCGTAACACTTCTAGAATGTATTCTACAATCAACATACTGGGAAAGAATGGAACTTAACATTGACGGTGAAAAGTTATATTACCTCTGTTTCGCCGACGGCATTGTCTTAATAACAGATAAAATACAAGAAGCACAAACTATGCTGCACATACTTCACAAAGGTTCAAGAAAGGTTGGTCTAAAAATCAATCTATGATGACATGAAATGACCATAGGACGAGATAACTAAATACACGAAATTCAGTGGAGAATAGGTCTCTCCTAGGCTGTATATAGCAAACTGGCCTATGTATTCAAATATAACCTTCCTACGTGCTTAAAAAGAAAAGTATTTGACAGGTGCAAGCACAATGACGAGGAAAAAGATCAAGAAAATATATGTCATGGAACGAAAGTTGGAGAGGTCAATGTTAGGCGTTACTCTTAGAGATCAAATCCCAAATCACATTATCAGGAAGAGAATGGGAGTAAAAGTCAAATCCATTCTACATCTTAAATGAAACTGGGCTGGGCATGTTGCTAGGTTTAAGGATGGACGATGGACAAAGAGATTTATAGAGTGGCGACCAAGATCCGAAGCCTATCGGAGTAGAGGTAGACCACCGATGATTTGAAAAGAGTGGCTGGAAACTGTGTACAAGCGGCCCCGAACAAAAAAAGTAGCAAGACTTGAGGGAGGCTTTCGTCCAGCAGTAGACAGTATAAGCTGATGATGATGATGATATGTGAAATAAGCTTAGGAGCAGAGCTGCCAGCTAATTTATTGTAAGCCCAATCGCGAATTAAAGGGAACTACAACTAACGTATTTTGAAAAACAAAAGATAGTTAAACCGCATTTTCTGAGACCAGCTTAAGTAATTAAAAAATCTAAAATATTATAAATGTGGACTCCATGGTTATATTTCCAGCGAGTGAGTTTCCAGCAAGAACACTGTAATTTTGGCTTCCAAAGACGCCAATCAACTACTCCCAAATCATCTACTATAGCACATAAGCGACTCCTCCCAAGATTATTCGTTACTTTTACCACACAATAATCCACCATAAAATTGCTCTATGATCTTTAAATCCAAATTTACGACCTACTCCACAAAAGGGCTATCACATAAACCTGACTATTCATACGATAATAACTAACATAGTTTCAACATGACGATTTTAACGAGATTTTACAAGAATATCCAGTAGAAAATTACCAGGATTTTTCCCTTGCTCGTCTGACTGAGCCCTGTCAAATAACAGACCATTTATAAGATATACAAACACAAATTCAGTCGAAGAACTTAGAGAATATGGATCCTAACATAAACTTTCCATACCAAAAATTAGAGAATATGTGAAATCTGTATTATATAAAGAATGTCAATCAAGAATTTACACTATTAATAGATTATGTAGCTGGAATAAAAATACAGTTCAAACATTTCGTCAAAGGTAATCCAAAAATGTAATTATTACGAATCAAAACGTTTTTATGGAGGAATCAACTCTTGCTCCTTTTAACTCCAGTTATAATTAATAAATTGACTTTGACGGAATTTTAAACTTAGATTTTCTAGAACACCATGAATGAATTAATCTAAAAAATAAACAATTATTAAAGAATTTTAAAACTATTCCTTTGTATATGGTATATGATGAAAAAAAATCAGTTAAAACTTGGATATTTCAAACACCGGCTGTACTAGTTGTACAAGAAAAGAACAAAGTCAGAATTCCTAATGAACGCGGAGAATTCTTGGTTTCAGTCGTAAAAGCGAAAACCCAAAATTGTCTATTTTTCGAAAATAATGTTGGTAGCAAAAGATAGTACTGCTGAGCCATTTTATATTTATAAGTGATAGAGATAAATATCAACAGGATAGAATCTCTATAATAAAAAATCAATTGAGAACAGATCATTTAAATGAAGAAGAAAAATAACATAAAAACTAACATTTCTTTACCCCGACACGACGGTGACAGCTTAACACTTAGAAATGAAATAAACAATCGATACGAATAACGCCCAAATCTTATAGGTATCCTTCAGTACATAAATAAGAGGTATAAAAATACAAAATATTGGACGAAGGTATTGTTTGTTCCTCGATTTCATATTGGTCACCACCAGTTTTGGTTATTTTAAAAAGCTGGATGTCTATGGAAAATATAAATGGTACGTAGTTATCGATTCCACAGCAATTCAAGAATAACGTGAATCGCTTTTTCCGCACACGTGCCACTCCTGGAGCGCTTTAGGGACTTCCCTGCAGCACGTGTGCTAGACCCATAAAAAAAACAAAAAAAAAACCGTAAGCTGCACGAGCTCATGGAATACGATAGGTAATCATTACCCAATATTTCAGATCTACTGGACCGCATAGCAGATAAGTACGAATATTTCACGACACTTTATGTTGCCTCCGCATTCAACCTAACAGAAGTTGACCCAAAAAATATTCAAAAATACAGCTTTTACAGTGTAGAATGTTTACTACGAATCTCTTCTAATGCTTTTTGCACATATACCAGCGTGTGATAGACATCATTATTCTTTGCATTCAAAGTGAACCTTGCTTAACCTACATGGATGATAGCATAGCTTGTTCTCCCATCTTCCATAAACACATTTCCTGCCTAATAGAAGTATTTTGGCATATTCTAAAAGCAAATCTTTAAAGTTAACCTGATAAGTCAAGTTCAATCCTTTTTAGGTTTAGCAAGCTACTATTGTCGTTTAATCCTCAACTTTTCTAAAGCAATAAAACGCTTAATCTGTTTGTTAAAAAAGGACACTCCATTCTCACTCCAAATCATCCTTCAAAAATTAAGGAAAGCCCTTGTCTCTAACCCAATTCTTATATATCCTAATTTCACAGAACCATTCCTGTTAACAACTGACGCAAGCTCATTCACTATTGGAGCTATTCTCTCTCCAGGCCCAATATGTAATGACTTACTTATTGCTTATGCGTCCAGCACCTTATGTAAGGCAGAAAAAAAGTATTCCATAATTAAACGCCAACTGTTTGGTCTGTGAAACCCTTTCGACCCTACCTTTATTGTCGGAAATTCAGCCTGGTTACAGATCATCTCTCTTTAACAAGGCTTTTTTCCATAAAAGACTTAAGAAGTAAATTAGCCAGATAGGGTTTAAAATTAAAAGAGTACGATTATAAAATAGAGTACAAAATGGGAAAGGTAAATAAAAAAGCGGAAGCGTTATCTCGAATAAAAATAATCACTGTCAACAATCCGCAAACTTCCAACGTAACTATATCATACATGTAACTAACGAAGATGACGGAATCTGACTATCTACAAACAGAATTTAAGAAACGACGAATATGATGAATTTAGTACGTTTGTTAATCTTTATAAATCTATATCAATTACTGAATATTCTAAATTTAAAGTATCAGATGCTATACAGAATAGATGGAAAACTTCCATTACAAAATTGCGGTTGATATTTTTGAAGAATAATCTTTTTAAAATTTGACATAGAAAATGTGGTTGGAAACCTGTTTTTTAGGTTCTAAAAATATTAAAATGACTTTAAGGATACCGACACTTATTGTATCGAAGATCGTTTAAATCTACCGATATTAAAAAATTCTCTCCTTCATTTATATATATATATATATATATATATATATATATATATATATATATATATATATATATATATATATATATATTATTATTATTATTATTATTATATATATGTGCGAGCTCTAAATGTTCATAAATTTTGTATATAAAAAAATTTGGGCGATTTAAGGTTTAGGAAATCTAATATCTTCATTAATATATTTAACGTCATTAGAAAATTTATCAAATGATACAAGTAGTGAATCTTCAGGAAAAGTTAATGTGTTTAGTTTTGTTACTAAAAAACACAACTAGTATGTGTAAAATATTATTTTGAAAAGGAAGATAGTTGGTGAAGGTGTAATCCTAAAATTTATAATATATCATATATGTATTAACATCATATTATAATTATTGTCGGCGAATTTTAGGCAACCTATATAAGTAAATAAAAATAACCGGCCAAGTGCAAGTTGAACTTGCGCAATTAGTGTTCCGTACGTTGATTGCTTTTCAAATAAAAAAATTTGTTACAGAGGTATAAAATGATCAGTGACTTCACAAAACACACCCCAAATGAGTTTTCTACAAAGTTTGTTCCCAATCTTTACTGAAATCTGATGACCTTGAAATTTTTGTTTTTTTTTATATACCAGATAAGCTATTAAAGGTAATGCACTCGTGATAATTTTCGTTTAATCTACACCCCGTGGAGAATATTCCAGAATTTTTTCAAAATTTTTTGATAAGTACTTTTCGAGATAAGGCGGGTGGACAGCGATTTTTCGCGATTTTTTAAAAATAATACAAAGAAAAGTGCGCGCAAGTATTACATTACATATATATTTTTTACTCGTGTTTTCACAAGCTTTCATTTGACACCACACTCGATTACCTAGTAAAAAATTTTTTTTTTCACTTTTGATTTCACCCCCCAAAACTAACCCCTTAAGTCAAAATTTAACTTTCAAAACTACATGGCTCTGATGAGGCCATCAATTCCTATATTATTACCAAATTGCAACTTTCTACGATAAATAGTTTCGGAGAAAATCGGGTGTGACAGACGGACAGACAGACGGACAGACAGACGGACAGACAGACGGACAGACACCGAAGTGATCTTATAAGTGTTCCGTACGGAACAAGGATTGTGTGGTTATCGATTTATAGGATTTAAGTGTTAATTTAAATAAAGTTTATTGTAAATGTTATATGTATTGGGAATAATTTTAAACAAACGGTTTTAATCTTTTTATTCGCAAAAAATGGCACTCAGCTTTTTACATTTTTTAACGTTTTAGGGTCTTTAAATCACAAAAAACTAGTTTCTAGTATCTATTAACTAATAACTCCCGATTAACATTTAATAAAACTATGTATAATATATTGTTTATGGTCTTAGAAGAACATGGTATCGACGACACCACCAGCAGGTGGATAAACAACATGTTCTTATATCGGCAAATAAAAACCAAGTTACATGAAAACACCTTAGTAGCAAAGGTGACCCAGGCATGCTTACAGGGCGGAGTGCTATCGCCACTCCTTTGATGAATGAGCTGCTGGTTAAACTCACAAGGCTTGTATGCTCAGAGATATGCTAATAATATAGTTATACTCATCCAAGGGCAGCATCACACCACTGTGACAGAGCTCGTGTAAACAGCACTGAACAATGTACAGCGCTGGTGTGACGGATTAAACCTGAAAGTCAACGCTGCAAAGACTGCTGTTATACCGTTCAGAAAAAGAAGAATCCAAGGCAATTACAACAACCTAAATATCTTTGGAGGGCGGATAAAAACCATTAATGAGTACGAATATCTAGACTTAACGCTAGACACGAAATTAACTTAGAACAAAAAAATACAAAAAATTTTAATCAAGCAAAAATGTGGCTCATGAGATGTAGGAGCTTCTTTGAGAAAACCTGGGGCCTTAAAACAAAGATGGGACTTTGGTTATACATCACGGTCATTGGACCGGTTACATACGGAGCTGCAGTATGGTGGATGAAAACAGAACAGAGAACAACCACGGAGCTAAATTGGCTGCAGAAGTTGGCTTGCTTATGTTCCAACGAGGCTATAAGTAGCACCAACCAACCAACCAACTATATCAGGTTTGTTAACTTGAAAACGACTAGTGGTTGAAAAGGTAAAATTCTAATAAATACGACAGCTGTCATTTTTCAAGGCAGATTCGATCTCTCTCGGAAGGTACTGTAGCCTGGGAACGTCATAATTTACATCTGAATGTCTAAGATGGTAATATAGGACACGCAATGTTAGTTTTGTGAGAATATAGCTTGAACTGGGCATGTTGAACGTCAATGCCTAAGTGGCTCTGGTTTTTTGCTGCATGTCTTAAAATTAATGTCGACCAGTTTAGTAAATCGACTACGATACCGTAACTAATAATCACACCATTCTGACAAGTTAGTAGAAATTCTTTGGTCCCTGACTGACTTACCGGCTGTAGAAAACTAAATATTAGTTTTTTTGACAGCTGCAACGACTCCATATTTCTGTAAAACACTCTGTGTTGGGGCTTTTCTGTATGCTGCCTCTAAAATTTTTGTTGTTCTGCTGATTTAATGACGGTCCTAACTACACAATTGTTTTAAGCTTAGGCGGTTCTAAATCTAGGATGTTAATTTTACTGTTGGTTGTTCGATGGCGTCGCTAAAGTTTACTGCTAGACTAAGTTGTTCTGATGCGTATTCCCCAACTTAAAACAGAAAGAGATCATCTTCAGGAGAGAATCGGAACTTATTGGAACCTTGCAAGCTAGTACCTTCTAATTCGATTATGCAGACACTCTAAGATCAAGAGCTCTCTGTCACCCGGAATACAGTATCAGGATAGCCAGCATATCGTTTCCGTATTCTCTCGCCGGAGAATACTAATTTATCAGCAGATATGCTTAGTTATCATAAGGATTGAGCTCTGAGCGGATGCTTTGAATGTTACCAGGCCTTGAGTGACATTTCCCACAAATTTCCGGGTGGTTCGTGCTGTTGTCAGTAGCACTGACTTCTGCTTAGTCTTGTTCACATGTTCACTAAGGTCCAGATAGTCGATGTTTTCGATGAAATTGCTTTTATAACACCTGTTGTTGACAGAATTATAACAATCATGTAGGAGCCGTTCATCTCCCATTGTCTTCCTATTTGTACTTCCAAATCCCTGTATTTGTTAATTTTCTCATTTTATTTCCCCCGTAGATTGTTATTATTTGAGCAACGCAGGTTTTCAAGATTTATTTACTAATACAATATCTAGTTTGGTAAGACAATTCGATCCCCGTAGAGCTTGTAGTTATTCTTTCCAAGAATGGGCTCCAAAACGTTTATGTAATACAGTATTTTTGATAGGATCTATCAGCTTCAGTTTTTCCGCCAGTTCTTAGTGGAGTCCCTTAGCAATTGCGTCGTTTCTTTCCCTATTCTCAGGCGCTGCAAATGTCTGGCAACCTCCCGTTACATGTATTGTAATGTCTCCGATGTCTAATATTCATATCTACATTAATCAATTATTGTATGCGGACGGCTCCAATATAACTATAAATTTTAGATAAGTTCTTGTTTGGAATAACCAGGTCTTGTACAGTGCGTAAGAAGCCCTCCATTCCTGGAAATATCTGTCGGTCAGTAATTCGATACTACTCTGTTTGATCTTATCTAAATGTTCTCCGTGAAAAGACTTTGCTAACCAGTCTTGTAGCTTCTGTTAGTCTATTTAGTGGTGACAGTGTATTTCATATTCTCTTAGCAGTTGAATGATTTGCCTCGCATGTTGCCCGGTGTAGTACGCAAATTTCAGCGAGCTATCGGAAATACGCAGACTTATTATTTGTTCGTCCAGTTGTTTACTGATATCCACCACTTCTTTGCCTCCTTGCTATTTAGATAGCTTGGTTTTTTCGGTAGCACTCCGAGTATGATGTTTCTGAACGTTGGTGAGAGATGTTCTAATTTCTCTCTGCAAATTTTCCATGTTGGTCCTACTCCAGTTCACACACATACTCCCTAACGATTTTTTGAGTGCGAAGCATACATATGAGCTGAGTGATTTGAATAAGTATCTGTTGTTAGCAATATACCCCTAATTCCCTTTGTCGACACAGTTAATTTAACTTTCATTATTCTGTTGTCAGTACTCAATACTTGTTTCTTAGGTACTTATAAATTTGTTCAGCCTCCATAAAGAACTTAAGGAGTCACTCTTAAATGTGCCATTTCATATTGAGATCGTCGTTGTTTTGATGTTAACTTTGACCTTTAAAATTGAATCTTAGTTTTCTACGTTACCATACTGTGCTCTAAGATGTTTACAATAAAACCATCAATTCTATAGGTTTTAGTACGCCTAAAAGCCACCTATGTGGTAGTTGTAGTCTATATAGTCAGAATAGGGGTATCTTTTATTGTTAAATGGAGTTGATAATTAGTTGTGTTTTACAACTCATTGCGTCTTTCAACCACTGAATTACGATGATGTTATTTTGTTCACAGAGTGCGTTGATACGTTGTGTAAGGTAAGAAGTTACCAGATTGTACAGACTGGCGAGGTAGGTATAGCTAGTTGTCTTCCCCAGAATTCCTTTACTTGTTTTTACTTAGATGGTTGGTATCTTCTGTATGAGGTGAAGACTTTAATTTGCGATAGAAAACCTTTTATGGTCATCCCAAAAATTTGGTGTCTGGATTTCTAATATTACTGGCCTATTGTCCTTTTTCAATTTTTTTTTAACTTGAGAAATAAATTCAATCTTTCGTTATATCACTTTTTCAGAGTTTTAAAATAAAATTTAAGAGCATTAAAGAATTATAAAATCTGACGGTTTTGGGAGTTTTTTCGAAAAGTTTTGGTAACCAAAATAAGACCAAATAATAAGCGTTTTCCAAAGCTATTTTGAAAACAACATGTGATTATGCTAAAGTTATTTTTATTTTGAAAAAATATCCCATAAAGAAATATGGCTTAGTAAGAACATGTACAAAATATATGTTATATATATATATATATATATATATATATATATATATATATATATATATATATATATATAATCTATTTTATAAAAATATGGAGAAGTTATAAAATAACTACTTAACTCAATTTAACAAATTGAATTACATTAAAAATACCAAGTCAATCTTCATAACAAAAAGGGAATTTTTATGATTTTAACTACGTTATTTAATTTTAATATTTTCCATAAACTTTAATAAAAAAAATGCAATACCGTTTTAAATTCAATCAAAACATATTACACTGCTGTTACTTCCCACACTGAGGGTAATATTTTACTCTTGAAGAAAATTTTAGATGAGGAAGCTTCGAATATACCATATCATTTTGTGATGATGTCCAATTTTAACAAAAATAGTATGTAGGTGGAGTCGAGATTTGTTTAAAAAATTAGATTAGCTATGAAAAAATGCAAATTGCGCAACGCTAATGTAAGAACTGAAAAGAATTTGAGAGGGGATGATAAGGATAACATTCAATATAGCATATCACCTGAAAACATATCGTCTGTTATTATCTCCAATTTTAACAGAAATATTAAGTAGAGGGGGTAAAAAAAGAAATTGGTTGTTATTTAATTAATTAATGTAATTATTAATATTTTTTACAGCTCGCATATTTGGGGCTCTGCTTCCGAACATACACTGCATTTGTTGGAGTCTATTCAGAGAAGAGCTGTTCGCCTGATTGGAGACCCCAAAACTCACCAGCGACCTTAATCACTTGGCTTTAGTCTATTCTATAGATACTTCAGGGAAAGACCGATGAATGTAGTCTGCTTAATTCCTCCCAGACTGGTTAGGAATACACGTCATGCTAATGCATCATGTTTATATGAGGTTCAGCTTGTTACTCCTCGTACCTTTTCAAATAGTCTTTTATTCGGAGAACCTTATACCCTTTGGAATGATTTGATATGTCCTGAATGTTGAAGGAAAGTACCTTTTAAAAGTAAGATGTTTTTTATAATTTTTTTAATTATTTAGTTGATAAGCCATCAATTTGTTTAAAACACCAACACCATTTGTAAGATCTAGAGTGTCCTATGTTAACCCTAGACAGAATCAATAAAAATATACAAAACAGGTGGTGCTCAAATCTACAAAATCCAGTGCTATAAATAAGTGAAACCTACCCTCTCTCACGCAAAATATGAGCAAAGGCAAGAATAAAAACTTTTGGCCGGTATGGAGGCTTACATCCCTTTTTCGAAGAAATGCCCCTCCAACGGCAAGCCTTGGTTTGACCAAAAATGCAAAGAAGCTGTTGCTTCTAAACATCTTGCATACCGACAATGGCGTGAAAAATACCATAAACCGTAACACCTTTGTTCGTGCCAGGAACAGATGCAAAGAAATTATCGACGAAACCAAGGAGGCACACAATTAATTGTCCCAACAATTCCAGGTCCTTTTGGTCAGTCGCTAAGGCAGTTAGTCAAAATTTCACCAAATCCACCATACCACCACTCACACGGCCAGATAATTCTATTGCAACGACACCTGTTGAGAAAGCGAATTTGTTGGCTGAACTCCTTGCTTCACATTCAACTGTCGATTTAAAAGCAAAAACACCACCTACTATTCCCATAGTGCAGTCAATGATGCCCGATATTGTCTTCAGACAGCGTATCATAAAACGTATTTTGATGAAGCTAGACCCCAAAAAGGCTTCTGGCGCGGACGGAATACCTGCCATAGTTCTCAAAAACTCTGCGAGGCAACTAACACCAGTTTTCTGTAGACTTTTCAACCTATCTTACAGAAAGGAAATATTTCCTTCCTGCTGGAAATGTGCCCTAGTTCAGCCCACACCTAAAAAGGGCAAGAAGATCTTGCCAAATAACTACCGACCAATCGCACTGCTTTCAATAATATCGAAAGTCATGGAAAAGGCTATCAATCAGCATCTCCTAAAATATCTTGAAGGATACAACATTATTAGCGATCACCAATATGGCTTTCGTAAAAATAGATCAACAGGAGATCTTCTGACTTATGTAACACATGTTTGGAACAACGCAATTGAACACTTTAAAGAATCTCGAGCGGTTGCTCTTGACATATCCAAGGCATTCGACCGCATTTGGCACGATGGGCTGTTGGCTAAGCTACGTTCTTACGGTATGTCTGAAAGGTTCTGTTTGTGGCTCTCATGTTTCCTCAGAGAGCGTTCTTTACGAGTGGCAGTCGACGGATTTCTTTCTAACACTTTCACTATCAACGCCGGTGTACCTCAAGGCTCCATATTGTATCCTACTCTCTTTCTCTTTTATATTAACGATCTGCTGGAAAAGACCGATAATCCAATCTACAACTTTGCAGATGACAGTACACTTATCTCTTAATTCACTTTGAATGCTCGGTCATCGGCTACTCAGATGAACATTCGCAGACAGCAGGAAGTCATTCAACTTAACAAAGATCTGGAAGAAATTCTATCTTGGGGTGACAGTAACCAAGTGGAATTTAACGCTAGAAAAACCCAGGCGGCAGTTTTTTCTAAAAAAGTTAACGTTGCTGAACTCGACATAGTTATGTCGGGGCACTCCATTCCTCTAACATCGTCACTCAATTTGTTGGCGTTAATTTGGGAGCAAATATGTCCTGGCATGTACATGTTGCAGGCATAGCAAGGAGAGCTTCTCAAAAGTTGGGAATATTATTTCGAACCAGAAAGCTTTACACTCCACAGCAACTGTTAATTCTTTACTAAGCTCAAATTAGACCAACTATGGAATACTGCTCCCATGTTTGAAGCTCCGCTCCCAAACATACACTGCATTTGTTGGATTCCATTCAGAGAAGAGCTGTTCA
Organism: Pachyrhynchus sulphureomaculatus; assembly: GCA_019049505.1. NCBI lineage: Eukaryota > Metazoa > Arthropoda > Insecta > Coleoptera > Curculionidae > Pachyrhynchus > Pachyrhynchus sulphureomaculatus. Next base: position 142,231,803 of record CM032446.1, read on the forward strand.
TCTGACTGGAGACCCGGAACTGACCGGCGGCCTTGATTCGCTGGAACATCGAAGAACGGTTGGCGACTTGAGCCTATTCTACAATTATTTTCATGGAAAGTGCTGGAAGAATGTGGCCCGCTTAATTCCTCCCAGAGCGGTGCATGTTAGAAGTATACGTCGCGCTAATACTTCACATCCGTATGAGGTTCAGCTTGTTATTCCTCGTACAACGCTTTTCAAGCAGTCTTTTATATGGAGAACATCATCCCTTTGGAATAATTTGCCCAGGACTGTGTTTCCCACCGAGTACAATTTACAGCGATTCAAGAACAACGTGAATCGTCTTCTCCGCACACGTGTCGCTCCTGTAGAACTTTAGAGACTTCCCTGTAGCACGTGTGCTAGACCCATAAAAAAAAAGAAAAAAGTCAGTGTTGATAACTGTTGTATAGTGTCATTGTGCCTAAGATTCCAAAGTTTTAACGCTCTATTATGTTGCAGCTAAAACGTCAATCGTATATTTTGTTCATTAGGTGGTCACTATTACTACTTTCTCCCCTATTCGAATATTATTGTTTTAAGGTACAATTTTATTACCTAATGGCATGACAATTAAAAGATTAATATCAAAATTAATATGTTCAATTTAGTTTATATAAAAAATTAAATTATTTATATAAAAATAGCTTTCTTTATTATTTGAAACATTTTAGTTTTCTTGTATGCGTTAGTTAATATTAAAAGTAAAATGAAGTTTATATCATGTTGTATTTTTATTTTCGTCGTTGTGGCAAAAAGTTGTGAAAATATTAACGATATTATAAATCCGATAGTTCAGATGAATCACCTTTTCAGAGCAACTGCGTGCGTTCAAATCTTGGTGACAGAATACTGGCCTACAGATAAAGAGGTTATAGTGACCAACATGAATTTAAATGTATTTTTAAATAAATCAGTAATATCTTTTGACCTGTTAAGACATAATTCAATGACAGAGGATGGAAGTACACTATTTTACATATTAAATTTGAGAAACAAATTGCTAATGCAACATTTTTATTACCTTCTTGAACGCAAAAATTTTTTTCAACCTAGAGCAAAGTTTATATTATTTATTTCAAGATATGAAGTTGGATTAGTTTTTAAACTTTTTACAGCCGTACCAAAATACTATATTTGTAGAGTATTGATTATAGATTCAAATATGAACCTTTACACCTTTTCTCCGTATAAATATGAAAATTTGGTTAATCCTAACACAGACATTTTATCACTTGGACCATGTTCTGAAATATATATGAACTTAAAATCTTTAAATGGTATATCGTTATGAATATTATTGCTAAGTACTAATACTGATTTCTGTTAATTTAGTAAATTAATTTTTAATTAATAGTTTATTTTTTTCTGAACTTTTAGCACAAGTGTATCCTAAGTTATGGAGAAATTCTACGATTAAAATTTATGTTAGTTTGCTTGAGCCATATGTCAAAGGGGAATTTTCTAGATATAACCAATTAGGATTTTCACAATTTGCTCAAAGTGTAGGTATCAAATATATAACAATTATGGGATCTAATATGTACCAAGGAATAAAAGAAAATGAAACATTTCAAAACGAAGGACTGGATCTTTTAAATAAAGGAACTGTTCATATGATTGTGGGAAGATATACAGCTGATGGAAAGTTCATTAAAAATTTCGATAGTAGTCACGTTTACGATGTAGAAAGACTTGCCCTTTTTGTTCCGAGAGCTCAACCAAAGAACTTGATAAATAGAATTATGGATCTGTTTACGGTAAAAGCTAGATTAGCTGTAATGGGGGGATATATATTATGTATTTTAGTTATTCGCGTTCTTTATGGTGAAAATATGGTGAAAATCTCTTTAATACTTTTTATGATAATTTGTGGAATACCAATACCCAAATTATCAAGATATAAATTTAGATTATCTTTAATTTTTTTGATGTCCGTGCATTTTCTTATGACCGCTCTTGTAGTTAAATTCTTTCAAGAAATGTTTATTGCTACAGAGTACGGAAATCAAATAAATAGTCTTGAGGACGTTCTAAGATCTAAATTACCTATTCTTGTATCGCCTGAAAAATTTGCCAGTTATAAGTATAGCACTAATGAAAGAGATAAATTATTGTTTTCACAAATGATTTCTTGTGTAAGTGAAACCACAATTTGTATGTCCCAGGTGTGCAATAATCGTAACGCTGTTATGGTGGTTCCTATCATGTCTGTCAATACAAGTGCCACTAAGACTATCTGTACCAATTTTGAAACTGGAGAACCATTATTCCACATTGGAAAAAAAATTGAAAGTACATTTATCCAAACGTATTTTGTAAAAGGATTTCCTCCTTTTAAATCAATTGAGAATTATGACAAATTTTACTTTTTAGCAGGAGGAGTAGCAGCAAAGATAAAATCTCTCTATAAAGAATTTTTTAGAAAATCAGAGAAAAAAGAAGAGAAACGATTAAAACACATTAAGTTAACAACTTCTTTAATTAAGTTCGCTTTCGCTCATTGGTACTTGGGTATAAACTGTTTCAATATTAGCTTTTATCTTAGAAGTTTTGTCTGTAAAAACACTGAATGGTAATTATTACTTAGCGAAGTGGTGCAGAAAAAGCAGCACAAAATAAAGTAATTGTGGTAATCAAATGAGACAATATCACGTGTTATAAACGTCTCGAGTATCTTATACCTTATACAAATAAAATTCAAAAGTATACCGTGTCCATTTGCATGTTTTGTAAACAACGCAAGTAGTCATATTTTTATAATTCTGAGAATTAAAATCAAGATTTACTTCTCGTTCAAAAACATTCCTCTAACTGCAGTCAAATTACGTAGTTTCCTCACAAGAATAAGATGTGAAATCAATATTTAGCTTGGCCTTTCATACTAAAACAAAACTTAATTCAAGCACAACATCAAGCTATTTTAAAGAATAAAATGATACCTTACGGTAAGATATTAATCACAATAAAGTTGAATATACAAAAAGCTTCAGGGATAAGCAGATTGAGTACAATATTAAAGGCGTAATCCTGACACCCGCGCACTGCTATAAATACTTATTTCCTAACTCGACACGGAAATAATAGTTCTTTAGCAAATCAACAGTTTTAAAAAAATGCTACAATATCCCTAAGTAATAAGTGATTACATTTTGACTCATTTTTAGTGTTCTGTACGGAACACTTATAAGATCACTTCGCTGTCTGTCCGTCTGTCACACCCGATTTTCTTCGAAACTATTTGACATAGAAAGTTGAAATTTGGTGCTAATATAGGTTGATATTGATGCACTCATCAGATCCGTCTAGTTTTGAAAGTTAAATTTTGACTTAAAGGGTTAGTTTTGGAGGGTGAAATCAGAAGTGAAAAAAAATTTTTTTACTAGGTCATCGAGTGGGGTGTCAAAAGCTTGTAAAAACACGAGTTCAAAAATATATATAATGTAATACTTGCGCACACTTTTTTTTTGTATTATTTGGGAAAAATAGCGAAAAATTGCTGTCCACCCTTTATCTCAAAAAGTACCGATCAAAAAATTTTGAAAAAATTCTGAAATATTCTCCACGGGGTGTAGATTGAACGAAAATTATCACGAGTGCATTACCTTACATAATTTATCTGGTATATATAAAAAACAAAAATTTCATGGTCATCAGTTTTCAGTAAAGATCGAAAACAAACTTTGTTTAAAACTCATTTGGAGTGTGATTTTATGGAGTCACTGATCATTTTATATCTCCGTAACAAAAGTTTTTATTTCAGAAGCAATCAACGTACGGAACACTAATTGCGCAAGTTCAACTTGTACTTCCGGTTATTTATTTCTGATTAATATTATTTATGTCTCACTGAAACAAAAAATTGAATTTAAAACTTTCCACCTCTATATATAAACAAAAAAAAAAGATTTATTAAGATGCCTCCACCAATCGATTGCTTTGTGACTGTTTTAGTTTAGCATGTTAATAATAAAAAATACGCATATTTTCTCATCTCTCCCAGTCTCTTCATAACACTTGTATTTTTGATTAATAGTAATTAAGTACGTTTAAAATAATTTTTTCACTACCACAATTAAATAATTAGTCAAATATCGATAATAAATCTTTTAAGTCTGTTAATCGTATCCCAAGATGTACCTCATACTAAATAATGAAATTATTAAGATTCGTCTACTACAAGGATTAAAGCAGGACATGTAACAACCTATGTAGAAAGCTGGCCCCACCTTTTATATGTTTACTTACAAATAATTATGCCTAAAAATTGTGTTATTACCTCAATTAAGAATGAGGATATTCCTAAAATACTATTCAAAATCTCACTTATCTAACTTCTTCTTTTACCTTCTTCCTTTAAAGTGAAACCACTAAAAAACTATAGATTTCTTTCTTACTTAAATTGCTATATGGGAACCTAATTTGAGAAATATATCTTATAGCGCCCCCTGACCGGTAGCCAGGCATCCCGAAAGATCGATTACCGGTGGAAATTGGAACTACGTTTCTGCACGTTCTCGTAATTCATAATTCCTGGACATAAAGAAATGAAGAAATCTTGGAGGAAGATTTATTAAGAATAAAATAATTTCTTTAGTGAGAGAAATAAAAATCAAGATAAGAAATTAAAAGCCAATATGTCAAAAATGAACAGTTAGTTCAGTTCTTTGTCGCCAGCAATAAGTATTCTTTTTACTTCATGTGGCTCAGGGTTTTCTTCAATTAAATCTGCATTAGTATTAGGTTTCTTTATATCCAATATATTTTCAGTATATCCACTGTTTTCACGTCCTATGTCCTGGTTTTATTTTTTTTTCTGAACTGATCGTTGTTTATTTTTCCTCACAGCAATTTGTTTCTGAATAGATATTTGGAATGTGATGTTTTTCCCGAATCTTTTGTTTTTTAGAATTCGTTGTAATATTTGTTGATTCACTAACATTTACCGATTCTAAATCACTTTCAAAGACTATTAAAGCATTTTTAGTAGTTTTATTTCTCTTTTTAATGCTGTGTTACATTCTTTGTTGATGCAATTAGCCACTTTTTTTCCATTACCCATATCAAGTTTAAGCTTAGTTCTCATAGCACCAGCTACTCCTACTGCAGCCATTTTTCCACCAAATGTTGAATGTCTTGCTCTAACTCGTTCCATAGCCTTTCTTGCTAGTATTTTATCAGCAATGTCGAACTCTTAAATCTTGATTGTTTTTTATTTTGTTTATCCAATTTTGTATCTGGACCTCAATAATTATGCCCGGGTAGATGAAATTCAATAGGTAAGTTATTTATTAGAGTATTCACAAACCCTTCTTCTTCTACTATGGAAGCACTAACATCAAGATACAATTTCATTTTTTACTCTAACAAAATGAACTAAATAAATTTACAGGTATTTCATATTAATAAAAAAATTTATTTAAACCATGATAGCGTGTAGATATATCAGAGAGAGGGAAAGAAAATAAAAATTGTGCAGCAACAAATTACTTTACCTGTTCACAATCATGACCTTGAGCAAATTCCAGTAAACAAGCCTAGTTTACGTTTACCATCATCGATTCGGTGTACCAAGTTCGAAGGTCTTAAACTTTAAAAACTTAGCTTAGCTTAATTGAACATCCTAACGGTTTAAATTTTGAAAATGTTAGTTGTATCAAAATCATTATATCAACCTTATTTTCCTTTTAAGAACAGTGAAGAAATTTTACCACATTATAGAAGTAAAATACTCAATTTTTATTTTTGATCATGTGGCTTGTGATAAGCGGGATGTAATACATGAATAGTATGGGACACCATAATAACATTGACTGTGTTTATCTGTCTGGGACATATACAAAAATATTAAAACCTGTAACAAGAGATAATGCAAATATTTTAATTTTATTCAAACAGGTACTAATTGAAAAATTTAAGCTTTCTTGGTAAAAACTTGATCAATTTCTAACAATTTTCAAGGTTAATAAAATAAATGTTGAAAGAAACAAAAACTTGATTTATTGAAACAATGTGAAATAGATTTGATTGAGATAGAAATTGTTTCTTTAATTATTTAAACATTTAAGAAATATAGAAACAAAATAAGTACATCCTGAAAAAAATTAAACTAAAAATACAGAAAAATATTGGATATTGATAACAACTTCACAAAGTTAAATTTATCTGAGGATGAAAATATAAGTATCACAACATCTCTCAGTCATATCAAAAGATGGGTACGATTTCACTCTACCCTAAAAAATACAAGGCTTTTCGGTGGTAGTGATAACGATGAGGCCGAAACTATGCACCATTCAATTATAGAGGAAGCGGGTGTCAACAGAGAAGAGGGAAATTTACAAGATAATCATGGACAAACAACAACATGATATGATAGAAGATAAGGAAATTGATCACAAATATTGGGTAGTTTTTAGTGAGATAGAAAATAAATTTCACGATTAAAAATAATAGATTCAGATATTTTCATTAAAAGAAAATGTTACAAGGGTAAGTCAGGTTTATATGAATTACTTTTTAGAAAACATCCTAAAAAGTTTAAAAAAGACAATAAAAAACAAAAATAATAATATAGATGATAAAAAAAAACTCACCGCAGATAATATAGAGAATCAAAACATGTGCAAGGTAGCATTTTAAAATAAAATAAAAAAATTATCGCATCTGCTATTCGACACATATAAGGAAAAGGTGTTGCTAAATATACGCTTCCTGCGAAAAAGCTTTTTATGCAATATTCTACCAAACCAATCTAGTACGTGTACTGGGATGATCCTAACGAACTCGTTGATAAGTTATGCTTATGATTAGCATCACAAAGTGCTGGAATCAACGAAATTAATTCAATAATTAATGAACTTCTAGAAGTGAATATTATAGAATATCTGAATATATTTCTTGGTATTTATCAATTGTTTGTCAAAATACGTTTGAACTTTTCGTCTTAGAACTAAAACTGGAAGGGAAGTAATTAATGCACTGGAAAAGTTTTTGAGAGTGCAACTTTTCTTAAACTTCTACAATCAGATTAAGGTCTGGAATTTCTTACGTAGAAGTTTCAACAACTTTTTCAAAAAAACATAAAGTTAAACATTATTATACTCACAGTGTTGTAGTATAGTGTAGTTATCGAACGAATAATTAGGACACACAATTATGATTTGGAAAGAATTAAATATAAATGGTTCCTACAAATGGTATGATTTGGTATTTGATATTGTTATAAAACACAATATTAAAAAACATCGAACTATTGGTATGAAACCTTCTGAAATACATTTTAAAAATACGAAGTGTTTTTTAATAAAAAAACACAGGTCAAATTGGTCAACGGAACTTTTGTTGTAAAAAAAGTGGAACTAACAAATCCCACCACTTATTTATTCTAAGATGTAAGATGGTAAAATATTAACAGTGGTTTTCATGAAGAACACTTACAAGAGATTAAATATCCTGATATTCGTTTAGTGGAAAAAGTATTAAAAAGTAAGGGAAATAAGGTTTTTGTAGAATAGTTTTGGTTTTCAGAGTAGTCATAATAGTTAGATAAATAATAAAAATGCAGTGTAATATTTTTTATTTATAAATAGAAAAAACCATTATACTTTTCAACAATGAGTTTTTTATTTAAGACTATATAATAAAACAATATGTATTTTACATCCCTAATATTTGTGATTCATATTCAAAATTGTCGTCTAAAATGGCTGGTGTTTCAGACGATAATATTACGGAGATCGATGGGAGCTTAAGGAGCCGATTTTCCAAAATTTTTATTTTTCTTTTTTTTTTGGCGGCTCCTCCTCCTCATCATCATCATCATCATCATCATTCATGTTGCTGAACTCCTATATTCCTTTGAGGAATAATTGTAGTTCCTCAGTATATGCAGTCACTCTTAAATATTTAACTGTGAACATTTTCACTTTTTTTGCATAGTTTTGTTCTTCGGGTTATAGGACAAAAATAAGTGAACTCTCCCGTTAACTATTTTAATAGCTGTTCTTCCAGATCTGGAAAGAGATCAAAATAAAAACTAAACCTAAAATTATAAGAATAATATGATCTATGTGTAACAAATCAATTATAGTTAAAAAAAAATGAAAGAAAATATTATTAATGGTCTAAAAACATAAAAAGTAAAGGTAAATCATTTACTTAAATAACTAAAATTAAACACTAACATTTTTTAGTACTGGCTTTCAAAGATAAAAATTGCAGGCAAGTCCATGATGCTTGTAGTTTAGTTAGCGCGTTGTTTCCATTTAAATACCGACTACGTCTCAAAAACTTGTATATATTTACAACAAAATATTTTAAAAAATAACGATACAGAAAATAACATAAATTTAAATAATCAGCGAATAATAAATTTTTTTTTTTTAAAGAAAAAAACAGAAAAATAATATTTGTGTTACTGTAGATATACTTACATTCTAAAAATATATATATATTTTTTGTATTATATGCAACAATAAAATTATGAAATTAACAAAATTTGTTTATTAAAAGTTGTATTATTTATTTTAAATTTAACCTCTAAATAATTTTGCAAAGTTGGTTAAATATATTGTTGATATTAATATTGTAAATATGTTTATCAGAGTCATTAATTTATATTATTTGTATAAAAAGTTTAAGCTCAGAGGATACTTAAGAGAATATCATAAATACAATTATGTTACTTAAATATATGGTATGTAAGTATTGTTTTCTTTATCTTGTTTGTGCAAGATAGAACGAAATGTTGTAAATAACTAATTATTGCATTTTTTCGATTGCGTGATGTTATTTGTAGATTTGATTAAATAGAATTTAATAAACATAAATAAAACAGGTCAACATTTAACTTTATTTTATATACAACAACCATATTACTAATACAATGGGTAACGAAATAAAATGATTATGTGGGCAAACTGTGTCTAAAATTCAGGAGATTGGTAAGTTAAATAAAACCAAAAATTATTATATTAAGTGGAACAATTATTAATTAATTACAATTAAATTTAAACCATCTCCTTTGTTAAAAGCATATAATGATTTGAGATATAACATAAAATTAAGGCAAAAAAGTAGAAACGAATAGGATTTTTTTAAATTAATGAATAATGTAGTGTTTGGTAAAACTATGGAAAATGTTAGAAAGTATAAAGATAGAGAGTTGATGATAACTTGCGAGGGACGATATAGAGTAAAAAGTTAAATATCAAAACCAAATTTCTATAGTTTAGCCATTTTTAATATTGATATGGTGATTATAGAAATGAAAAACTTAAGTATAAAATTCAGTAAACCTATATATGTTAATTTCAGTATTTTGGAAATTTCAAAAACAATATTATACAATTTTTGTTATAATTATATGGAACCAAAATTTAATGATGCTGCAAAATTACTACACACCGACACTGACTTATTGATTTATCGTTTTTATCTACATTTAAAAATATATTCAATATGACATTCATAAGTTGTACTTCCGATTATCCTGACAATGTATACACTATTACATTAAAGAAAAAAAATGTTTAGGATTGATGAAAGACAAAAATGTAGGTAAATTTATGTCGAAATTTATACGCCTTAAATCTAAAATGTATTTTTTTTAAATTTCATTCAAATCAAAATATCCTCACGAAAGCTAAAGGTGTCACTAGTATTTTTCTGAAGTCGATTCATTTTACTGATTATTACAATTATCTCTTTAATAAGAACGAAATTTACACCAAAGAACATCTAATTCGAAGCAACAAACACGAATCATATACAATAGAACAGATATAAAAGTCTTATTTATGAAGTTGTCTCGGCTATCGGAAGGGCTAAAATTGTCAAGAGTTTAAAAATACCTAAAAATTGTTATGGTCGTATAGCTTCCAGATCAGAATTGGCTATAAATCATTTCATCTATATAGAAGGTAAGGATTATATGCTGATTCCATTGTTGCAAAAATTTTATATTTATTATTGTTTCGGCTGGTGTTATTCATAAAGATTACAGAGGAGAAATTTAAGTAGTTTTATTTAATCATTCAAACAAAGAGTTCCATATAAAATCAGGAGACTTCATTAGTCAATTAATTGATCAAAAAAATAATTTATTCCAAATTAAAGGTGTCAAGTCTAAGTCAAACCAAAGTGGGGAAAATGGATTTGGTTCTTCCTCTCAGTAAAGAGAATTTGTTGTTAGCACTTTATACGAGAAAAACGCTACCTTTTTTAGTTTATTTATTTTTTTACTTTTACTTGTAATTTTAGAGCTTCTAGATTAGTTGAACAACAACAATTGAAGAGTAGACTTATTTACATATAATGACATCTAATAATAGAAAAAAGCTTAAAATTAAAAAGCTTAAACGATAGGACAAGGAAAAATGGTAATCATAAGAAGTTAATTGATTTCAAAGAAGTAGCGAAAAAAATTTAAAAAAGTATTATAAACCAAAAAACAACGGATTGAGGTAAAGCTTTTAAAGTTGCAATAAAAGAAACAAACAAATTTAGAAATAAAATAAGACCAGTACGACCTATAAATGTTCCAAAACAAGGTGGATTGTTACCTCTTGTTCCAATTTTTACAGGTCTAAGTGCGTTGGAGGCACTAAGTGGGGGTGTAACCGGAATAGTTAAAGCCATAAATAATATAAGAACAGCATTGAAAAAATGGAAGCATTAGCTCTAGGAAAGGGAATCTGTCTAAAGCCACATAAAAAAGGATTAGATCTTTTTTACAGTCTCCAGAATTTCCAAAAAGCTACCCTTAAAACTACCATACCGTCCGCTAACTAACATAAATTAAAAAAAAAAGTGAATAAATTAGAAATTATAAATTTTAGAGGTATTTTTAAGAAAGATATATTACTTAAAAAAAAATATACAAATATGAAACTGGTATTACTAACATGGATAGTAGTGATGGTATGGGGACTCATTGGATAGCATGTAAAAAACATGATTTTTAAGCTAAATCTTTCAATATTACTTATAATTAGGATTCCTATCAATTATATAATTGTGTAAATTATTTTTATTTATTTATGTTTATCATTTTTATATAATAAAGTAAATTAAATATGAAACATTATTTAATGTTTTATTTTAAACAGTGAACATGTGCTACCTACTTTATTTGGTAGAGACTCCTGTTTATCTGCTAAAATTTATCAACCAATTTTTTTAAAAGAAAATTAATATGTTTTGGGACGTGTGAATTTTGAGAGTTATAATTCAATACCGAATATTGATCATATAAACAATAAATTTCATTCCAAAATAAAGTTATTAGTGTTCTTGAAGATTCTTATGACATAAGAGACACACACTAACTACTTGGTTGAACAAGTTGAGCACTGTTCGAAGGAAAATGATAAATCATTTCTTCTCAATAAAGCCCACTATAATATAACTGTGATATTAAGAGTAATTTTGAAATAGATTTTAGTAAGCCACATAGGATAGTGGTATACTACTAGGATTTAAAAAATGAAACTTCTGCGAAATCAAAAAATATGTCAGACAGATATAACAGTGTCTGTGTAGAAAGTAATTTATGGACAAATTCATATACTAATGGAAAATTCATATAATTTATATATTTTTCTTTTCATCAAGGAACGAGAATTATTGAAAAGCCGTTAAATGTTATTTACCCATCAATTAACACTCGATGTATTGACGAAATTATAATTAGAATAACAGATCAAGATGGTAATTTTAGAGAAGAAGTGGTAACAGTCAATCTGCATCTATGAAGAAAATAAAAAAATGCTGTTTTTCTATAATACTCAATTAAACAACGTGAAGAGAGGTAATTTTTAGTTTCCTTAGGATTTACATTGAAGCAAAATTAAAACACTACCGAAATATTGGCATAATTTTAAATTAGTTTTTAGAGTAAATCTTAGAAAACTCATAATATTCATAAGGTGTAATTGTAAAATTGTAACGAAATGTAGAAGAAGCGGAAGAAAAATAAAATGAGTATAAATATATTAAATGTTAGTGAAAATGTCGCCTCTTACACTTCAATTATCAATATCATACCCAGGAACCCGATGCGTCATCCTTATTTAATAATAATAAGAATTTTGATACAAGCTTTTCACTTTACCTGGTCAAAGTTTTCTTTATGTTGAAGAAGAAGTAGTAGTCAAAGATAATCAATCTAATAATATAAATATATATATATATATATATATATATATATATATATATATATATATATACATATATGTATATATATATATATATATATATATATATATATATATATATATATATATATATATATTTATATATACATGTTTTATAATTAATAAAATTGCATATCTTTTTGATATGAACTCAGATAGAAATCCAGGTATTACTTCAACTGTAAAAAGTTACGTTTCTTATATTTCCAACGAGATTAAACGATTAGAAAATCTAGGATGAAAAATACATGAAAATCCAAACATACTATATAACAAGGGTCACTTTAATGTGTGTTTACGTACTTCACTAGGATTTGCTGATGATTTTCAAAAAATTATTATGAATAATAATCAAGAATTTTCACGTGCATGAAGTAACGGTGTCATGTATTTTGTTATAAGATACTGGTATATTATTCCTTAAAATCATGTTATGCTTCAATAATGAAGGATAATTAGTTTCAAATTAATGCAACATCAGTACAATGTATATGCTTCCTTAATACATTCAATAACACTAGATGCAAAGATGTAGGCGTATAGTTTCCACTATAATGTCTATCACTCTTGTTCTTATGCAAATTAATTAGGGATTTCCCTGTAGCACGTGTGCTAGACCCATAAAAAAAATATATACACGTCACATTGAACAGTTAAAAATTCTTGTATCTATGTGTTACCGAATGCATGATTATTTTAAGTAATACAGCTCTAGGAACCTTAAAAAAAAACAATAGTTATAGCTTAAAAGTGTTAAATTATTTTTTTCAACATTGCTATTTTGGATGACATCGGTCGTGACGTCACTATCATTTAAGCTATGACATCATAAATGCTTTTTTAAATAATAACATGGTTTTAGTTAGATATTCAAACCATTCTTAAGTTGGTAACTTCAGCTTAGCATTAAGGCCAAAATATATAAAATCTTCGTATATTTAGCAACTAGGAACGCCTAGTTTGTAGTTGATTTTAGATAAAATTTATCTTTTTTACAAATCAGTCTCTGGATGTACCTTAAACGCACTCTAGTGTTTTTTTTTTAATCTAATATCAGCATCAAATCCAAAAATAATTACTACTGTTCTTTTCTGGAAAACAAATTAGATTAAGTCAAATAAAAACCAGTAGAATAATTTTTGGTACTTAATGTTAAAGAAATTTGAAAAACGTTATGTGGAAATTGATGACGTTGATGAATGTTAATTTTCTCTTAAGGCCTTCGCCATTGAACATAAATTTTTCATGTGAGAAGGTGTATGCGTTTAAATCTATTCACTGGCTCATTTTCGTTGGAGTATTTTGCAAATAGGTATTATTATGATGATTTTTTTACTTATCTAATTCTATAAAACACTATTTGTAATGACATTGTAGATGTGAAGATATTTTCATTATTTTATAGGTAACCAGAGGAAAAAACTAAAGCAACTGATCACATCAAATTTCATTAATGTTCGAATATCTTTATTTTTATCATATTGTTAAAAAAAATTCCAAACTAAACATAAATAATCATGTTAATTGCACACATTGTATATTCTACTATTAGTGTTCCGTACAGAACACTTATAAGATGACTTCGCTGTCTGTCTGTCTGTCTGTCCGTCCGTCTGTCTGTCTGTCTGTCTGTCACACCCGATTTTCTCCGAAACTATTTGTCATAGGAAGTTGAAATTTGGTAATAATATAGGAATTGATGGCTTCATCAGAGCCATGTAGTTTTGAAAGTTAAATTTTGACTTAAGGGCTAAGTTTTGGGGGGTGAAATCGGAAGTGAAAAACAAATTTGTTTACTAGGTCATCGAGTGTGCTGTCAAATGAAAGCTTGTGAAAACACGAGAAAAAAATAATCATATAATGTAATACTTGCGCACACTTTTCTTGTATTATTTTTCAAAAATGGCGAAAAAATCGCTTCCCCCCCTTATCTCGAAAAGTATTGATCAAAAAATTTTGAAAAAATTCTGGAATATTTTCCACCGCGTGCAGATTGAACGAAAATTATCACGAGTGCATTACCTTTAATAATTTACCTAGTATATAAAAAAAACACAAATTTCAAAGTCATCAGTTTTCAGTAAAGATTGGAAACAAACTTTGCTCAAAACTCATTTGGGGTGTGTTTTGTAAAGTCACTGATCATTTAATACCTCCCAAACAATTTTTTTTATTTTAAAAACAATCAACGTACGGAACACTATTTGTGCAAGTTCAACTTGCACTTGACCGGTTATTTTTAATTAAACTCAATAAAGTTAAACTCAAAGATTAGATTTTTATTATTTTTAAAATGTTGTGAATAATTAACAAGTAGCTGGAATACCAGCAGCAAAAACCTATTCTACACCTGCGTCATTTTAGGGCTGTGAAATACCAATAGCATTTCAGGTTGCATCACTTTAACACGCTCCTGATTCGAAATTATTGGGATCCCAGGTGAGTCCGTCTTGCTCATATAGTGGCTAGATAAGACATAATTAGATTAAGCGTTGTCTCTTCCTCCTCCAAGCATTATCTGCAATCTAGATGGTTCTCGATCCCGATGCGAATTAGCTACTCATTCAGACGGCAGTATCCTATAAGAATCCCTACTACCTGAAGATGGTTATCTTCAGGTTTTTTCTTCCTTTCCTTAAGATATTCTTAGACTCATTTCTGGTGCTTCGTTCCAGTCTTTCCCATACTTATTTTTAGCTGATCTTTGTTCGCTGCATCATCCATACTATAAACGATTCCCAAAAAGAGTTCGGGTCTTGTTCAGCCAGTATATCGATCTCACCCGTTATTTTTACTCTAGTGACCTAGTACTCAGACCAGAAACAAGTTATTTCTGTACTCCAATCTCGCTTACACGTTGAGATTACCCTGGCATTTTGTAAAGCTATCAGAGCGTCTCTGTTGTCCGAACAAATGTGAGGGTTATGTCCTTTTTCACCAACAATTTTAGATAGTAAAGCTAATTGTCTTCATTTTGACTGAACCATAAAAATAACTTAATAAAATTAAATTGTGGAAATTAATTTTTTTTCTAAATTGTATAGTTGAGACACTAGATATATCGGAGTGAAAAATTGAATTGTTTAAATCGCTTTTTCAAAAAATTGTATTTTATTTACTTTCAGTTTACGTTTTTTTAGATACCTTGTTACTATCTAACATTTTATAAACGTGAGAAAACGTATACGTGTTAAAAGTTATATCAACAGTATGTTTTCTGCTATTAGTTAAAAGTAAAGAGTATGTTTCATGTAAGTTTAACTGGTAAATACAACAGGCTTAATAAACACGCTACGTTATAGCATGCATACAATATTTTAGAGTTATCTCCATCGAAAAATTTTATTTGCAATGAAATTTTCTGATTGTGATCACAAAAATAGTAATAAAATTATTCAATACCAATTTATGTGTTTTTTGTTTTTCAGTAGTTTATCCTTAGACTACATACGATGCGGTCTACACAACTATATTATATTTATATCTTAATAGTTTTTAAAAGCATTCAAAATATTTATGAATCTAATAATAAATTAATAAAAATTAGCCAAGAAGAAATTAATAATAAAAAATGCATTCAGTATTTAGTAAATAATTATGATCCTACTGAATGGGATTTACTAGTGACAAATGTGAATTTAAATATGTTTTTCAACCGATCGATAATTAATATTGACCTATTGACAAGTAACTTAATACCACTTGATAGAAAAACTATAATTTATATACTAGATATAAGAAATGAATCATTGATGTTGAGTTTTTATAACCACCTTGAGAAGGAATACTTTTTACCAAGGGCTAAATTTATTATAGTTATTTCGACATATAACGAATATTTAGTAAAGGATATTTTAAAATCAATATCATCCTATTTTATTTGTAAGGTGCTGATTATTGACGTCAAATTAAATGTTTATACTTATTTTCCTTACAAATATGAAAATGTTCTTGATCCCGATACACAACCAGTATTTTTCGGGAGTTGTTTTGACATAAAATGGAACTTAAGTAAGATGAATGGTAAGTATAGTGTATATAAGTTTAACAAATATAAATATTAAGTAAACCGAATGCTTCCAGCTTCAATTTCAATTTGACATTTATTTTCCAATAATATAACTTTGTTAAAGACGTGTGAAGGAGGAAAAGGGAGAATGAGGCAATGGCCACAAGAGTCATGCCAACCAACTACTGACCAGTCACAGTGCTTTCAGTCATATAGGAGTGTCTGGACAAAGATATTACTGAGCATCTCTTAAGATATCTGAAATGAGTTGATGTTACTAGCGATCACTAATCTGGTTTTTGTAAGCAAAAATCAAGACTAAACCTTCTAAACTGTAGTATACAGTTTTAGAACAACGAGATTTGATCGTGTTTGGTAATAATAATATGCTCTTATGGTATATCAGAAAAGTTTTGGTAGTCGTTCCTTAGAGATCGATCTGTGCGAGTGATAGTTGATGGATTCTCTTGCGAAATTTTCACTGACTGGTGAATTCCAGAGCGCAATACTTTTCCCTACTCCCTTTCTTCCTTAGATTCAGCTTCTGTCGGAAAAGACCAAATATCCATCCATCTTAAATGGTCGAACACCAGATGCATACAAATATCTGCATCTAGCAAAAAGTTCTATAACTTAATAAAAACCTGGAAGAAATTATACTTTGAGGTAATAAGAGACAATAGTTTTTTCTAAAAAAGTTAAGAACAGGGGTGCTCAAACTTGAACTGCTGGCGATCTACCTCAATATTGTTAGACTACGATCGATCGACTCTGAGAAGCTGCAAGTAAGTGTGATGCAGGATTGTCGTCTAGGTAAGGTGTATCGTGGCATAGATATTAGTTTTCCGCACAATATACATTTTTTTAGTCAAGGTAAGTGTAGGTCTGCTCTAAAATGTCAATGAAAAAACTCATAATTATTCAAAATTGCGAGTTTATTGGTTCTTAAAAAACAAACGAGTTCTAGTGTCTAAACTTAACTAAAGAGTGACTTTGGATGTTGACGCGTGGCACTGCATGTCCTCAGCATACTTTTCATAAGATGGTACGTAATTACCGAGTGCTAATCGCAAGCATGATGACATATGTTCGTCAGTTAGTCGATTGCGATATTTTGACTTAATTATTTTCATTTCAGAAAATGCAGACTCGCACAAGTAAGTTGACCTAAACTTTGCCGTCAGTTGAAGGGCGATTTGCCTTAGATTCGGATATTTATCTTCAGATATAAAACACCAGAATTTTGTATCAGATGCTGTGGCTTTGAGATGTATATCTGATATAATCTGCACTAACTCATTTTCAACAGAACATGAGTCCATGTTAAACTGACTTGCTATTTCAGTAGCTAATTCCTCGATGTTTTTACACGAAAAAGGATAACTCACAAATGATGCGATATTTCCCAATTTACTGAAATCATAAAAATGTATTTCGAATTGGCCCAAAATATTTGATAATTCTGCCTCATAAATATCATAATTCAACTGAGGAATCCTTGCTTTCAAAGACGGAAAATTTTTCAGATCCTTTCTTTTCAGTTGATCTATCATAAGTTGCAATTTACTTTTGAATGCATTTATTGAGCTAATCACCTCAATAATCGTTTTTCCTTTACCTCGAAGCTCCAAATTAATGGTGTTTAAATGCATTGTGATGTTTGTCAAAAATGCCAAATCAGTCAGCCATTTTCCGTTTTTCAGCATCTGAGTGTCATCACCTCTTTCGTCCAGAAAAGCTGTTATTTCGGGCAATAATTCTTGAAACCTCTCTAGGAATTTTCCGCTACTCAACCACCTAACGCCAGTGTGAAGAACTAAATCTGTGTGTTCAGCTGACTCACTATGTTCCAACTGCAATTTAAAGAGCCGTCGTCGCAAGCTACGTGCACGGATAGAATTCACAATTTTTATTGCAATGCCCATAATCTCCTCCATGTTTAGAACTTTTGAACACAAAACTTGTTGATATATAATGCAATGGAAGGAGAAAAATGAAGAGAAATCATCATTAGCTCGACACAATGCCACAAAACCGTTTTCGTTTCCAGTCATTGCTGGTGCTCCATCGGTTGTAATGCACACTAGTTTATATATTGGTAGCTTGTAGTTTGTTACAAAATTGAAGAAAACGTCATATATATCTTCGCCACGGGTCTTTCCTTTCAGAGGAATCATTGTCAAAAACTCTTCCTTAGCCGACATGTCATTGAATACCATTCGAATAAAAATACACAGCTGGGCAGTGTCTGTCATATCGGTGGATTCGTCGAACTGTAAAGAAAAGTATGTACATTCCATGATATCATGTTTTAGTTTATCTGCCATGTCCTGACTCATGACTTGAACACGCCTTGTGACAGTCGGACGAGATAACTGAAGTTCTCTAATAGCAGACATAATCTCTGTTTTATTTTTAAAATCTCCAAATAAAGTCTCACCCGCTTCAATAAATGCTTCCTTCACAACCAATCCATCATCAAATGGTTTCTTGTGTTTCGCCAATATATGAGATATTTTAAATGGCGCGATCGTTGCAGCTTTTGATTGTTTGGCTGGTCTTGTGAACATGGTTTGTTCTTTTTTCAAACAAGTTATCAAATCACGTACTTTTCGTTTTCTTAATTCACTCTGTGACGGAAAATCCTTTTCATAGTTTTTATGATGCCTCTCTAAGTTCCTACGCTTAGGTATTGCAACTGACGCACGGCAAATGAAACAAATGCACTTATCCTTTACCATACAAAAGAAACATTCTTCCTCCCAATCGTTATTAAAATGATAAGTTTTACTTTTCTTCGCCGCACTCATTTTGGACTATTTATTAATAAACTTTGTATCGATGTATCGCCTTCAAGTTACAACTCAGACTAACTCCTATTCCTGCAGGTGCAACATTTATATCGGCGCGAACGAAGTCTCGAATGTTCTCGTCAAACACGCCGCCCGAAGTTTCTAGAAAAATCGGCGGGAATCAAAAACGCGGCTTTTCTTTGACAAGTACCGCGCGTTCCTTTGATAAAGCCGCCTTTTGCCGCTAGCAGGGGGTTATTACGATAAAAGAAAGTGATAAGGGGGTTATTCTGGCCTAATTGTGGATCGAATAAATTTTAGTAGTTTATTCATTACATTTTGTTTTAGTTACCTAAAACAAAATCTGTGAATAGTTCTATATCGGAATTTTTTTCTCGAGATCGACTCAAAAAGCACTCGCGATCGACTTGTCGATCGCGATCGACCGTTTGAGCACCCCTGATATAGAACATGACACAGGTTTGTCAAGACACTAGATTTCACTAGCACGTTACTCAACTTATTAAACTTGGGAGCAAATATACCATGGTATGATTATGTTGCATGCATTCTCCTGATTCGATTCGAGCTAAGTCTAAGTGTAGCAGTCTTGATTCCTCCCGAGGTGGACCATTCTCGTACCACCCTCTTTAAGAACTGTTTTATATGGAGAACTTCATCATTTTAAAATCGATTTAGGAATGCCTTTTCCATCTAGTACAATATGTAGTGACTGTGGCAATTTAGAGATTTGTCAATAGTACCGTGTGCCGTGTTCATAAAAAAAAATTTAGAACAATAAGACAATATTGACAGTCGTTATATTACCATTGTATATTTAAAAGGATTAAACGGAATATTTGCCTCCGAAATTTAACGTGAAAGCTGACTTCACCAAATTTGTTCGTTAAGAGATTTTTTAAAATCTGTAAACAAAGGTTAGACCCAAATTCTAAGATATTTTATTAAGTTCTATGAAGTCATATGTCTATAGCAATTCAATTCAAGTTGTTTGAGAAGCACAGCTTTCATCGAGAAACAAATTTTATTTTTTATGTGTTTCTCTCATGCTTTTTTAAAATCAAACTATGATTGTTGTGAAACATTTAGAATCCATCTTAAAACCCTGTTACTTTAAAATTGTTTGTCGAATTAAATTCATCATGAAGAGTTATGACTATTAACACATCGTCCAAATTTTAGAATAGTCCTAAATTTTGCACAGTTTAGGCGCATCGTTTTCACCAATTGGTAGAATACTCAATATTGAATTAAGTTCATCTTTGAAAGAACCCAACCGCGGATTTACAGTGATCAAAAAAGTGGTCAAAAAGAGGACTAGAAGAGTAGCAAATCATGGTCCCGAATCTATATTGATTCTTCGATAAACCGAGCAAGAACTTAACTAATTGAACAATATTAAGCTTCACGTCCTTGTTTAACGGTAGCATTTGAATTTTAAGCCCTTTGCGACAGGCACAACGTACCGGGATTGCAATCTAATCCGCAATACTACGAAACATACTGAAATATATTAGAAAATTTAAAATTAATATTTAGTAATTTAAGTATATTTTTTTCAATCGATCAAACAACTTGGTATACGCATTTTTTGTTTTGATTTCGAAAACAAACGACCGCGACGACTAGTCGTACGGTTTCGACGAAGAGCCGCATATTTTCAATAAAGCAGATCCCTTATCTTCTCTGTCGTCGTCAGTCATTTCAATATGTTCTTCACTGGGAAAAGCTTCTGAAATACCTATAAAGAAAATAGTCTAATACATTAAATAATTTTGACAATATGCACTAAACAAAACAATATGTTTGTTATAAACTGATTAATTCGCTCTCCAACTGACATTTTTTAAGTTAAATGCAATAATTTGCATCTCTAGCTGATGTAAGCCTAGTTTTGAAGTCATACCAACTCTCTGTCTGGATATGTTTTAGACCACAGACTCACAGATAAATTAGTCAGCCAGTTGCTAACAATTACAGCTTGGCAGGTCTATACAGAGTTCTTTCCCAAGTATATAAAAATCAATATAAACCACTAAAAAGGGACACAAAATTGTTTTTCAGCAGGTATGACAAAATGCGTTTCGAGATGAATTGACGGATGAGAAAACACTCCAAAACTGCTGAAAAATGGACTCTGTCAAATTTTTGTAGTTTATATCTGTAATTATTAACACCTCGCTGAACAATCTCTCTATCGATCTGTGACTTTCAAGAGCCTCCGATAGAGGGCAAGTATACCTTCAATCGCTTACATCAGTCAGAGATACAAATCATTGTATTTTACTTATTCTTTACACTAGTACTGCGATAAGTACTCCGTCTATCCAATCTCGGCTAAAGAGCCGTGATACAGCGAAACTCGTGCCAAAATGGAGTGACAGATGATAAAATAGTCATAAACTGCTGAAAAATGAACTTTATTTTAACGGTTTATATTTTTTATTTTTTTTATAAAATATTTGATAAGCTTTCTAATCTTCACGTGTTCGTTAATACTAAGGCTTGATTTTACTCTGAAATATAGTGACGATAATGTAGAAGGTTTAACTTTCTCAAATTGTGTGCAAAATATGCCAATAAAATATCATAAGACCTTTCACTTCCCTTATTTATTTTCTCCTTTTTCTTTTCCTTTCCTTATTCTTTGAACTGCTGATATGTATTATCATTTGTATTTGCTATATTTGGTGTATCACGAGACTCATCGTCATTCTTAACATTTCTATTATTTTACAATCAAAATATCTGGTAATAAATTCAAAAGCCGAAGCAAATGTCACTTCAAAATAGGCTAATAAAATATTATATAGTAATACATTATATATAATTACTTTATTTATACCCCAACATGCTTTGAATTGCTGATATGTATTTTCATATTGCTTATTGAGTTTTCCTGTAGAGGATGTAAAATATAATATAATTTACTTCATCTACTATATTTGGTGGTGTTCTCGTCACATGCGTGCACGAGATCTGTTTGGTGACTCGAAATGATTTCTTGACTCGGCTATGCCTGGTCAAAACAGTTTTATTTTCCACCACCAAAGTACGAGGATGGATTGAAAAGTTCGCGACCTAGTCAAGAAAAAGAAAACAAAGTACATACAAAAATATTTTTATTTTTCGGCGGAATCTCTCCCTAGCTCTATGCACTTTTTCTACCTGCTTTCTAAAGCTTCCACACCTGTTTGAAAAAAAGATTCCTCAAGGTCCTTAAAATACTGGTTAACTGCAGCTTCGACTTCTTCATTTGATGAACGTTTCTGGTCACCGATTTGTTGACAGATGAAAGTCCGAAGGTGTCAAATCAGGAGAATTAGTCGAATGAGGCAGCAATTCGAAGCCACAATCACGAATTTGAGCCATAGACTCAACAGACGTATGAACGCGAGCGTTATCCTGATGGAACAAAACTTTCTTTTTCAGTATCCTGGGCGTTTCTCTTTAATTTCTTGACGTAAAGGACGCAATAGGGTGCAATAGTAAGTCGAGTTAATTGTTTCACCTTTCGGAAGATAGTTCACCATAATAATACCTTTACTACCCCAAAAACTGACGGACCAGCGGACAGAATTGCCTTCGCTCGTCGGTTCACCAGATTTTTTCCACTGCTTGGCTTGTTCTTTTGTCTCTGAAGTATAGCAGTGGACCCAGGTTTCCTCAATTGTCAAAACCTGTTAAGAAAATCTTGCAGATCAGCCTCAAATATCTCCAAACAGTCACGAGAAATCGTGAGTCGAATTCGTTTTGTTCAACTGAAAGCAATCTGGGGATCCACCTAGCGAAAACCTTAGAAAATTCGAGTTTGTTGGTAATGATGTTTTGTTTTCGTTCATACGAGATGCTTATAGTGTCTGCAATCTCCCTGATCTACGGTCTTTCACTATGAGATCACACACTTTGCCGATGTTTTCTTCAGTCGTAGATGTCGTGGGTCAGCTGGAGCGAGGGTCATCTTCGATGCTGTCTCGTCCACGTTTAAACTCTGCAACCCAGTTTTTCACGGTGGTATATGACGGAGCGGATTCCCCTAGTGTTGTTTTCATATCATCGTGGATCTCCTTTGGTGTTAATCTTTTTTTAGATAGGTACTTGATGACCGCACGTTGTTCAATTTTTTCCATTTTTCCAAAAACGCTGCACTTGGTCTCACTAAACTCGTTCTAACCTAAAAATCACAAATTCTGCGGCAACAAAATTTTACACTGTGACAACCAAAGAAAGTATGAACTTATTGAGGGTACTATAATAAAAATATTATAATTATTTTTTGGTGAGGCCGCGAACTTTTCAATCCATCCTCGTAGTATAGTCAATAAGTTTTGAAAGCGATACCTATGGAGCATCACTTGAACGCAGTTTGGAAGCTTCGTATGTTATACGAACATACCTTAAATTTCAAGTCGATCTGTCAAGTCATTCATAGTGTATCAGATGGTTAAAATAGACTTGTTTGAGTATTTTTTGAAAATTGAAAAAATCGAATATCGTGCAGAGATAAAAATTTTTTTGGAAAGTTTATCGGCAACTGAAATCCATGCAAAGTTAGTGGAAGTATTAAGTATGTTCATTTTCAACTTTTCATAGATAGACTCTAGAGTTTAAACGTGGTCGTCCAAGCTTCAATGATGATCCACTTTCAGGATGTGCAGAAACTGCAACAACTAAAGCAATTGTAGTGCAAGTACAAGATATGGTAATGGAAGACCATCGATTACCCTTGGATGATTTAGCTGAAGCTATAGGCATTTCATACGGATCAGTACATGTGATCTTAACTAATGTTTTGGGTATGAGAAAGCTATTCATATGCTGCTGCATTTATCGCATCGGAATAAAAACTCACTCGAGAAAAACTTTCTAAACGACATTTGGCTCGTTTCACAAAGAATAAAACTGATTTTGTTCGTCGATTTGTAACTATGGATAAGACTTGGGTTTACCAGTATGATCCTGACTGTGATAACTAGCAAATCGCACAGCGGACTGTGCCCAGTTGTTCAGCTCCAAAGCACCCAAAGTGGTCAACATAGTCCAAAAAAATTATGGCAACAGTTTTCCGGAACTTAAACAGGAATTTTGTTCATTGATTACCTTTAAACCGGTAAAACAATCTTAGGAGAATATTGTTACAACCTTTGGGGCCAGCTGGATGAGAAAATTCGTGAGAACAGGCCTGGTTTGCAGAAGAAAAAAATATCTTTCAACATGACAATGTGCCTGCTCACAGAGATGCTTTGGTAACGGCAAAACGGATTAAAGAACATCCACCCTATTTGCCAGATCTGGCTTCATCTGACTTCTATCTGTTCCCCAACCTCAAGAGATGTCTACGTAGGAAGCACTTTTCAACAGATGATAAGATGATAGCATCCGTAGATGGGTATTTTGAAGGTAAACCACTTCAGAGATGGGATAAATAAATTGGAAAATCGCTGGAAAAAATGCACTGAGCTGACGGGAGATTATACTGAAGAATAAATGTATTTCGACTCATTAATTCATTTTGTTTCATTTTCGCTTTCAAAACTTCTTGACTGACTAGTATTTCTCACACTAAATAAAATTCTCGACAATTTTTTAAATACTTCTTAAAACATTAGTCTGGGAAATCGGTTTGGCTTGTCTATTATTTACGCAAAATAATACCCTCTTTTTTATTTTATTTTTTTTTAGCCCAAATTTATCCGAAACTATGGAGGAATACGACACTATATGCATACTTTAGATTAATGCTACCATTTGCTAATAGTGAGTACACTGGAGCTGAACAACGCTTATTTTTTCTCGGTGCTATGGAGTTAGGGATGGCCGTTTTTCCAATTACAGGACCTAACAAATTTCAAGGAATAAAAGAAAAATGGAACATACCAAAACGAAGGGCTTCATTTTTTACATAAACGATATATTCAAGCAGTAGGAGGAGGTTATGAAGCTGATGCAAATTTTTTAAAAGATTTTGACAGTAGTTGTATTTATCACGTAGATGGTATTAATCTTATAGTTCCTAGAGCCGTACATAGAACACACTGGGAAAGAGTTTGGTACACATTAACTTTACAATCGCAAATTGGAATTGTTATTATGATTTTCATATGGATTTTA
Source organism: Pachyrhynchus sulphureomaculatus (assembly GCA_019049505.1). NCBI lineage: Eukaryota > Metazoa > Arthropoda > Insecta > Coleoptera > Curculionidae > Pachyrhynchus > Pachyrhynchus sulphureomaculatus. The sequence continues at coordinate 142,256,954 of CM032446.1, forward strand.
TTTGTTCATTTTTGTTATGGTGAAAATATAGGAGAACTATTATTTCTGACATTTTCTATTTTTCATCAAATACCTGTATCGAAGCTTTCAACATTTACGTTCAGAATACCACTTGCATTTTGGATTTTAGGACTTTACGTAATATCAATTATGTTAGTTAGTCATTTCCAACAGATATTTTTTAGTACACAGTATGAATATCAAATGACAACACTTGATGAGGTTATAAGTTCAAATTTACCGGTGCTTGAACCTCCTGAAATGTTCGATAGTTACAAGACTAGCTCTAAAAAAATTGATGAACAAGTGTTTTCTAAAATGGCTCCTTGTACAACCGAAATTAATAGTTGTGTTTCGCAAGTATGTAACGATCGCAGTGTTGCTTTAATAATTTCTGCAATGGTTTTTATGCAAATTGCACAGCTTAACTGCTCATTTAGTGAGACTGGAGATACACAATATTATATAGGAGAACATATAGATTATTCGTTTTTTCAATTGTATTTTATTAAAGGATATCCACCACTGAAAGCACTTGATACTCTTCTTAAGCGTTTTGTTTTATATGGAGGTGTAATTTCAAAGGAAGAACGTGAGTTAAAGGCAGCATATGCTCGAGCAGTGGCTAGATCAACACAGCATACTCTTAAATCTAAAACTCTAGGCTTAGAAAGAATACATTATATTTTTGTCACTTTAAGTGTTGGTTTAGGAATTTCTACTGCAATATTCATTATAGAAATATGTTTTGCCGGCAATTTTTAATAGATTTAGCTTAGCCAATGTCATTTACTAAGGTTTATTATTAAAGCAACACTTTGGACCACTGCAGTAGGTACATGCTTTTATTAGTATCTTTTTGTAATTTTACCTAAGGTTTTTTTTAAAAAATTCAAAGAAGCGAAATAAAAAATAATTATACCAGTTATGGAAAATAGTGTTTAATAAAGTTTTGTCAAAATATATCTAGATTTATTTATTAAATAAATTAGTTATTCTCTTCTTCTCCTTATCGAAAGCCTTCAGGCTTGCTTCACCCATCTCAATTCCACTTTTGATACGCGGATGACCAACTGTCCTTCTCGCAATGTCAATTTTTCGTCACTCTTCCGGGACTCGTGTTCATTCCATCCTTTCCGGCGTGCCCTGATCCATCTAACCATGTTCTCTGTCCGGCACTCCTCGCGTATGTCGTTGCTTCTTCTATGTTCAAGCAATGTATTACCAGTTACCGCTCTTAGGACTCTCATCTCGTTTGTCTGGCAATTTTTTTTTATCAGGGTTGAATCGGTTCTCGTTTCTGCGGCATATGTCAACACTGGCCTTACGCATGGTTTGCAGATTCTCACTTTGGTTTCTTTGGACATACAACGGTTTTTCCATGTAGGGGTTCTCAGAGCTCCCGCTATTCTGGTTGCTTTGTTGACTTGGATCTTCACAATTCCTCTCAGATCTCCGTATTCCGAGATGGCCGTTCCTAAATAGTTGAATTCTGAAACTTGCTCTATTATTTTTTTGTTTATGACTGCATCTTACACCACCGGGGTTTCCTCGCTATTATTATCGATTTTGTTTTGCTCGTTGAAATCTCCATTCCGACTTCTTCGGCTTCTTTTCTGAACATTTAGACAAGTATCTGAAGATCGTCCTTATTTTGGTCGTTCAGAACTGTATCGTCTGCGTAGCAAATGATGTTGATTTGCTTATTTTCCAGCTTGTAGGCGTACGCTCACTCTTTGCTCTACCTACTGTGTCTGGTTTTTATCACTGTTGTGTTTTCCGAATTGAGCTTCACAATAGTGTCTATGATATTCGGATGAACCTTGTTGGATTGTAGCTCCTTTACTACGTGTCATAGTCAGACCCTGGCAGTGTCGGCAGGTGGCATAAGTAGGCTGGTTTGTCAAATTCTTCTATGAGAGTTGTCTGACCACAAAGATCGCATCTATGGTAGAGCGGTTTTTTCGGAACCCCTGCTGCTCTTCGCTCATTTCAATAACATCGGAGAGGATATGGCCCAGGATTCGAGTGAACAACTTCATTGAACTGTTTAGGAGTGTAATTCTCCGGTAGTTCTCGGGGTCCGAGATGCTTCCTTTCTCGATGCTTTTACTCCATTTTTTCGGTATTGTTTTGACCTGTTTAATAGCTCCTCGAGTTGTTTCATGAGGCATTCCGCTCCGTACTTCATTGGAGATGTTATCCGGGCTCGATGCTTTCCCAGCCTTTAGCTGTTTTAGCTGTAGCTGTATTTCTGCTGTCGTTATACATTTGGATCACTAATGTTCAATGCATCTTGTCTGATCAATCTGTACACACCCTGTACTTCACAGTTCAGCGCCGTTTTTCCGCCTAAGGATTTTGAAATGATTCATCCATTTTTCAGCTGAGATGATGTTTATTTGTATTGTTTGATTTATTTTTTTTCTCAAAGCTCTGAGTATTTTCCATATCCGTTTTTGAATGCCGTACATATCGTACTCCATCTCTCTGCTGAAGTTGGTCCAGTGCTCTTTTTTTATTTATCGAATTCTGCTGGTCGCTCTATTCTTGATCTTTATGTACCTGGTAGTCTCTAGGTTATTCAGAGCTTTGGTATTTTAAGGAGAGCTTCCTTCTTCTCTCGCGCCAGGGTTTGCCATTCCCATGCCTTGCTGAGGATTTGATTGCTCTTTTTTCTAGTGGTTCTTCGGCTGCTCGGTGTATACTATTTCTGAGTTTTTCCCGTGCAGCGTCCACTGGCTCAGCTTCCACGTTTGAAGGTTGTCTGTTGGAAGGTCTTGCATACAGGTCTCTGGTGCTCTCGTTCTTCAACGACTCTATGTTGTATTTCTCTCTCTCACTCTCTCTTTGTTATTGTTAAAAAGTGGTCTTGCTATTAGGATCTTGCGTTGGCGAGGTTAATGCCTTTATGCCTTGAATTCAGTCTGGTTTTATTACTCTATTGGTTATGATAAAATCTATTGTCGATGTTGTTTCTATGCTTTCGTGGAGGTATTCTGTGCTGAGTTTACGTTTGAAGAAGGTGGTATTAATTCTTAATTAATTATAGGGGCAAAAATCAATCAATAACTCTCCTCGCTTGTTTATGACTTCTTCGTTGAACCGATTCATGATGCCAGAGATTGTGTTGCGTTTAGGTTGCCTAGCATGCCTTTCCTGTCTTGGGATGGAAGGCCATCCATCACTGCTTGCACTTGGTCGTAGAATTCTTATGCCTCTTTGTGTGACCTTTCTGCGTCAGGTGCATATACTGATACGACATGTAACGTGGACTTTTCTCATTTGACTGAAACCGTCAGGATTCGGTCGCTTACATAATTGATATTAGTGATGTCCGCTAGTCTACGGTTCAGGAGTATTCCCGCTCCTGACGTTGCTCTTATGTTTTTAGGTTTTCCCGAATATACCAGTATAAATTTGATATAATCTGGCATCCCTTTACCTCTTCTTTTTGTTTTCGAGACAGCGCAGATATCGATGTTGTGCTCACTCATTTCCATGATAATCTCTTGATCCTTTTCTGCAAAAGATCTTACGTCCCAAGATGCCATTCGCAGCTAGTTTTCTTTGTTTCTTTCTCTGAACTTCGTATCTCGTGACCTGTCCCTTGCTCAGTTCGTTACCAAAGGTCAGTTCAATTCCGAGGCTATCCTTGTGGGTTTGTGAACCCTCTTTCGTTTTTATTCCAGGCAGGTGGCTGGTCTAACCTGTAAATCCTCCTTCTTCTCCGGCCTGGAGCACGCATACATAGGTCCTCCTTGGCGGAGTTTTTTAAAATAGCTACAACTATAAATTAACTTATTGTATAACTGTCACATTAATAATTTTAATTAAAACCTTTTGGGACAATTATGACAAAAGTGGTGAATTAGTTGGTTTTGCATTTTAACCATAGAATAAATTATTATTTCTCATAAGACTGAGTGGGAGGTAAAATTATTCCAATAACAGAGACGAACCAAATAAGAGATGAGACTCTGTATTTCAATAATATATAAAATTCATCAAAAGATGAGCTAACAAAATTAAATTCTTATTTCTATATTCTTCCCGCTGAGTAAGGGTAATTTGAATTTCATGTCTATATCAGTTAATTCGTACAGCCAGTTCAGAAGATAGAAAACCTAAAAATTGTAGACGGAGTTCACCGACCAGGACTGACAAACACATTCTTTGTAGTCTAAGGAAGAACAACTCAGGCTGCTAATGGAGGCTCTAAGTTAAGAATTCATAACTAGTACTATTTTAACTTATCTTAGCAGCAACTACGTTATTATCGTTTTCACTTATCTTACGGCTGTTTATGTATTAGTGCTGTATACTAAATTTATACTGATATCTGAGGAGTAACCAAGAGGGCAGGTGCATATGAAAGTAGAACTCCCCTTAGTAACAAGGCATTTTTGATTGGGTGTTCTTTTTTGTGAAAAATGTTTAACCAGCCTTTTCTTCTACAAGTGGTTTCATCCTCCGGTTGTTGTTTGATATACTCTTGTTACCAGATGGCGCCTCCCTCTATAAGCAGCTCCTGTTTCCTTAAAGAAACGTCCATTGCATCCATATGCAACTTCCGCTCCTTGAACCTGGCATGAGTTAATAAATAAACTCACCTTTAAGGACAGCAGCCTTACAGATTGAATTCTCTTAATAGGATACAACGAATTGTACTAAGTACGTATACCTAATACTCCATCGAAAGCTGACACAACAGCTTTCAAGCCGACAGAGTGGCTGACACGGTCAACACTTAAAAGCAGGCAGCGCTTTTCGAGGGATTCTCCTCAGGCATATGTGGTTAACTGACAAGGCACATATTTCAGCAGTTTGCCCACTGTTCTCTTATTCATCAAATCTATGCATTTACGGGTACTTCCTGGTAACTGGATGGGACTGAGTAACTGGCTGAGACTGAGTAACTGGCTGGCAGGGACTTTACAACATATCTGGAAAAAACTACAAAGGCCAGCATAAAAGCTGCAAACTTGGGACCAGCGGTTGAAAGACTCATAATTCCAAGAGAAAAATCAAGCCGATGTCCAAAGTTATATGACCTACCAAAGATAAAAGCTCAACGTCCCCCTTAGACCCATTGTTAGCCCGGTGGCTTCACCTACGCAAAACATCTGCCAAGGATCATGCAACCAACCGTTGAAAGTGCTAAAAATAGCAATGAACGAGGATTTTCCAGCTCATAGAGAGAATAGTAGAACTATCGGAACACTGTCTAAAAAATACCTATTTTGTCTTCAACAGTCAGATATACAAATAAGCAGATGAAGCGCCCATGGGATCTTCCCTTTCACCAGCAATAGCCAATCTCTATATGATGTACTTTGAAACAGAGGCCCTTAAAAACTCATCGCTCAAACCCAAACTCTGGAAACCATATGTTGATAATTTGGCACCATGGACGAAATGAATTAGATAACTTCCTGACCTACGGAAATAGAATCCTTCACCGGATACAGTTCACCTTGGAAGTAGAAGAAGAAAAAAGCCTCCCTTTCCTTGATGTGCTCATAACTCGGAAAAACAACGATCAACTTTAATACTCAGTCTACCGGAAGCCCACCCACACCAACAGATATTTAACCGCTGGATCACACCATCATCCATCTCAAATCCAGTCGGTAGCTATCACCCTCGTATCGAGATTATACCGACCCACCGAACCAAACACGAGACCGCAAGAACTTACACAAATCACTAGAGCCCTTAAGCAAAACGAATATAAGGATCGGTCCATACGGAGAGCATTAGAAAGGCAGCGCCATCCACAGAGAAAGACAGAAGAACGAGACCCTAACCAAAGTAGAGTCCTATTACCGTATGTGAAAGGAGTTACAGATAGGATTGGAAGAGTCCTAAGAAAACACACCATAGGCACAGCATACAAACCACAAAATACTCTGGCAGACATCCTGGGTAACCCCAAGGACAAGAGAAAACGAGAAAACCATGGAGTTTACAGCATCCCATACGGAGACTGCCACAAATTGTACATAGAGCAAACAAACAGAACTCGGATCCAAGAACATAAAATAAGTATCAAAAACAAACAAACAACTTCCGCTCTTTTTCAGCACCATCATGATAGTAGTCACAACATCAGTTTTGAGGGATCTAAACAAAGAGCCTCGATTTCATATTATAAAATACGCATAGTCAAGAAGCCTTGGAAATCGAAAAGAATGGACAGCTAAATAAGCGGGATGATGCACTTAATATCTCCACTACATGGAAGGGACTACTAGCTAAACCAAGGAATAACCAAAACATCGAGAAGGTAACAGTCAGCATAGCGCCAGAACCTGTAATTACCACAGATACGGGCTCCGCGCCGGCAAACACCGATGCCCGGAGGAACACTCCCGATCCCCCCACTTACAATCTGCGTAGATAGCGACTTATAAAAGACGGCAACCGCATTTCGGTTTCTTAGTTAGCTTCGAGCGGCAGCAGCAGCAAGATCACAGTATCGAGAAACAGCAGGAAGAGCACTAGAAAATACCAAATGAGATTTTGGCGAAACGTCGTGCCATTCATTGTTAGACGAATGGATTGAAACCCGGAATTTTAATGTATATATATATATATATATATATATATATATATATATATATATATATATATATATATATATATATATATATATATATATATATATGAGTGGACAAAGATTAGATATAAGCTAGTTCGTTTTTTTTACTGGTAGAGTACATGGAGATCGAGATCATTTTTTTATACGCCTTTTGAAAATAGTCTCTATGGTTGTTTAAAGTTTAGTTGTACTGTTTTTGGGCACCATTCATTTTAGAATAAAAAGAATCTAAGTTCACCTCAAAAAATGAAAAAATACTGAAGAGTTACTTAGTTGTTGAAATAAATTTTAATATGGTACAATCGTTACGTCCTGAAAGAAAGAGCAGGACTTTAGTGAGACAGTATACATTTTAAAAAAAAGGGTATATTTAATAAAATAAAAATTCCTACTTTTATTACACTCTTAAAATTGCATCTACTAAATAAATTACTATGTAATAGTGTGCACTCTATGAGAGTGCACACTATTACATAGAGTCTCTAAATTTAAATTATTAAGTTCTTGGCAAATGGCTTTAAAACACGATATAAAAGTTTGAGAAATCGTCTTCGCGGATTACATGTGTTACGTAGTTGTCGGAAACACACGTTGCAGACAGGAAGTGAGATATTTAAACTGGTGTGTTTATGACTTACTGATTGGCTTCTCCTCGTGGGTTTTTCATAAGCTGCTTGGCCTCTCCTGGTGAGATTCTTATCAAAAGATATTGTCTCAGCCGCTACTCTCCTAGTCTCTTTTTGACCCGAAATGCCTTAGGATGAGCAAAATATTTTAAGATCGGAAAAAGACATCAAACTTGAGATCTAGAAACGACACCCACTTGGTGATAAAAATAGCCGTTACTGCACTATGGCATGACGGAGGAAAAAAAAAAACCACTACGGAATGCTGGAGGAAAAAGCCGTTACTGCATCACGGAGGAAAAAGCCTTGAAAAATCCGAAATGGCGGTTTATATATCTTTTGCCCCTTCTTCAAAGTTAAGTCTTTAAAATAGTTCACTTCCGGGACGCAAAATCAACCGCATTCAATGCAAACTAAATAAGTTAAGTCGGCAACATGCATTACACACTGCTGGTTTAGTTAAACTGCTCAAAAATTTAAGCTCACTGCTTAATCAAATTACACTGCTCAGAAATTTAAACTCACTGCTTAACTGAAATTAGCAAGTATTATATGAATTATTGATAAAAAAACAGTGTTGTAACATGATCTTAAAATGAAATATAAATAAATAAATAAATATATATATATATATATATATATATATATATATATATATATATATATATATATATATATATATATATATATATATATATTTATATATATATTCTCATTATAGTTTTTGAATAATGGGAACCTTCTACAGACGGATATCTGAGACGTTTGGGCCAAATGTGGTAAAAAGTATGAAAGTGTATGATAATACCAATACAAAATTGGCATCTCAAAGAAACGAATATTTCTATTAGAATGTCGTCGTTCAAAAGTAACACCCCGTTTCCTTGAAGACAACATAAAGAGACTTTGGAGAATTCCACAAACTATATCAAACAATAATATAACCAGACTGGAAAACATAACACAACAGGTAACAACCAATTTCCATAAGTTATGTATTTCTGAACCTAATCGGTACATAGAAAGACTCGAGAGATCATTGGATGAGCTATTACAGGACCTTAGGACTCAATTACCGTTTCATATTTTTGATGATTTCATTTTTTATTCAACATAATAAATATAAATTTTTTATTCAATAAAATTAAAAAAAAAACAACATTAAAAAAATAGAATTTTTAAAAAAGAAATTTCATGAATTTAATTTAGGAAAAGACAAGTGGATAAAAAATATTTCTGATGTAGAAATACCACCTAATGTAAAAGGGTTTCTAGCCCTTGGTCCCAAGTTTAGTCTCACTATATCTAACAAAGATATTAACATATTTAGTCTACTGTCTGAGGTAGAAGAATTAATTCACTATGTCCCCCCACCAAAACAAGACTACATTGGTGCAAGGGCTGTAAACCTAATTACTAACTATGTAATATCACATGAAGACAAAACTTCTATCACTCATAAATTAGAGAAGGAAACAAAAATTTTCTTAAAAAACCATCCCGATTTACTGATTACTAGGTCTGATAAAGGCAATGTTACTGTTGCTATGTCAAAAACTTCCTATCTTGAGAAATCACACTCCCTACTTCAAGATGAGACTACTTATGAAATAATACATCACGATCCCACCTCAAAAATAGAAATTAAATGCAATAAATTAATTAAATCATTAAAAGATAGTAAGTTTTTAGATGAAGCAACTGCTCGCACATTGACAACTTATAATGGGATTTGTCCCAAATATTATGGTCTACCAAAAATACATAAACCAGATATACCTCTAAGACCAATAGTTTCCTGTGTAGGAGCATCTACACAACTACTTGCTAAATATATAGCCTCTATTTTAGAAACAGCTTTTTCAACTTTCAATAAATTCAGAATTAAAAATACCTTCGAATTTGCAGAGAGGGTTAATGGCTTTATTTTGCCAGAGGGTTTTGTACTTGCTTCTTTCGATGTAGTTTCACTGTTTACTAACATTTCTCTAGACCTTATTATATCAATATTAAATGAACATTTCACATTAATAGAAGAAATATGTAATATTCCTAAAGAACAGTTTCTACTAATCATTACTTTTTTATATGAAAATACATTTTTCTCCTTCAAAAGTACATTCTACAGACAAAAAAATTGGCGTCCCAATGGGAAGTGCTATTTCACCAATCCTGGCCGAAATTGTTATGAATAAACTTATTTATTTTGTTATTTCAAGGGTTGAATTTGAATTTCCCCTTCTTTTTCAATATGTAGATGACTTGTTAGTCGCTTTACCGGCCGGAAGTGTACAGGACACTCTTAACATTTACAATTCTTTCAATCATAAATTAGTATTTACTGTTGAGGAGGAGACTGACGGTGCTGTTCCGTTTCTGGATACTAGGGTTGTATGCTCAGAAAATAATACAGTCAAACTGGACTGGTATAGGAAAAAATCAAGTTCTGGTAGATATATCCCATTCCATTCTTATCATCCTATGAAACAGAAACTGAACATCATCAGAGGACTAAAGAACAGAATAGATAAGATTTGCCACCCCTCATTTAAAGAAAAAAATGTAGAACTGTTGGAAAACATTTTGTTGGACAATTACTATCCTAAAGCTCTAATTAAAAAGAATTTTCAAAGACCCCCCCTTCAAATTAATCCAACTGTCACCACTAATGTCGATATTAAAGTAGGAAGGTTACAATACATTGAAGGCCTTTCCCAGTCCTTGTATTCTCTTTTTAAAAATACAAACATTAAAATTGCTAATTACAACATAAAAAGAATGAATTGTTTTTATACCAATTTAAAAGATAAAACCGATACTTTACAAAGATCTAATATAATCTATGGCATTCCCTGTCAATGTGGTTTGGTCTACGTTGGACAAACTTCACAAAAGCTCTCTAAAAGATTAGCGCTACACAAAAGTGATAGTAAACACAAACCTAACGCAACTAGCTTGAGCTTACACGTAAATAATACAGATCACAGAGTACAATATAACAACAGCTTCATTCTGGATGTTGAGACTAATTATTTCAGAAGAAGTTTCTTGGAATGTGTTACATAAAAACCTGTAAAAATAATCTCAATCACAAAAAAGACATAGAAGGATTGAGCTCCATGTATACTTATTTACTAACACAAAACTATACCAAACCAATAAAAAAGAACGATTTTTATGAAAAAATTAGTTTCTAGTAAAGTTGACGTTTCTCTTTTTTCTCTTTCTGTTATTTTTGCTATTTATTTTCAGTTACTTTTCTATGTCTTCTTGTTAAAATTAAATAATTAAAAAATTAAATATGACAAATAATAAATAATGTCCAGTATTAATTTTCTCTGTCAAATTTTTAAATTGGTCTATGAATCTCTTGATTATAAAATTAAAGAATTAATAAAATTAATAATAGATAACTCGTCGAAGAGTAACATTCATCAAATTTAAGTCCCCCTTTTTTTATAAAATTAAAACTAAAAAAATAGGTATCATTAATAATTAATAATTTATCTAAAATTAGCATCCACCTAAAAAATTTACCACATCCCTAACTTCAATGCTTTTTATGGTTTTTTGTCGACTCGATGACGACATAGACTACCAACATTATCCGGTTCGGACTTAAATATCACTAAATAGTTACTAAACTCGACGTCAAAAATTTTAAAATGGAGTACCGTTTCAACATCAAGGTGTTTCTTGCAGTTATATTTCGGTCTTCAAATAGTGTTTTTAACTAATGTTTATTGACAAAGTTTTATTTTTAATATTTGTGTACCTCTCTATATGTCTTTTAATCATGTTTGTGTAATCATTCATACTACCTGGCCAACAAAAATGCAAATTTCATTGTCTTCACCAGAGATGAACTAACTGCTGACATTTTTGTAAGTAATTTTCACATACAGTCGTACAATTCATTTAATCACATTTTAAAAAACGAACGTTTTGGTTTATTTTTTGTACCTGGTTTGCATTTTTAGAATCCAGAAGAAGCTACCATTAGGCAGCGAAAGCTCGATTATAAAAATAAAAAGCAGATACTAGAGCCTTTAGATCTTTGATTGCTCATCTCTTCTCCTTATAAGGGCGTTTCCCAGTAGTCAAACTTAGGATATATATACATAATATTAATTATTACGTTGGGGGCATTACGATCACTTTTATAGTGGAGTGCCCAAAGAAGATAGAGCAAAGCAAGGCGTATCTATACTAAAACACAGAAAACTGAGGAAATTCATAACCACCTGGGAACCGATTAGTGGAAGAATCATAAAGATGAATCTTAAAATACTAGGTAATAACACAACCTTACTGGGGGTATACGCTGTCAACGACGACGATCTGGCTAATAACAAGGATTCATTTTTTGAACAACTAAATGAGGAAATACGCAAAATTGGAACATCAAGAGATATATTACTTTTGGGTGATCTAAATGAAAGAACACGATAAAGTGGTAGGAAAATATGGCGAAGAAGTTACTAACGACAACGGAAGAAGAATTATAGAGATATGTGAACAAAACAACCTTACAATATTAAACGGACCCTACCAACATAGGGATATTCATAAATATACGTGGAGACAAACAAGAGATTTAAAAATATTATCGACTATATGATATTACGACAGAGATCTAGATTAAACTTCCTAGATGTAAGAGTCCAAAGAGGGGCTTCATGTGGCAGCGACCACTACCTTGTGAAAGGAAAGATAACCTCACGAACAACACGGGAAAGCAAACTGGAAGATGTAAGTACACAGCACACAAGTGAAACAACAATAAGATATAATACAGACAGCTTACAAAATGAAAGTATCAGAAATCTATACAAGAGTAGACTGGACCAAAAGATACAACGGACGGGATTTGTTAATATAGAAGAAGAATATAAGTATATAAAGGAATGCCTACACGCAGCCGCACTGGAAGCATTAGGGTACCAAGAGAAAAGGGAAAAACAGCAAAAACCATATTGGTCGGATGAAGAAACTAAATACGAAATTGAAGAAAAACGGAAAAGCTGTCACAAATACTTAAGTTCAAAGAGCACAAACGACAAAGTAAAATACAAAGAATCCCAAGCTAGAGTATGCAAAATGATTAGTGACAAAAAGAACAACCAATGGGAAAAGACATGCTCAAGACTCAACACTTACATAGGAGGAAGAAAAAGCACAGAAAGCTGAAGACTTCTTAAAAATATGAGAACAGAACGGAAAAGAGAAATCTTCTCACCAATAACACCAGAAAAATGGAACCAATATTTTACTAATATGCTAACAGAAGATAGACCAGAGTTCAAAAGTACCCAACATGGAAACCCAAATATAGTTATACGAGGATCCCCAGTAAGGATAACAACATCAGAACTTAAACAAGTATGTAAAACGCTAAAAAAATAGTAGAGCTCCAGGACCAGGAAACATCCCAGGAGAGATAGTAAAATACGGAACTGAAAATCTATTTAGCGCTTTGAGGAACTTATTCCAAAGATACATTAACACATCAGAAGTACCTGAGGAATGGAAAATATCATACATATCAACAATTCATAAGAAAGGAGACAAAAATAATTGCGATAACTATAGGGGAATAACGGTTACAGGATCTATTAGCAGAATATACGGAAAAATACTTAAAAATAGAATAGAAACGGAATACGCGGACGTAGAAGCTGAAGAACAGGCAGGCTTTAGAGCAGGAAGATCCACAATAGACCATCTCTTCTCACTGACAAAAGAAAACCGCATTTGATCAGGAAGTCCATGTCTGGTTTGTTGATTTAAAAAAGGCCTACGACAGCGTGCCCCTAATGAGATTGTGGGAAACACTACAACAGAGTAATGTAAGCACCGAAATAATTAAAGCCGTAAAATCCTTATACCAAGACGCAAGAAGTAGCGTGAAAACCAAATATGGTATAACAACAGGGTTCCAGGTCACAAAGGGTCTCAAACAGGGCTGCTGTATATCCCCAACGCTATTTAAAATCTATTTGGAGAGTGCACTGAAGAACTGGAAAAGGAAATGCAGCAGTATGGGATTACCACTGCATGACGATACTACATTGTACACGCTATCATTCGCAGACGACCAGGTAGTAGTCGCTCAGGACATCGATGATATGGAATACATGACACGAAAACTTATGGAGGAATATGAAAAATGGGGCCTAGAAGTCAATATTAAAAAGACCGAGTACATGTGCGTCGGAGGACAACAGCAGGACTTGAAACTGGCCACAGGACACACCATTAAACACTGTGCCAGTTATAAGTATTTGGGAACGAGAATATCTAGGGACGGAACACTGGAAGAAGCAATATTCGAGAGGAATATCCAAGGAAGAAAAGCGATTGCAATGCTTAATAGTATACTATGGGACAAAAACATAACTATTGAAAATAAGAAGAGAATTTACAACTCAATAGAGAAAAGTATAATAACTTACAGCTCCCAGGTGTGGCCATTGAAGGAAAGAACAGAAAAAATACTAAAAGCTACAGAAATGGATTTCTGGAGACGAGCAGCCAGAAAATCCAGAAAAGACCTCATACCAAATGACACGATAAGACGATCTTTAGAAATAAAGCACGATATAGTGGACGAAATCAGAACCCAACAGTTGGTATGGTACGGACATGTACAGAGAATGTCACAAGACCGACTACCTAAAAAGATTTTAAATTGGAACCCTCATGGACAAAGAAAGCGAGGAAGACCACGCCAAAGCTGGAGAGCAGGAATCAACAAGGAAGTACTAGAGAGAGATCTGGAGGAGGAGGGATGAAGAAACCGGGAGGAGTGGAAATTAGGCATCGGAAGACGGAAGACGTTATAAAACCGATTGATATATATATATATATATATATATATATATATATATATATATATATATATATATATATATATATATATATTAATTATTACGACCTTAGGGTCCCTTCGATCACTTTTTTTTATGAAGAGCTAATGTATGGTTCTTTCTATTCCTCTGGAATGATATCTTAAGTTGTACATTTACTTCAAAAATTGGAAATTTGTTACTCCATGTCCAGTTCGTTCGACCGCAATATAGTAGGATCCAGGTTCAGGTGCGCGACGGGGTAAAAGGCCTCATTTTATTTGTTAACTGTACCTTCCTTGTATTTAAAGCAAACTGAGACTTAGTTTCAACTTAAATAGTTTAATTTTTTTTTTCCATTTATTTATGTATATCGAAACACTTTTATTATTGTATTATGTATATTAGACACACAAACATAGGCATTAATCTGATAGCAATGGAATTCCTAATGTACATTTGCTTTCGTCTTGACAATTCTTCGATATATATATATTCTTAAATTGTTGCTTAACTTTTTTCTATTTATTTTGATAGAAAGGTTTTGTGTATAGATCTTTTCTGATACAGGTTTTTCAGTATATTCAGTAAACTAGACACTTTTTGTCGTTTTAATTTACTGTCAACTCACCCAGAATGTCAAATGCGTCTTTGTATATAGTAGTATATAAGTACTTTATTGCTATTACTAGACCTTAAAAGCTCCAAGTTGAATCCAGCTTTATAGAGACCTTGTATACTGGGTTAGTATAATTCTTCTGGATTTTTTGTGTGTATATTGAATAAATGTTACTGAGATTTCTCTGATTATCCCGCCGGCCTCTTCAGAGTTTGTTTCGAGAAGTCACTTCTTCGGAATTTAACACGAAATAATTTGTGGGAATGTCTAAGTATTTCGATGCACTCCAGAATTTTTCTAGGATAGAAAAAGGAATTTGTTGCAAAGATCTTTAATTGACCAAAGAGAATCTGGTGTCCTATTTGATATTGGTGTTCTGCAAGTACTGAAGTTGAATGTTACTGACATACGTTTTACCACAGCTACATGTTATACTGTAGATTCCCGAATAGCTTAGAGTACGAAGATATCTAAATATCTCCACAAACTTAATAGTGACACTGGCCTTCATCGTTCACCTGTCTGGAAAGAAATCATCCATGAGGTCCCTCCTACCTTCCCCGCACCACGTACCCCCAATATATCAGGCGTATGCAAGCGAAATAAAATCAGATTAATTCTCAGACAGTTTGTGGCTTTACTTAGCTTATTGATGAGCGTGATGGAGAATTCACCAGTTTTCTTGACCTGTTTTAACGACTCCAGAGATTACCGTAAATCTGCCATTAGGGTCTTCTGATCCTCATAAACTGTTTTTAACATTGAGTATGCCGATCAATGAAAAGAGAGACGTCTAAATCGGGCAAGATTTGCCACTACTACTTCTGAATGGGAAGAACTCATAAAATATTTTGCAACTTTCCTTTGGTTAGATGTTTGTTTTAGATCCGACGTCCCATTTGACTGCGCTAAGGAGGTTTCTAATGTTACATGCCTTTTTCGAAGAAATACCCTTCCAAGGGCAAGCCTTAATTCGAACGAAAATGCAAAGAAGCCGTTGCTTCTAAAACATCTTGCATATCCCGAAAGAAATAATCGATAAAACCAATGAGCTACACAATCAAAGAATTGAAAACAATCATCTTGCCTGCCCCAACAATTCCAGGTCTTTTTGGTCGATCACACTAGTCAAAATTGCACTAAATCCAATATACGACTACTTATGCGGCCAGATAATACCTTTGCAACATCTATTGAGGAAGCCAACTTATTAACTGAACTCTTTGCTCCACATTCTACTATCGATTTTCCAGAAAAAACACTAGCCACTATGCCAAATGTGCAATTCGGGACAGTTTGTCATAGAACGTATTTTATTAAAGCTCGAAACCAAAAAAGCTTTTGGCGCTGATGGAATACCTGCTCTAGTACTCAAATAATGCGCTAACTGGAACTAACACCAATTTTCTGTAGACTTTCAATCTATACTACACAGAGGGAATATTTTCTTCCTGCTGGAAATGCCTACACAAAAGAAGGCAAAGAGACCTTGCCAAATAACTACCGACCAGTCGCACTGTTTCCAATAATATCGAAACGAAAAGTATTTGAGCAATGTGTAATGCCAGTCATGACATACGCTGAGCGGAAACTCTAAATCTGACAAGGAAGACAACACAGAAGTTAACAGTAGCACAGCTTCTTTTAATTTATATGTTAGTTAGTAGCAATGGAAAGGTCAATGCTAGGCGTTACAAGAAGAGATAGAATCCCGAACAGAATCATTAAAGATCGTACAAAGATAATATATAATATTATTAAAACGTATTTCGGAGCTAAAATGGAGGTGAGCCGGTCACATGGCGTGCTTGACGGACATTGGGTGGACGAAGAGAATTGTTGAATGGAGACCACGGCAAGACAAAAGAAGCAGACGCAGACCACCTAGCCGATGCCGATGGACAGACAACTTAAAGAGAATTGCCCAGAACTGGATAGCAAAAGCACAACATCGAGGGGACTGGAAGGACTTAGAGGAGGCTTATGTCCAGCAGTGGACGAGAGGCTGGATAATGAAGCAAAGATCGATCGGGAGATCTTCTAATTTTGTCACACAGGTTTGGAACAATGCAACTGAACTTTTTGAAGAACCTCAAGCGGTTACACTTGATATATCCAAGACATCTGACCGTGACAGCTATTCTCTTACAGTATGTCTGAACAGTTTTGGCTCTCGTGTTTTTTCAGAGAACGTTCTTTACGAGTGGTAGTTAATGGGCTTCTGTCTTATACATTTATTATCAACGCTGGTGTGCCCCAAAGCTCCATACTGTCTTCTCTTTCTCCTTATGTTCACGATCTGCTGGAAAGGAACAGGAATCCAATCTACAGCTCTGTATATGACAATCCGCTTATTTCTTCATTTTCTTTAAACTCATGAACATTTCCTTGCTACTCATGCAAATACTAGCCGACAGCAGGATTCGTTCGTACAAAGACTTGGAAGACATTCTATCTTGGGGTGACAATAACAAAGTAGAACTTAAGGAAATCCATGCGCCAGTTTTTTTCTAAAAAGTTAACGTTACAGAATTGGACATAGTTATGTCGAGACATTTCTCTAGAATCGTCACTCATTTTGCTGAGCGTTAACTTAAAAGCTAATACGTCTTGCTGAGAATAGTATTTCGAACTAGAAAGCTTTACACTCCACAACAATTTTTGTTTACGACTTATAATAGAATATTGCTCCCATGTTTTGGCTCTGCTCCGAAACATACACTACCTTCGTTTAAGTTTATTCAGAAGAGAGCTGTTCGTCCGATTGGACACCCAGAACTCACCAGCAACTTTGATTCGCTCAAGTATAGAAGAACGCTTGGCGACTTGACTCTATTCTACAAGTACTTTCATAAAACGCATTCGATGGATGTAGGTCGCTTACTTCCTTCTAGCATATCAAGTATAAACGTCGCTCTAATACATCACATTCGTATGAGATTCAGCTCGTCATTCCTGCTACAACCCTTTTCACGTAATCTTTTATATGAAATGAGTTGCCTCAACTGAATACAATTTTGATCGATTCCAGACCAACGTGAATCGCTTTTTCCATACGCGGGTGCTCATGTAGCGCTTTATGGATTTCCCTGTAGCACGTGTGCTATGCCCATATAAAAAAGTGTTACATTCTCAAGAAGTCACTTCTCGAAGCAAGCTTTGAAGAAGCCGACAGGATAATCGACGAAACGTCAGCATTTCTTATTCAATCGATACAGCAGAAATCCAGAAATATTATACCTAAAAGCTCTAGTTTCCTATCAAAATGAAGGTTTTTTAAATTTACATAAGAAGTCTTTTTTTTATTTAAAAACTATTCTTAAGAGATTCTAAGTCTAAGGCCATTATTCAACATTCTACTAGGGATTTCATATCCTGAAATCAAACAGTTCCAGAGGATTTCGCCTATGTTGAATTTTTTCATTAATCCCTTCCATATTTCATCTCCAAGTGGCGTACCAAATTCAGCTTTATGTATTTATAATGTTCTAGTTACCCAAAGTACAATTGTAAAATAAATTAGTACTTACGGCATTTTCTGTATATTATATCATTTTTGGATTATAGTTAAAATTGTAAACTTACTAATATAAAATAGTATAGATCTAAATTAAATTCTTTAACATGAGCAAGCCTAGATATTTGAAAACCAAAAAACCTGGTATATTGTTGACCTGTCACTGTTCAATCGAAAATTAAACGGTAATTGGCATTTTCGATATAAATAAACTCAGATAGCAATGTGAAATTATTTTGTTATAAGTTGTACATGTCACATGTATGACGCTACAGTCTGTTAAAGAGTAAAAATATCATTTTTTCAAAATCTAAAATGCAATACTTTCGTGAGTCAATTTTTCATCTATGTGTACCCTACACCTTTGTCTAAACTTTTTCGCAATCTTTTATTTTCCCCCACAAAAACGCAAAAAAATCAAAAAAACTACATAAAGAGATAAAAAGAAGCATGTAGGAGAGACAAAAACAGGAAAATTTTCCAGAGATAGAGCATCATGCAAATAAAAGTGAAACCCACGAACTCTACAAAAAAGTTAAGTACCTGGTTAGAGAGTATAAACTAAGCACACAGCTAATAAGAGCTGACCAAAACGAAATCTTGGGAAAAGGAACCCCACATACTGAGATCAGAAATCGAAAAAGCCCTTAATACATTAAAAATCACAAAGCCCAAGGAATAGATAATAGAACTTCAGAACTATTAAAGGCTACGGGAGATCTGGGAGTGCAGGTTATTACAGAATCTGTATCTTAATATGGGGGTCTAGCAAATGATCTAATGACTAGACCGAATCAGTATCCATCACGCTTTTTAAAAAAGGATCACCTACAGAATGCAACACTTACAGTACAAATTCTCTAATAAGCCACGGTAGTAAAGATAATCAACAAACGGCCAAAATCATTTATACTACCAGAAACATCTGAGGAACAGATGGGTTTTATTCCAGGGAAAGACACAAGAGAAAACATTCTTAATGTACGACAGATCATAAAAAAAAACGTACGAATTTAACATCAAGGCTTATTTAGTCTTCGTAGATTACACCAAAGCGTTTGATTATGTAAAATGGCGCGAGTTATGGCCAATATATAAGAGTATGGGAGTTCTCATAGACTTTATCCAGCTTTTAAGATCCTTATATAAAAAGAGTAATACCAGAGTAAAAGTCGATTAAACTCTATCAGACTCATTCAAAATGGAAGTTGTTGTTAGACAGGGGTGCATCTTATCTCCGTTGCTTTTTAACGCATACTCTGAATACATTATGAGACGAGTTCTGGAGGACTGAGATGGAGGTATTTCTGTGGGAGGCAGAAAAGTGAACAACCTGAGATATGCTGCTCATTATAGCATTTAACAACATCGAACTGGAATATATAATGAATAGATTAAATACAGAAAACGAGGAATACGCCTACTACTTAACAAGAATGAAACTAAAATTATGGTCATAGATCGAACCCCAACGAACATCAAATAGCTAGTTTTAAAGTAGTTGATGAATTTGTATATCTCGGATCATTAATTACAATTAAAGGAGGTTGCCAGAATAAAACGAAGACTGAACATAGCTTGAAAGGCAGTAACCTGACCGACCAAAATTTAGAAGGACTCAGCAATATCTGAAAATAACAAATTAAAACTTATTAATAGCCATAGCTACCTACGTCTCGCTTAGACGATAAATGCTGTGGCTCGAAAAAAAATTGTCGTCTGTTAAATTTGCAGCGCAGAAGAATGTTGAATATACTCTGGACATAGCATCGAACTAATTTCTTCATTCTAAACCAACTGAACATAAAGAAACGTCTATCCACCAAAATAAACCAATTGTACTTGCGATATTTTGCGAAGAAAATATAAAGCGTGAATTTTAATTTTTACTATCAGTTTTTTGAATTAAAAAAATCTTCTCAGTATTTGCTTTAATTGACTACTAGTCAATCATCACTCCGATGAAGCTAACATGGTTAGCGAAACTCGCGTCGAGTGCAAATATAAAGTGTTTCGTGTAGTGGTGATATATACTGAGTAGTGTCATTGTGCCAAAGATTCCACATTCCCAACTTAATATTCTTAAAGTTTGTCAAATCAATCAATTAAAGAAAAATTCTCAATATATTATCGAAACTCCACAATCGTTAATGACTCGCACCTCTTACACATCCTTCTTTAGTTAAATTTGAAAATAATGAAAAAAATAAGTTAATTTGTGAATTCCCCCAAAAATCTCCAAAAACTTTGAAAATGACATATAACGCAATATATACAAGACAACCCCTCTAATCTCACCCTTTTTTATATTATACTATAAATATTTATGCAAAATATTTGTTTATTATCATAACAACCAATTGGCTATTTTAATACCAAATATAGTAAGAAATTAGAAGTTTATCTCGTTTAAAGTAAACCAAAAAGGTATGTAATAATTAAAAAACTACAATTTCTCTATTTTAAAATCACAACGAACAAATTATATACTTTCCGCCGACAAAATACGAATTTTTGCCATGTATGGCAGCATTATTGTTTTTATGATATTTATTTTTATTTATTGGAAAGCTGGAAGTTAAAAAAATATGTTTTTCGTGATTAAAAAATTGACCTGAAGAAAAGAAAAATGTTAGAGATGTAATTTTGCCACGAATACAATATTTTCCGGAAAGTAAATATAATAATTTACCAGCTGTCTCATAAGTACATTTCCGCCAACTGAACAGTTTATTTTTCAAAACCTTGTTCTATTTTCAACTCAGTCTTTTTTTAGGTTACTCTGTAATCAGATATCAATCAATCATTTAAACGGGAAATAGTGGAAAAAAGAATAATAAAATAGAAGGATATTACGGCATACACGCAATCACCCTTTTGGCCCCCAACCGGATCTCTTCCACCCCATAAATTTTTTACTGTAGAAAAATTATTTTATATTAAATATCCAATATCCCAGTCAAAAACCAGGAAAAATTCTCGCAACACTATTGAAAAGAAACAATAACAACAAAAAGTAATATTTTGATCTCCTGAACGAAAAGACTCCCAAAACCTATAGGAATACAAATCCGAAGTCATTCTCTACTTCCATTCGGCATCCTTTTGGTACCTTATATATTTTAATATAAATGAAAATTTGCCCATTTCCCATTCACGTAAAATTTCTTCTCATAATACTATTGAAATTATACGAGTTTCTTCCATCTCATCTTTCACCCCTTTCATCATCATCATCCAGCCTCTCTCGTCCACTGCTGGACATAGGCCTCCTCCAAGTCCTTCCAGTCCCATTGACGTGGTGCGTTCGCTATTCAGTTCTGGGGCAATTCTCTTTAGGTCGTCCGTCCATCGGCTAGGTGGTCTGCCTCTGCTTCTTTTGTGTCTCGCCGTGGTCTCCACTCAACAATTCTCTTCGTCCACATTTCAGCTTCGTAATACGTTTTATAATATCTTCTAGAGATTCTATCTCTTCTTGTAACGCCTAGTACTGACCTTTCCATTGCAAGATGTGCTACTTTTAATTTTTGTGTCTCCCTTGTCAGAGTTAGAGTTTTAGCTCCGAAAGTCATGACTGGCATTACACATTGCTTGAATACTTTTCGTTTTTTTAGACTTAAAGGTATAAATCGTTGTCCTTAAACGTATCGCGAAGTCTTCCATAAGCTGCCCACCCCAAGCCAATTCCTCTCTGGATCTACCCATGTTTGATTGTCTTTGCCCAATCTTATTTAGTGCCCCAAATATCTGCAGTCATCTACTTGCGTATAGTTTGTCTAGATATGTTTATCTCTTCACTTAATACCAGATTAGTCATAAGTTTGATCTTTTCCATGTTTGGTTCTAGACCAGTTCTTCCTATAGCTCGTTTCAGTTCTTCTACCATTTATATTGCATCTCCCATATTAGCCGTAATCAGGACGATGTCGTCCGCGAATCTAAGATGATTCAGATATTCGCCATTTACACTAATTCCCATATTATCCTAGTTCAAAGTTTTAAATGCATGCTCCAACGTTGCTATAAAAAGTTGTGGGGATAAGATTTCTCCTTGTCGAATTCCTCTTTCAATTCGAAATGATGCTGTTGATTCATGAAGCTTAATGGTGGCTGGAGCAGTGCTGTATATATGTTCTGTTAATTTTGCATATCTATAATCGATTCTGCATTCTCTTAAGGCTGCCATTATTGCTGGTAGTTCAACGGTATCGAATGTTTTTCGGAATTCAATACAAACTAATTCCAATGGCTTATTATACTCTATGACTTTTTTTTTTTCGATCATTATTTTTAGCTTTAAGAAGGTGATCATTTGGACCAAAACCAGTTCGGAACCCAGATTGCTCCCGCGTTTGATAGAAATCTAATTTGGCTTTTAGGCATATTGAAATTATTTTCATGAAGAGCTTATATAGGTGAGAAAGTAAGCTGATTGGTCTCTAATTTAAAATATCAGTGATGTGGATCATGGAGTTTTTTTCAGCTTGAGGGGTGGTTGCATTTTGTGCACATAAGTTGAAAAATAATGTTAACGTTTCTAACAGTTTGTCTCCTCCTGTCTTCACGGCTTCTATTACCACTCCATCTTCGCCAGCTGATTTGTAATTTTTCATTGGTTTTTAAACTATTTTTTATTTCTTCTATGGTTATGTCTGGCAAATTTTCAGATCCTTGATTTACAACTTTTCCTCTCTCGAACCTGTCTTTCTCTTCCGGTCATCTGTTGCTTTTATAAATTCCCTGTAAAAGTTCTATGCTATAGTTAAATATAGTTAAAAGCTCCTGTCTAATTGTATTTACGCTGTTCTCATTCTTAAGTTTGAAGATTTCACGTTTTCCATTTGTTAGTTTATTCTTCAAGACTTTTTTGTTCTTATTTCGCTCAGTTGTGTCTCTATTGATGTCTGTGTTTGTATTTTCTAACATCTTTTCTATTTCTTTAGTTACTGTTCTATTGAATTGTTTCAGTTCGTTTAAATATACGCTTCCATTATTGGTTCGTAGTTGTTTTCTTTTTTCTGTAAGGTCTTTAGTGTGTTGACTAAGTTTGTTTTTTTCATGGTTTCGTTTTGGACAGTGAATTTTTTTCTGCTTCTTTAACTGCTTTGGTTATGTTTGTATTAAGGGTTTGATATCTGGTTCCTCTGCACTAGATATCTCCAGAGCCGCTGGGACAGTATTCTCGTAGGCTTTAGGGTTAGCCGGAGTGTACAATTTAGTTGGTTTGATTTTATTGATTAGTCGCACTCTTTCTTTTTTAGATTTATTTTGAGATTACGCCCGTCTGTGTCCTAGTAGAGAAGGAATTCAGTACAGTGACATCGCTTACAATTTGTCGTTTATCGGTAATAATAAAGTCTTATTTCTTGTTCTGTCGCTCGGGCTCACCCAAGTCCATCGTCTGTGTGGCTTTTTCTTGAAAAAACTGTTAATAAGATATAGGTTGTTTTGTTGAAGAAAATTCAGCAGATGCTGGCCCCATTCGTTTCTTTCATAAAGTCCAAATTTTCCTAGTGATGTTTCCGAGTCGTCTTGTCGTGGACCAATCTTGGCATTGAAGTCTCCTATGATAAGATTGTAGTGACAGGGAGATTCCTCTTGAGCGGCTGTTATGTCTTCATAAAATTCGTCGCATTCATCATCTTTATGTTCTGTTGTAGGGGCATATGATTGAATGATTTTTCAGCTGTATCTATTAGTTCAGGTTTTGAGTATTAAGTGGGCGACGCCAGGTGATATTTTCTTTACACTGACTATGTTGGGATAATGTCGTTTGTTGATTAGGAAACCAATTCCAGCATAGGAATCATCTATATTTCCGGCATAGTAAAATACATGTCCTGACTTCAAGGAGACCCATCCCTCGTCTCTTCATCTAACTTGGACCAGTCCCAGAACATACCAATTGACGTCTTTCAGTTCTGCTTCCAGCTTCAGCAGTTTTTCGTTCGATGACAAGCTTCTGATGCTGTATGTTGCGAGTTTGATAATTTTTGCGAATTTTTTTTTGCCTCCCCCAGATTCTATGAGGCTGCCCTTCCTTAAGGGGTGGGATTTGGATTCAGCCACCTGGGGACCAATTCCAACTGTTTTAAAATTGGCCATTTTTAGAGGGTTTGCGGCCTTAATCCTTTGCGCTGGCCTTGCGTGTTGGAGGATGGTAAAGGATGTAGGGCAAGGATAGGGGTAATTGGTTGGGGTTATAGGTTGGGACATGGTTTTTCCTCAAATTAGGAGTTAGAAAAGAAAAAAAACCAAGGCTCGCGTGGGCAGGATCGCTTCCCTGAAGTAGGCCTATCCATGCCGGGATCGCAGAGAGTGCCTACCCGCTACACTTTTCATTCTCTTACAACTATTAAAATTGATAGTAATAAAGAAAAACTTAATTTTTATATTTCTACAGTCCAAGAACCCTGAATATATATGCAGCAACCCTTCTAATCCTACACTATACACCATTAACCGTTTATATATTTTTATTCCAAATAATATTATATTTATATTACAATTATATCAACCAAAAAAGCTGAAAATGCGAAAATACTATTAAAACTACATAATACATAACGACCCCCATCCCTTTCACTCCCTTCTTGGGTTCAAATTAAAAAAAATAATCTAATTTTTTCAATTCCTCGACTCTGAAAACCGTGAAGAGGATATAAAACGCTTATATACGAAACAACCAATCTAAACTCCTCCTCCACCCTCCACCCAAAATATTTATTTATTGTCCCAACAAAAAACCAGGAAAAAATTGCCATATTCCCCGACCCCTTAAGGGATATTACTAAAAATTGGTAGTTTTGAAATTAATACCTTATTTCGTTTGATACCTATCATGCCAACAGACCGACAGACCGACAGAAAAGTGTGTGACTATGTTTTTCATGATCTAGAAAACTCTAAAATATGAAACAAAGCAAAAATTTTGTATTTGTGATTTTTTTTACGAATACAATACTTTCCTTTAGCAAGGAAAGTAAAAAAATGTGTTTTATAATAATTATTTAAGAACTATGAAAGATCCTCATAGCACTATTAAAACGCTAGGAAAAACCCCACCCTTCTCACCCTCTTCCCATGTTAACAATGAACATAATGGAAAAAAATGTCGTGTCGATTCTTTAAATAAAAGAATCAGCAGAAAGACCTATAACATAATAAATTACGAAGTCACTACCTCCCTTCTCCTCCTTCTTGGGTTCCCTTAAATGTTTTATTATAAATGATTACGCTTAAAATTTACCCATTCTCTCCACCTATTGGAATGGAAAGTAATAAAAAAATAAATTTACTTTCATATGCCTACAGTTCAAGTACTCTAAAAAGGACATATAGCACGATATATATGAAGAAACCCCCTAATCCCCTACTACATGCCCATTATACCCTATATTTGAAGGTCCTCAAAAAATTAGAAACATTCAGTCTGCCTGTAGGCATGATAACTCTCGAATAAAATGAGATGTTAATCTTCAATTTAATATACTACGTTGTTGTAGAAAACAAACCTACAATTTTTGAACAAGATCACTTCAGTAAAGAAGATGGGGGATGATTATGTTTATTAGACGGTAAGAGAGTTGATATATATCATATTATCGGCATCCAGAAACTTTGCTCTATATATATATATATATATATAAATATATATATATATATATATATATATATATATATATATATATATTTATTTATTTATTTAC
>CM032446.1:142282976-142340476 GCA_019049505.1 Pachyrhynchus sulphureomaculatus
AAAGCGTTTGATTATGTAAAGCGCGAGTTATGGCTACAATATATATGAGTATGGGGAGTTCTCATAAGACTTTGTATCCCAGCGGTGAAGATCCGTATATAAAAAGAGGTAATACCTAGAGTAAAAAGTCGACTAACTCGCTCAATTCAAACGCTTTCAAACTGGTAGTTGTTGTTAGACAAGGGGTTCATCCTTATCTCCGTTTTGGCTTTTAAACTGCTTACTCTTAATACATTATGAGACATGAGTTCTGGAGGACTGAGATGGAGGTATTTCTGGGTGAGGCAGAAAATTAACAACCGGAGATATGCGGCTCATTATAGCATTCTTAACATACATCGATCTGGAATGATATGATAAATAGATTAAATACGAAGAAATGCGTGGAAGACGCCCAACTACGTAACAAGAATGAAACATAAAATTATGGTCATTAGATCGAACCCCAACGAACATCAAATAGCTAGTGTTAAAGTAGTTTGAATGAAATTGTAATAGCGCGATCATTAATTACAAGTTAAACGAGGTTTGCCAGAAAATTAAACCGAAGACTGAACATAGCTTGAAAGGCAGTATCCGGACCTACCATAAGTTAGAAGGACGCAGCAATATCGGATAATAACAAATTTAAAACTTATTAATTGCCCCATATCGACGACCTACGTCTCCCTTAGGTCGAAGACATGCTGTGACACGAAAAAAAATTGTCGTCTGTCTAAATTATGCAGCGCAAGATGAATGTTGAAATATTCACTGACCATCGCTTCGAACTAATTTCTGCATTCTAAACCAACTGAATCATAAAGAGACGTCTATCCTCCAAACAATAAACCAATTGTTACTTGCGATAATTTTGCGAAAAAAATAGAAAGCGTGAATTTTAATTTTTTAGCTAACAGTTTTTTTGAATTATAAAAGATCTTCTCAGTATTTGCTTTAATTGACTACTAGTCAATTCATCACTCCCGATGAAGCTAAACATGGTTAGCGAAACTCGCCGTCGAGAGTGCAAAGCATAAAGTGTTTTCGTGTAGTGGTGATATTTACTGAGTAGTGTCAGTGTGCCAAAGATTCCACATTCGCATACTAAATATTCGTAAAGTTTGTACAAAATCAATCATATTAAGATAAAATTCTCAAAATTAGTATCGAAACTCCACAATCGTTAATGACTCTTCGCGACCTCTTAGCACATCCTTCTTGTAGTTTAAATTTAAAATAATTGAATAAAATAAGTTAATTTGTGAATTCCCCCAAAAAGCCCAAAAACGTTGAAATGACATATAACGCAATATATACGAGACCTACACCCTCTAATCTCACCCCTTTTTTATATTTTTAACTCTAACATTATTTATGCAAAATATTTGTTTATTAACATAACAACAATTTGGCTATTCTAATACCAAATATAGTAAGAAAGTTAGAAGTTTAACTAACCTCGGTGTAAATAATCCATAAAGGTTTTTATGTAATAATTAAAAAACTACAATGGCGCGAAGGTTAAAAATCACAACGAACATATATATATGTCTTCCGCCGACTAAAATACGAATTTGTTGGCCTATGTATGGCAGCATGATTGTTTTTTATGATATTTATATTTTATTTATTGTAAAGCTGGATTGTGTAAAAAAATTTTTTTTCGTGATTAGGTAGATTTGTGACCTGAAGAAAAGAAAAAGTTTAGAGATGGAAAATTATGCCACGAATAGCAATTATTTTGCGGAATGGAAATATACTAATTTTACCAGCTGTCTCATCAGTTACTTTTCCGAAAACTGACCAGTTATTTTCAAAACCGTGGTTCGATATTCAACTCAAGCCTTTTTTTAGGTTACTCTGTAATTCAGATATCAAATCAATGCATTAAAGAATCTGGAAATAGTGGAAAAAAGAATAATAAATTAGAAGGATATTACGGCATACACCGCAATCACCAGTTTGGCACCCCAGACCGGTTCTCTTCCACCCCTTAAATTTTTTACTGTAGAAAAATATATTTTATATTAAATAATCCTATAGCCCAGTCAAATACCAGGATAAATTCTCGCAACACTATTGAAAAGAAACCTATAAACAACTCAAAGTTATATGTTGGATCTCCTGAAAACGGAAAAGACTTCCCAAAACCTATAGAAATACAAATCCTAGGTCATTGCGCTACTTTGCCATTCGGCATCCTTTTGGGTAACCGTATATATTTTAATATATATGAAATTTGCCCAATTTTGCCATTCAGCGTAAATAATGTTCTTCTCAAAATTCTATGGATATGATACAGTTTTCTTCTTCCAGCGCTTTCACGCCTTTCATTCAATCATCATCCATCCACTCTCGCGTCCTCTGCAGGACATAGGCCTCCTCCTAGTCCCTTCCAGTCCCATTGACTGTGTGCGTCGCGATTTGCAGTTTGCTGGGCAATTACGCTTTAGTTCGTCCGGCCAGCGGCTAGGTGGTCGGCCTCTGCCTTCTTTTGTGTCTCGCCCGTGGCTCCACTCAACAATGTCTCTTCGTCCACATTTCAGCTACGGATAGACTTTTAGAATATTCTTCTAGAGATTCCCTATCTCTTCTTGTAACGCCTAGTACTGAACCTTTCCATTGCAAGATGTGCTACTTTTAATTTTTGTGTCTCCCTTGTCAGAGTAGAGTTTGAGCTCCGAAAGTCATGACTGGCATTACACATTGCCTTTGAATACTTTTCGTTTTTAGACTTAAAGTATATCGTTTTCCTTAAACGTATCGCGAAGTCCCTTCCATAAGCTGGGCCCACCCCAAGCCAATTCCTCTCCTGGATCAGACCATGTTTTGATTGTCTTTGCCCAATCTTAATTTAGTGCCCCAAATATCTGCAGTCATCTACTTGCGTATATTTGTCTAGATATGTTTTAATCTCTTCACTTAATACACAGGATTAGTCATAAGTTTTGATCTTTTCCATGTTTGGTTCTAGACCCGTTTTTCTTCCTACAGCTCGTTTCAGTCTTCTTCTACCATTTATATTGCATCTCCCATATTAGCCGTAATCCATGACATGTCGTCCGCGAATCTAAATGATTCAGATATTCGCCATTTACAACTAATTCCCATATTATCCTAAGTTCAAAGTTTTAAATGCATGCTCCAACGTTGCTATAAAAAGGTTGTGGGGATAAGATTTCTCCTTGTCCGAATTCCTCTTTCAATTCGAAATGATGCCGTTTGATATTCATGAAGCTTAATGGGGCTGGAGCAGTGCTGTATATATGTTCTGTTCCTATTTTGCATATCTATAATCCGATTCGGCTTCTCTCTTAAGCTGCCATTATTGCTGGTAGTTCAACTGGCGGTATCGAAGGTTTTTCGGAATTCAAGACTAACTAATTCCAATTGGCTTATTATACTCTATGACTTTTTTCGAATCATTATTTTTACTTTAGAATGGTGATCATTTGACCAAAACCAGTGTTCGGAACCCAGAATTGCTCTCCCGCGTTTGATAGAAATCTAATTTGGCTTTTAGGCATATTGAAATTATTTTCAATGAAGAGCTTATATAGGTGAGAAAGTAAGCTGATTGGTCTCTAATTTAAAATATCAGTGATGTGGATCATGGAGTTTTTTTTTCAGCTTGAGGGGTGGTTGCATTTGTGTGCACATAAGTTGAAAAATAATGTTAACGTTTTCTAACAGTTTTTGTCTCCTCCTGTCTTCACGGCTTCTATTACCACTCCATCTTCGCCAGCTGATTTGGTAATTTTTCATTGGTTTTTAAACTATTTTTTATTTCTTCTATGGTTATGTCTGGCAAATTTTCAGATCCTTGATTTACAACTTTCCTCTCTCGAACCTGTCTTTCTCTTCCGTTCATCGCTGTTTTTGCTTTTATATAATTCCCTGTAAAAGTTCTATGCTATAGTTAAATATAGTTAAAAGCTCCTGTCTAATTGTATTTACGCTGTTCTCATTCTTAAGTTTGAAGATTTCACGTTTTCCATTTGTTAGTTTATTCTTCAAGACTTTTTTGTTCTTATTTCGCTCAGTTGTGTCTCTATTGATGTCTGTGTTGTATTTTCTAACATCTTTTCTAATTTCTTTAGTTACTGTTCTATTGAATTGTTTCAGTTCGTTTAAATATACGCTTCCATTATTGGTTCGTAGTTTGTTTTCTTTTTTCTGTAAGGTCTTTAGTGTGTTGACTAAGTTTTGTTTTTTCATGTTTCGTTTGGACAGTGAATTTTTTTTCTGCTTCTTTAACTGCTTGGTTATGTTTGTATTAAGGGTTTTGATATCTGGTTCCTCTGCACTAGATATCTCCAGAGCCGCTGGGACAGTATTCTCGTAGGCTTTAGGGTTAGCCGGAGTGTACAATTTAGTTGGTTTGATTTTATTGATTAGTCGCACTCTTTCTTTTTTTAGATTTATTTTGAGATTAGCCCGTCTGTGTCCTAGTAGAGAAGGAATTCAGTACAGTGACATCGCTTACAATTTGTCGTTTATCGGTAATAATAAAGTCTTATTTCTTGTTCTGTCGCTCGGGCTCACCCAAGTCCATCGTCTGTGTGGCTTTTTTCTTGAAAAAACTGTTAATAAGATATAGGTTGTTTTTTGTTGAAGAAAATTCAGCAGATGCTGGCCCCATTCGTTTCTTTCATAAAGTCCAAATTTTCCTAGTGATGTTTTCCGAGTCGTCTTGTCGTGGACCAATCTTGGCATTGAAGTCTCCTATGATAAGATTGTAGTGACAGGGAGATTCCTCTTGAGGCGGCTGTTATGTCTTCATAAAATTCGTCGCATTCATCATCTTCATGATCTGTTGTAGGGGCATAATGATTGAATGATTTTTTCAGCTGTATCTATTTAGTTCAGGTTTTGAGTATTAAGTGGGCGACGCCAGGTGATATTTTCTTTACACTGACTATGTTGGGATAATGTCGTTTGTTGATTAGGAAACCAATTCCAGCATAGGAATCATCTATATTTCCGGCATAGTAAAATACATGTCCTGACTTCAAGGAGACCCATCCCTCGTCTCTTCATCTAACTTGGACCAGTCCCAGAACATACCAATTGACGTCTTTCAGTTCTGCTTCCAGCTTCAGCAGTTTTTCGTTCGATGACAAGCTTCTGATGCTGTATGTTGCGAGTTTGATATTTTTGCGAATTTTTGCCTCCCCCAGATTCTATGAGGCTGCCCTTCCTTAAGGGGTGGGATTTGGATTCAGCCACCTGGGGACCAATTCCAACTGTTTTAAAATTGGCCATTTTTAGAGGGGTTGCGGCCTTAATCCTTTGCGCTGGCCTTGCGTGTTGGAGGATGGTAAAGGATGTAGGGCAAGGATAGGGGGTAATGGGTTGGGGTTATAGGTTGGGACATGGTTTTTTCCTCAAATTAGGAGTTAGAAAAGAAAAACCAAGGCTCGCGTGGGCAGGATCGCTTCCCTGAAGTAGGCCTATCCATGCCGGGATCGCAGAGAGTGCCTACCCGCTACACTTTCATTCTCTTACACTATTAAAATTGATAGTAATAAAGAAAAACTTAATTTTTATATTTCTACAGTCCAAGAACCCTGAATATATATGCAGCAACCCTTCTAATCCTACACTATACACCATTAACCGTTTATATATTTTATTCCAAATAATATTATATTTATATTACAATTATATCAACCAAAAAAGCTGAAAATGCGAAAATACTATTAAAACTACATAATACATAACGACCCCCCATCCCTTTCACTCCCTTCTTGGGTTCAAATTAAAAAAAATAATCTAATTTTTTCAATTCCTCGACTCTGAAAAAAAAACCGTGAAGAGGATATAAAACGCTTATATACGAAACAACCAATCTAAACTCTCCTCCTCCACCCTCCACCCAAAATATTTATTTATTGTCCCAACAAAAAACCAGGAAAAATTGCCATATTCCCCGACCCCTTAAGGGATATTACTAAAAATTGTAGTTTTGAAATTAATACCTTATTTCGTTTGATACCTATCATGCCAACAGACCGACAGACCGACAGAAATGTGTGACTATGTTTTTCATGATCTAGAAACTCTAAAATATGAAACAAAGCAAAAATTTTGTATTTGTGATTTTTTTTACGAATACAATACTTTCCTTTAGCAAGGAAAGTAAAAAATGTGTTTTATAATAATTATTTAAGAACTATGAAAGATCCTCATAGCACTATTAAAACGCTAGGAAAAACCCCACCCTTCTCACCCTCTTCCCATGTTAACAATGAACATAATGGAAAAAAATGTCGTGTCGATTCTTTAAATAAAAGAATCAGCAGAAAGACCTATAACATAATAATTACGAAGTCACTACCTCCCTTCTCCTCCTTCTTGGGTTCCCTTAAATGTTTTATTATAAATGATTACGCTTAAAATTTACCCATTCTCTCCACCTATTGGAATGGAAAGTAATAAAAAAATAAATTTACTTTCATATGCCTACAGTTCAAGTACTCTAAAAAGGACATATAGCACGATATATATGAAGAAACCCCCTAATCCCCTACTACATGCCCATTATACCCTTATATTTGAAGGTCTCAAAAAATTAGAAACATTCAGTCTGCCTGTAGGCATGATAACTCTCGAATAAAATGAGATGTTAATCTTCAATTTAATATACTTGTAGTAGAAAACAAACCTACAATTTTTGAACAAGATCACTTCAGTAAAGAAGATGGGGGATGATTATGTTTATTAGACGGTAAGAGAGTTGATATATATCATATTATCGGCATCCAGAAACTTTGCTCTATATATATATATATATATATATATATAATATTATATATATATATATATATATATATATATATATATTTATTTATTTATTTACTGCACTTTACAGATTGATCACGGAGATCTTTCCAATTACAAAGTACCCAGAACTTAATTTAAATAATATTACATAATAATCTACAAGCACCTAAAACAACTGACGCAATTTAGTTTTGAAATACTGCACTTATCATTAAATATATCTACACTATTCTGGATTTCATTGTATATCTGTTTTATGCAATTTGTACTTCTAAAATCTTTTGTAGTTCTGACAATTAAGCCATTACATTTTGTTCGCTTTGCTTGCTGCATAACTTACATGATCTAAAAAACGTCAATTTGGAATCAAAGATTACCCCTAAGTCCTTTATCCTATCCTCATACAAGAGTGGGACATTCTCAATACTATATGTAAACTTTATCGGCTTCAGTTTTCTAATATAAGAAACAACAGTACACATACACTAAAATAAATCTTATTTTCAACTGCCCATTTTGCAATGTTGTCTATATCATTCTGGAAAATCCGGCAGTCAGCAGGCGATCTGATTTCATAATAAAGTCATCAGCAAATAACAGACAGGATGCATTTTTAATCACACCCGTGATGCCGTTTATATAGAGTAAAAAGAGCAGAGGTCCTAGGTTGGATCCCTGAGGAATCCCGGATGTAGGTGTAAAAGGTTTGGACTCATACCCCTTTATCTTTACTACATGTTCACGATTATAGAGGTAAGTTTTTAAAAACTCAACTAAATTCATATGGGATCCAAACTCCTCCAATATCGCAAATGAGATCTTATCGAATCCGTTTTCAGAGTCTGTATATACAATATCCATTGGGCCGACATATGATGTTGCCTGCGTTACCACTAATAAATAACTAATGACAGATCTACCCTCTATAAAGCTGTGCTGGTAGGTACTTATACTGTGACGAACCGACGTTTATATACTGTTAAAAATAATTATTTAAATTATATATATATATATATATATATATATATATATATATATATATATATATATATAAATCTTCTGTTATAATCTTGGGTATAGGTTCATTTAATTAACACATTTGATTTTTTTTTTAAATGTTATTGACGTTTCGTTCTTGGTTTTGGGCATTTTCAAAATTTAATTGATGTATTTTTGCCATTTCTAGAATTAGAATTAAATATGTAATCACAGTTTTCAATTTAAAAATATAACAATAATTTAGATCATAAACATACGTATACAATTAAAATTTTGTTTTTTTTTATTATTATTTTTTACAAGAACAATAGGTTTAAAATTAACACTTGGTTTAAAATTATTAACTTATTTTATACCATCGGTACCTCGAAAATAAGCGAACTAGATTAATACATTTCAGTTTAAGGCTACTGGTGAGACTGGGTGAAAACATATGTGTAAATTGCGAAACGAACTATTTTTTTGGATTTTATTCTTCTTGGTTTTTATGTTAATTCATTTTGAAAAATATTTTTTATTTTTTTATTGGTAATTGATTACAAATTAGGTAAGATATTGTTGTAAATTAAACTTAGATCCTTAATATCAGTTCTGTCGTTCACTGCGTTTTTTTTCCTTTCTTATTTCTATTATTTCCTTAATTACTAATTTATGGTAATTGTGGTCTTTGTTTAAGATTTTAGTTTCTTTGTAATTTAAAGTGTGATTTGTTTCGTTTTCGTATTTGTTAAGTACAGTTGTGGCAATTTTTGTGTATTTGTGGCCGTTAGTTGCCTAATCATACTCATGTACTTTTTTGAACAATTTTCACATGGTATAGAATATATTACTTTAGTGTGTTGTTATGGTAGGTATTTAACTTGTCAGTTTTGTGAACAAGGAATTCAACTTATTATAAGATTTGTGGCAAACAGTTATGTCATATTTGTTTAGTGTGTATTTTAGTTTTTTATATAAGTCTTTTATATACGGTAATGCTATGTATTTTTTTGCGTTTGGTCGTTTGGGTTCTGTTTTGTGTTGTTTTTTGTACTGTTCATGCGTTTTTTTATTATTTGATTTATATCATTCATTTTGAAACCGTTTGGTGATAGAACCTCTTTTACTTTTTCGAGGACAATAGGTCTATATTGTGGAGAAGTTAAAGTGACAGCATGATAGGTCAAACCTATCATATCGGACATAGTGGGAAGATCAATATATACAAAGTATCCGATACCAACAGAGTGGAATAAATTATATACGAGTCCGGTGAAAGTCAAAAGACTAATATAGAAGTTGCCAACTAACAAAGCTTCAGGTATTGATGGAGTTTCCACCTTACTCTTGAAGAACGTGAAGAACATGCCCAGAAAGGCTGTGGTGCAGTTTACATATACAATAAACGCAGTGGTGCAACTCTAGCAGAGGAGTGGAAAAAGTCTGTGGTGGCTTCCCTTCTAAAACCAGACATTCCTCAGGGTTCAGTTTTGTCACAAAGACTGCTCAAAATATAAATTGATCTTCCAAAATATCCATCCACTAAAATAGGATTATTTGCAGAAAATGCGCTCATTTACGCGCATTCATATTATGCGAACGTTCCTAGAGCGCACATCTGCAACAATTTAACTAAATTACCTCCATGGCTAAAAATTTGGAAGATCAAGGCAAACGAATCTAAACGCGAAGGAATAATTTTAACTAAAAATTCACCAACAGCAAGATAAATATACCTATTAAAATAAATGACTCTCAGATATCATTCAGAAACAAGCTCCTATCTGGGTGTCATTATTGATTCAAGATTAAGATTTCACTTCCACGTAAGCCACATACTACAAAAGGCTTTCGTAGCAACGCAAAATTTCTATGCGTTTATAGCACCTAAGTCACACATGGATCCAAGAAATAAAATTTATGATCTACAAACAAATAATAAGACCAGTACTAATGTATGTGGCATATTCGACACACAACCGGAACGACTACAACGCACACAAAACCGTTTACTAAGATGCGTTACATCCACTGGACGATACATAAGAATCAACGAAGTACACGAAATTACTAACATACAAACCATGAGACAATATAAAGAAGATATATCTAATAAAATCTACAAATATAAACCACAAATATCCACTCTAACAAGTAACATCACATAAACTAGACAACTAAATGAATCAAAGCATAAACTATTATACTCCAGATTACCAATTTATTTCGAGGATCCATAATCCCAATAAAATTTCAACAACTTAATTAAAATCATAAAAAAAGTAAAGTAAACAAAAACATAAACAGTTAGGGCAGGCGTACACTGGGGGAAAAACAGTCTGGCGACTGTCTGCCGACTATCTACCAGTATGAGAGACACTTGGAGGGCACGAGAGTTTTGTCGTTACGCCTCCGCTCACTAGAGACAAGATAGTGGCGTATCTGGTAGCTAGCGAGATGAATCTTGTCGAGATGGATCTTGTGGAAATTACTGCAATTGCTATAGTTGTTCACCGAAAAAGGAGATTGAAGCATAGAAATAGACAGTACCTGGTACACCCTATTTACAGCACCAGATTACTAAAAGGAAAATTTTACACTTTGTATGATAATTTACGAGAGCATCCAACTAAGTTTTTTCTTACTTTCGGATGAGTGTAACATCGTTTGATGAATTAATAGTTAAAGTTGGGGGAGGTATAACGTACCAGAGTACAACCTTCCGATCGTGTATACCTGTAGATGAAAAGAGTTGCAATGACATTAACGTAAATGAGTAAAATGAATATTCCTTCCACAAAAATGTTTTATTATTGCAAAGCTAGTAGTTCAGAATTATCAGACTCGTCAGTAAAATTGCTGATTAATGACTGTACTGATTCTTCACCTTGTGACGACACTACAGACATGGATATCTGGATGAGACTTCTCCTTTGGTAACCATGTGATCCAAGCTGGTGTGGAGTTGAAGTCGTAGAAAAGTGGTCCGAGATGTATCTAGGTGGAGACGGTTGAGTCTGAAATAAAGTGTCATTTCTGGAATACTCATAAGGTTGTGACGTGGTCACTTTATGGACTTTAAAACTGCAATATGGAGACCAGTGAAAGAGCAAAATTTACATCCTCATATATGTTCACGATACTTTTCTCTTTTAATGTTGTGAGAAGTAACTCCTCAAATGAATTCTTTGTCGGAGTACAACGTCGCTTTCTACCTACTCTGACACGCTCTTCTGTACAGGGGCTCAGGAGTAAAAACTCCTACATCATTATCAGCATCTGACGTATTCGCTTCATCGTGAAGGTTACTATTAGTGTCTCTGTACTCAATAAATGGGGGAAGAAACAACAGCCTATCAAAATATATATATTTCCTCCTTTTTGTTAGAACTTTGACGTTTTTCCATTTCGTCTATTAAATTTTCATTCTGTTCTTCCAACATATTTAATACAACTTTTTACAAAATGAACGAAAAAAACTGAAACATCTTTACAAAAAAATTAAAAATCTAGACAGGGATATACAAGATGGTATACAGTTTGACTGAGAGAATATTTGATGGAAGACAGTTTTGCCCCCAGTCTGCGCAGGCACATGCACTTCTATTGTCCTATCTTAAGCCGGCCGACAGTGTGCAGGCAGAAAAGTCGCTGGGTGTCTGCCGGGCTCGACGAAACTTTTGTCTAGCCCCCGTCTTGTCTTCTAGTGTGCGCACTCTCATATGCTGTATAAACTCTCGGCATGGCGCCAAAACTGTCTGCGGGAAAAAAGTCTCCAGTGTGCGCTAGGCCTTAAAGAAAAGTATTAGCAGGTAACACCAGATTGAACAACTTATTAAGGTAAAATTGGACATACATGTAAATATTGTAATTTAAATTAATTGTTAAATGTTTAAATTAAAATAATAACGAAGTGTACAGTGAATTTAAAATAATGGGTGTAATATATAAGATAAACATTATAACATACAAGAACATAAGTAAATAAATAATAATAATAATAGCTTATATTCCCAACAGTAAGAACCATTTACAGGGAAAATAAGAAATAATATGAATGAAATTTTCTCTTAAAACTAAGGTATTAAAGTAACAACAAAAATAGACAAAAACAACAAAAAAAAAGAAGAAAGAAAGAAATAAAAATGAATTAAGAAATTAAATGAATCAGCGCAGTACAAATTAGAATAAAAGTGAAATAAAACAAATATTAGTTACATACATCCAACAAGCAAAACAAGCTTCTAAAAGAATTTTTATAAATGTCCTATCAAGGGAAATAATCTAAACATATTGACCGATTCTTATTCTCGGTGTCTGCAAAAATGTCACATTCATTACTAATTAAGTTAAATTTATTGCACATAACATTGATTGTTCAATTAACCTGAGATTAGTCTTAGCACGTGAACAAACAAAAAGTAGCAGTATTTCGTGAATTAATTTTAAGCACCAATATAGCCACCTCCGATAGCAGCTGCGGTCAGTCGATGACTCCGTGCAACAATCTATACAAGAAAATTATAGACGAACACTTTCTGCGAGCCTCAAGTGATTGAAAATTAAATCTCTCCAATAACAAAGAGTACTCTATTTCTCTCATTGGATAGACACCATCTACCTTATATGATAAATATTTTAGAAATCTTTTTTGAACTTGTTCTATCATTAGTTTGTAGCATAAATAATATGGGCTCCAAATAAGAGAGGCATACTCTAGTTTGGCACTCACATAAGACTCATATAGCAGTATTAAAGATCGTTCACTATTAAAGCTTCTACAGTTGCGCATTATATAAAACCATATAGACGATTGGCTTCCAGCGTTACGTTATTAATGTGATTAGAAAAATTCATTTTGTTATCGAATACTACTCCCAAGTCCCTTACACTGTTGGTGCGCCCGAGAGTTGACGTTCCTAGTGAATATTCATATATTATTATATGGTTTTTCCTCATCACCGACATAATTTTACATTTAGAAATATTCAAGTTTAATTTATTGTGCTTACACCAATCCTCAAGCACGCAAAGCTCAGTTTGAAGCACTTTACAGCCCTGAATACATGAGACGGGCGCATACAACTTGAGATCATCAGCGAAAAGCAGCCTGCCACAATTCAGAGTATTACAGAGGTCATTAATATGTAGCAAAAATAATAGGGGACCAAGACTGGATCCCTGTGGCACGCCCGAGGTTGCGGTATAGGAATCGGAAATATATCCATTATAGTGTACTGACTGAGAGCGGCCCCCAAATATGAAGAAAACAAACTGCACGCATCCACACCAAAACCCATACGCCAAAGCTTCTGCAGCAAAACGAAATGAGATATTCTATCAAAGGCTTTAGAAAAGTCCGTGTATATTACGTCATCCTGCCCTCCTGCGTCTAATATGTTCTCTGTAAAGTTTGTATAAACTCCCAAGTTTTGTTACAGTGAATCTACCATCAATAAATCCATGTTAATGGGTTGACAGAATACCTCTAACCTCAGTATAAATGCGATTATACAGAATTACTTCAAATAGCTTCAAAAAATTGTTCATAATAGAAATAGGTCGATAATTGTTTACCTCGCTACGTTCGCCGGACTTGAAAATGGGGCACACCCTCGTTTCCTTCCAGCTCCCCGGAAATGTTAACGTCCTTAACGCCACATTAAATATGTATTGTAGAGGCACCATAAGTGCACCCATACAATCTTTAACCATAAAAGATGAAATCAGGTCCTGCGGTCAGCTTATTCTTTAATTTTTTAGCAGCGTCTTGAATCTCACTGTCTGTTACAGAAGCTAATGAAATGTCAACATTACCGAAAAACTGATAAGCACTCTCCGGAACAAAGTCGATTTCATTCTCGTTAGGCAAGAATACACTTTCAAAATAAGAAGCGAACACATTTACTATGTCTTGCGGCTTTTCATACCAAGCACCCCGCAAATGAATTGCTCCGGGAATCCTTGATTCTCGATTCTTCTGATTAATAAATGATTGAAAGAGAAAGAGATTGAAAGAGATGAATATATGCGGACAAGAGTGAAAGAACCATAATATTATCAACAAACAAGTAAGTCCAGTTATCTTGATAAAACTGTGTACCTGATAAAATTAAGCTGGATTTTTTTTTTCGTTGCATAATGTTTTTCAGTAAAAACAAGCAAATAAATAAACACCACAAACACAAACAAAAATAACAAAATCCTTCCAACCGAACAAAGGTAAAAATGTAACTAAAGATGTAAATCTTGTGATGTGACTGGAATAATTTAAAAAATCATTGAGTAAACCTACTCAAAAAGGCCAAACAAGCATGCCGAAAGGTATTTTAAACAAATTAATGTGCATGTATTACACATTGCATTTGTTAGACTTAGAACTAGTAATTTGTATGCACTGCAAATTGTATAAATGATTAATAATAAAGAGATTTTTGACTTTGACTTTGGTAATTTAGTTATCTACCTGATCACGTTGGTTTAGTGAAAATTTATTTCTTTTTTTTTTGTAAGAGTTATGAAATTCTTTTCAATTTAATAACTCCTTCTACAAACAACAGGATGGTTGTGCTATGAGATCACCTATATCTGCTATCATTGCACAACTTACCACGGAATAATTAGAAGAAAATGTGATAGAAGCACTAAATTTCGAAATTGTATTCTTCAAACGCTTTGTCGACAATTGCATTATAGCAGCACCCAGAGATTGATTCGACAAAATTCACAAAAGGTTCAGCGGATTCCATCACAAACTCCAATTCACTATAGAAAAAGAAAAAATTGAAGAAATAAATTTTCTAGACATGACATTTATACGGGGAAAGAAGAATGACAAAATCCTAATA
This sequence comes from Pachyrhynchus sulphureomaculatus, assembly GCA_019049505.1. NCBI lineage: Eukaryota > Metazoa > Arthropoda > Insecta > Coleoptera > Curculionidae > Pachyrhynchus > Pachyrhynchus sulphureomaculatus. The sequence continues at coordinate 142,297,571 of CM032446.1, forward strand.
AAATGGTACACTAAATCAACCAATCCAAAATCTAAAAAAATAAATCATGACTACCAATCGTGCTGTAACATACTTCCCCACAATTTAGACCTATTGTCCTTGAAAAAGTAAAAGAAATTCTGCCACCAAACGGTGTCAAAATGAATGACATAAATCGGATAATAAAAAAAACGCACATACCGACCTGAAAAACTAAAATACACGCTAAAATATGACATAACCACAAATACACAAGAAATGCCACAACTTCACTTAACAAACATGAAAACGAAGCAAACACTTTTAGTTACAAAGAAACTGAAATCTTAGACAAAGACCACAATTACCTTAAATTAGTAATTAAGGAAATGATAAAAATAAGAAAGGAAAAAAACGCAGTGGACGACAGACCTGATATTAAGGGCCTAAGTTTAATTTACAACATCTAACCTAATTAGTTTACCAACTACTTAAAACCCATAAAAAAAAATAAAAAACATAAAAACCAAGAAAAATAAAATCATACAAATAATAGTTCGTTCCGCAACTTACACATATATTTTCACCAGTCTCACCGTTAATCTTAAACTGAAATGTATTAATCTAGTTTGCTTATTGTCGAGATACAAATAATTTAAAATGTATTAGTAATGAGTAATTTAAGCCAAGTGTTTGTTATTAATTTTAAACCTACTGTTCTTGTAAAAAATAATTAAGTGTACTCGTATATGTATGTTTGTGACTTAAATTTTTATTATTTTTTTTGTTGATACTGTGATTGCATATTTAATTTTTACTTCCAGAAATGGCAAAATACATCAATAAATTTTGCAATTGCCCAAAAGTAAGGGCGAAACGTCAATAAAATTAAAAAAAAAATCAAGTGTGTTAATTGAGTGAACCTATACCTAAGATTATAACAAAAGATTTATTTACATTACATTACAAGGTTGAAGAAATCATTTATATAATATATATATATATATATATATATATATATATATATATATATATATATATATATATGTATATATTTAAGACTTTCGATTTTCTGAGAAATTTTTATTTTTAGATATATATATAATATATATATATATATATAATATATATATATATATATATATATATATAGATATATATATATATATATATATATATATATATATATATATATATATATATATTATATATATATATATATATATATCTAAAAGTAAGAATTTCTCAGAAAATCGTAAAAACTGCTGAGAGTGAAATTAGATAATGCCATTGAGTCAGCAAATTATTTTTACTTAGTTTAAGGTTAGAGCACTTGATTAGTCTGAATCAATAATTAATTATTAATAATCACTAATTATAGTTTGGATGTATCCGGTTTTGCATATAAGCAATGGATGTATCGTATTTTGTAAATCACATTCCCCTATTTCCCAAACAAAACGATGCAAGGATGTCAACACATGTTAAAACGGATAGCATGTTAAATTGATTAATATTTTATCAAGAGTTAGAATTTATTTAAAATGTTATTTATTTATATTAAAACTTAGGAAATTAAATTGCTATAAAAGGGTAAAATTTCTTGTGCTGGCCAATTTTTCCCAGAGTGCTTCGATAATAAATTTTTAACATCTTCGAGTTTTTGAGGTGAAGTCTCCACAGCTCTGGCCACAATTTGTTCCGGACTTTTTTATTTCATTTGCAGTCTTGCTTCTTTTGAAGATACTTTTACTTGCTCCAACATGACATCGATAGTTTACCTCCCAATTAACAAGAACGTTCACTCCTTTTTTTATTTTTAATAAAAATCCTTTGGTAGGTTTAAAATTGAAAAAAAATCCTGTTGGTTTCATTACTTTCTCTGTAGCACTCTTTCAATCAAAAACTTTTCCATTAAGTGAAATAACCATCCAAAATTTCCCAAAAATGTCCGTGGATTCGTTAGGCGAAACTATGGATGTAGCCTGTTTTACATCTGAGCCCGTTTTACTAACACTGTTTCTCACTGGACCAATAGTAATTTGATCTTCATTCGACGTTACGTTGATAGCCCCTATCGAGAACTTGATTTCTTGAAAAAAAAAAAACTATTCTTCCCGAGGATCTATCTATCCGGTTTTGCAACTAGGGGACACACACGCACACACACATATATATATATATATATATATATATATATATATATATATATATATATATATATATAGAGAGAGAGAGAGAGAGTATATATACCTAGAATTTTAAAATTTGCGGCATGTTGCTTAATATTTTGATAATATTAATGAGAAGTTTGTAGAATATAGTGAAACTGATAACCAGAAAACAAATTATCTTAAGGAACACGAACCAAGTAAGACTTAACGCTGGAAAAAAAACTACTTAAAAAAAAAAAGAAGTTGACATAGTTATGGGTTTGATATTTTGTAGTACTGGTTTCTTCATTCGATTTGAGAGTTAACTTGATAGCAAATATTTACTGAAATTATTACGTTACAGGGAAGCTTCTTAAGAGCTTCTTACTTTGTTTCATACAAAAAAAATTGCATATACCACAATAGAAACTTCGATGGGAAGTTTTCACGATACTAGAGGTCATCTTGACGAGGTTCAACTTGATCGCATCACCACCTTCAAACAAATCTTTTATTTAAAAAACATTATCCCAGCAAATTCGTAAAAAGAATTTAGCCGATCGTTTATAAGAAACTTAAAACTGTTGTTTACTATTGACTTTTTATGCTTTCTCACATAAGAAAAATTGAATATTAGATATTGATTATCTTAGAATATCAACAAATTTTTTTTCTGATTAACTTTATATACAAAAAGTTTTTAGTGAGACTTTACCTATGATCTTAATATAATAATAACTATTTCTTGAAAAATACTAGAAGATACCGAATGTTCGAGTGTTAATATGAGACCTGCACTTCTTATGTAGTGTGATATTTTCTGTTATATGTAGTTACATTGAAGAACCGAATATTTCTCAAGGACGTTTAACTTTACTCCGTTCATACACAATATCGTTTCGTAAAATCTTCTGTAGGCCTTCTTATTTTTTAATTAAACTTGTGTCAAATATATTCAAAATGATGATGCAGTTTCCACTCCCTGGATCCACATTTTATTTCACTCGTTCCGACTAATTTTAATACTAAATTTTCAATTTATTTCTTATTAGTTTTGTATTACAACATTTCATGCATATTGAAATAAAAAAGTTAATTACACTGCACTTTCCTTGTAAATATAAAATGTAAAATAAATACGGATTATGAGTTTCTCACACTAAGGAATATTCAGTATTATCCGGTATTTTAAAAAGAAACTGATTCGTTACGGTGTGATATTAATGATAAGATACTGTTACCTACCTCCAAATCGCTCGTAATCACAGCCCAATCTCCTCCGTAAAATATTTCTTTAAAAATAAAAAAATTATATGATTTTTTAGGTTCCAAGAAGCTGAAAATACTGAAATGGACATATAATATGATATATTCCAAAGGCCTTCCAAAGCTCCTCATTCACACTTATAAACATATATATATATATATATATATATATATATATATATATATATATATATATATATATATATATATATATATATATTTAACTAAAAATATTAATATTCATTAGTTTATCCTCGTAAACAAAATACAAAGAAACATTTTTAATATTCCATCAGTTCATGACTCCACTTCTTCACTATCTACTCCTGAAGCGATATTATTCAATCAATAGGTGCTTGCTCTACTATACGTACTATAAACATACCTGGCGACGAAAATAAGCAGAATTAAAAAACATATGTGTACTAGGTCTTCAGGTTAAAAAAAATAAAAAAAATACTGATTTTGACTTTTTCATGCTTACTTAATCCAAGAACGATAAGTCGATATTTTTAATGATTGCTACTTTATGGTGAGGTAGCATTCCCAAAAAAAAATCTTGTAGCAACCCCTCTAACCGCATCTACACTACCACTATTTTTGCCCTTTATATCGGATTAATACGATTCAAAATTTTATACCAAATAACGATTGAACATAAAAACTTAAATTGTTTTATTGTGGTCAATAAACCGTTGGCCTCATCTCGAATCATATTATCTATTTCGGCATTCTCATAAATACTTAATAAAGCATCATGAATATCTTCTATTTGAAAATGTAAAGTGTCGCCCAATGGTTTCAACGTAAGAGTATTGAGGTGTTCTCCTAATATGGCCCACCGAAAAGTCGATGAGGCAAAAAATGTATATAGGTTTTGGAGGCTACTTTTCGCAGTAATGGAGCAGTTAGCAGCCATAACATGCATTATTATAAAACAGTTAATCCATTTTGGGTCCGGGAAGTTCAAAACCAAAACATTGGTCGCTTAATGTATGATGTGGAATATTAAATTTTCGAATTATTGGTCCATATTTTTTCTGCGAACCCCTAACGGGCCTAGATATCTAAATTTTTTGCAAAACGAATTACCCCAGCTTCTTGAAAAAGTTGATAACTTTGAAAGGGAACAAATGTAGATACGACAAGACGGAACTCCTGCTCATTATCACCGGGAAGCTCGGGAATTTTTAAACGATCGTTACACACAAAAAATGGATCGGAAGGGGTGGATTCATTCAGTGGCCCCTCGATCATGTGACTTAACACCTTTAGACTTCTTTTCGTGGAACTACATTAAAGATCATGTTTATCTGAATCCCCCTATAACACAAGTAGATATGGAAAATAGGATACGGGATGCGTGCAGGACAATAACGCCCTTTATGCTAAGGAAAGTGAAGGAAAATATAGTAAAACTACTAAACATGTGTATTCAAGTAGACGGGCATATGTTTAAGGAATGACTGCTGCAAGGTACGTAAAATGCTTTAGGGTTTAAAGTTTTAATTCTTGATTGTACTCCCGATTTGTCGCCCCTCATATTTGAACCATTGTCGTAACCTTGACCTCTCATATTTTCCACTTTAAATCTATTTTTCCCTAACTCTTCCAATAAAACTTGAGATAATTACCAGTAGATCTCTCAGTAAGAACAAAACCCAAAAATGGTAATTAATTTTACATTCAAATCTCGATTTTGACTGATCAATAGAAGCATATCTTACTACAAATATCATTTGTTCAACTCTACTAGCATCGGGAGTGCAATCAAGAATAACCGAATAATATTTCGCTTTTTGAACTTGTTTTATTATATAAGACTTTATGTTATCATGTGATAATCCAATAATTTCGTTCTAAATATGACACTCTATTTTCTTCATTGTTGAGGATTTTACGAATGTGTTCCTCCATTATTGGGTCAAATTCATCTAGCAATTGAATTAACTTTAGGAAATTTTCATTATTATGTTCATAAAGCTTGTCGCTTGTACCCCGGAATGCTAGAGAAGCTTCTTCAAGCAATTTAATAACTGATATACGTAAAATTACATGCCAATATTTAATTTCAGCATAATAAATCTCTGTGTAGCTGAATCTACTGTTTGACAAGTTTTCCAACCTTCGTTTTAACTCTATCCATGATTTCAAATTATCTACATGAGTTTTTGAGTCTTTATGTTTTCTTCATACCTCACCAATATTTTTTCAGTTTCTGTAACCCTCATTTGAAAAAAAAAAAAAACTTAATTCTGAATAATCAAAAAGTGTGCAACAAAAAAGAACACGCAATCTTTAAACATAGAATATATCAGCCAATCTCTGGCGACTTGTTCTCCATTTTTCAAAATCCTATGATAGTGTTTTTCACTAAATCTTCGATTTGCATTTTGACTGTCAAACGGGAAATCGTAATGGAATAAAGGAGATAAGGGACCTTTTTTAACTAAAAATATTCAATCTGAGTCACTTATACAATCGGGCCATAATCCTGGGTTTGATGATAGAGTTAGGTTGAGGCTTCTTTCATTTCGTGTGGTAGTATCCATTGTCACAAAACTTGTCCAATTCTGTTCCTGGCTGGGATAACTCGCTATGTCATCTTTATTATTGATGTCGTCTTGATAATCGAAATCCAAATCAGAATTGGCGGTAGTATTCAGATCCCGGCAACCGCTTGGCACTTTGTTTGTTTGGAACTACTTGCATCTTTTAAGAAGCTATGCAATGCTCCTGCCTGCTTTTGAAGTTGGTTTTGCTTCTCCAATCTACCAGATAGCCTTTTTCTTCCGTCAGAGATTCTAAAACAAAACAATCTATTTGAGTATCTGATACCGTAATACGACAAAGGCATGATTCAAAGCTTAAAAATCGTCCCAACAGAGGGCGGAACCTAAGCATAAAATTTACATTTAACAATAACGAATTTATTAGTACATGTACAAGGTATTATTAGCGTAGAAAAATCTCAAGTACAAAGATTATAATACGAATCTAAAGCCTCTCTTACCTTTTAGCTAAATAAAATCGCTACTTTCCACAACTGTACCACTACCACAACAGGACGTTAATACATAAATAAATCATTGTTTTAAATCTGACTCTCTCTTATACGTGAGTGAAAAAAGTTTGTTGAATCCGGTCTGCAATGCCGGCGCGTGCGCATCTCACAATTTACGTACAGAAATACCCCGAACTTTTGCCGCCGTAAACAATTGCCTACCGCCTAGAACCGGCCCTGCTACCACTATTTTTTGCATTTTATATTTTTGACTATAAATAATAAAAATGAAAAACTCATGCCTCTAACGCCTTTCTTAACCCCGCTAGTCTTTCATATGTTATCCATAGATAATTAAAAACAACATTCAAACTTTAAGAACCTTATATTTATAACTGTGTCTAAAAATTTTTTATAATAATCATGGAATTTTTTAAGTTGTACTACCCCATTCATTTCAATCTCCTCCTCAAGGGTAATCTAGACACCTTGAAAATGTGATAAAATGAAAAAATCTGTGAGGATAATTTTTGCCCTAATCAGAGAATTCTATTGAGCAAGGCAAGTAAAAATTATACATTTTTAAATAATATTATGTATAGCAAGAAATAGATAATTTGATAAATTCGTTTATAATTTTCTAACTTGTTTAGTTCTTGTAATGTTAACAGAAACATATTTTAAATTCGATATATGGCTATCAATTAAAATTACAAAGCTGACATTACATTAATCTTTATTTTTATTATCATTATTTTTATTTATGTATTTTCAGAAAAATGTTGTTTCTAAGTTTTAAGGTAAGGTCTTTATATACTCATATTTTGTTTCATTTGACATTTAAATGTAGAGCATGTTTTGGCAAATTATTACGTTTTTTTCTCTAAAAAATAAAATACCTCCCTTTAGATCGACTTCATACAACTAATCTATAGGTAAAGATTTAATTAAAATTTTATGTCAAGCTCATAGTATGAATCACTTATTTCTTAAACAATCTTCACTCTTAAAATTTGTCATTTGTCTAGGCTATTTTAAATTTGCTATTGCATGACCAATATGCTGTTATGTCTTCAGTCCATAATTCCGTAAATGTCGGTTGCACAAGATTTCCCTCTAATCTTTAATCTCAAATATTGTTTGCTGAAACATTTAAGCATTTTATCAAAACAGGAAGTGTGCCACATATTTTCACATAGTGATCAAATGACTTTACTTGAGTTCATGTTTTAGTATGAATTGAATTTTAATTTCAAAGGTCGCTCAGGTCGACGGTCTCTCCCAAAGCAGTTACAGAATTTCAACTGACTCTTTGCGTGCTCAGCCTCTTAAATTACCAGACCTTTCCACTATTTATTATTATAATTCGGTGCAGCTATGTGCCCTATTGTTTTAAGAAACCCATTAAAGCTTACGGCCTATTTTGTGATCAATTTTGATCACGTGCTGTGGAAGCAAATGGTTGAATGAAAAGTTTGTTTCAGTCCGTTTTTGAACCTTGTTGATTCTGTCATTTTGAACATCAGGATTGGGGATATTGAGATTTATAATAAAGTTAAAAGAGAAGGCAATTGTTAGGTTTAGGTTTGCGACTTTAAACCCGTTGCTTTGGTTTATGCAAGTATTATATTTAAGTATATGTGTTGATTATTTAAGTTTCACATTGGTTTGGTAAAAATGTGGAAATATGGATTTATTTCTTGTATTTATATAATTTGAACTTTAGTGTTTTTTATAAATTGCTGCGAATGACCCGCACTGACGAAAAATTCACATTTTAGACAGCCATTAATCAGCTAAATAAGGGCCAAATTTAGTTTTCTTTTTCGGTACTTGGTAAAAAAAAAAATAAATATCGTCTAATTTTAATGATAAGTTAATCCGTGTTATGCCCGGCCGATTGGCGCAGTGGGTTAAGGCGTTAGCCTTGCCCACTGTTGTCCGAGAGGTCCGCGGTTCGATTCCGTGTCTGGGCTGGGGTGTTTGTGATTTGTCCCTTGTGTGAATGTGTAAATTTGTGTGTTCTAACAAAAGAGAGATGCTGGCTAATTGGTTATACGCCAAAAGCCATAAAACACATATAAAAAAAAAAAATAATAATAATAATAATCCGTGTTATAAGTGTGTGTGACTATACGAGGGTGGATTCATAAATTTGGTAAATTTCTACGAAATAGCGGGAAATTTTGTTAGGAGGCATGACTGTTGGTAAGCCTGATTCTTCTAACGGTTATGTTCAAAGTTTCAAACAGATACAACGCCCAGTTGGCAGCTATCACACGTGACCGGTGTTACACGATTCGTAGAAATGTATTAAAGCCGAATATCGTGCGGAGATAAAACATTTTAGAAACTGAACTAAAGGAAGTACATGAGAACTTTGCACCAGCACTGAAGACCAGTTATTACTAGATAACTAACAGGGTATCATCATGATTGACTCTTTTGGAAAACGATAAAACAGTGACTGGCTCTTAGTGTGCAACGTTATCGGACCTTATGCATGGTAAGTTGAAGCAAAAGCGACCTAGATTAGAGTGCAAGAAAGTACGAGTACTTCTTCACCAGAACGATGCCTCTGCTCATACATCAGTTGTTGAAATGGCAAAAGTGCACGAGACTGGGCTCTATTCTCCAAATTTGGTCTCAAGTGACTTTTTTTATTTCCTAACCTCAAAAATTGGCTTGGAGGCTACAAATTTTAGTCGAATAAAGAGATAATCTGTGCTGTAAACGAGGATTATGTTCGAGACAATTTTTTTCTGAGGGAAAAAAAAATCTGATTTTCTCTGGACCAACTGTATTAAGCTCAATGGAGATTATGTTTAGAAACAAAGTTTAGTTTTTGCAAAAAATTGTTATTTATCTCGTTTTTACTTACTTTTCAATACATCCCCGTACTAGCACTTGGTATTAAATACTTCAATGAGATATGCTTAGCATGAGCTTTTAAATTTTTTGGATAGAGTAGACTGGGTACAGTTGAAACAAAGGACGGTTGAAACAGAGTTAATATCTCTCGAACCGTGTGCGGTAACGTGAGGGGTGCAAGGAGCGAACGAAGTGGACAACAAGTCCGAACACGAACTTCAGTGTTGCGTCGCTCACAGCGCGCTGCAGTTGTTTATAGGAGGCGCTATTGTTTTTTGATAAGCAAAAGTGAGTATTTTTGTTAGAAGATTTTTGCAATTATTAGGACTTTTATAAAGTGAGAGTAGTATTGAGTGTTTTTTGTGTTTAAAATGAAGCTTGTAGAATATGGCAGCGTGATTAGTTTTTTATTCTGAAATTATTGTCAGCGTACTATAAACTGTTTTGTATCAAAGGGGGGGATGATTGAAACATTTTTTGTGGGTATGGTTAAAATAATACATTTATTTAATTTTCATGTTTTCTAGATGCCAAGGGAACGCCCATGAGGAGGTAAAAGCAGGAGATTTTTTGCGAAGAGCGGCGGAGAAGAATGGAGTGAACCACTGTTCGTTCCTAAGATGTATACGAAAGCGTTCACCTCCCTGCCTGAGTAGGGATTTTAGCCTTTTTCATATCCTAAAGATATCAGCGAGTATGTTGTAATACCCGTTAACGTTGTCCAAGTGCCGAAACATACATTTCTGTATTTCACAGCACCTTTTAGACAACGCGATAGTGCTGCCTCGGACGTTATTGTATTTATGCGAACAACTACTACCTATGTACGTGGCCAGGCCAAATATACTTAAATAATTTAATAAATAAGTATACCGACCTGCAGGATTGAACCCTCGACCTTCTGCACAGTAGCAAGGTACTACACCACTGAGCCACGGCTGCCACATAAAGCACACAACCGAGGGTATAAAGCACACAACCGAGTTTTTAATGAAGAGCAAGAGCGAGAGCTTCCTAAATATTTGATTCGATGTGCAGATATATATTTCGGCCTATCTAAGAAGGACGTAAGAAAAATTGGCATACGAACTAACCTTCAAGTATAACTTATCACGACCTCGAACTTGGGATGACAACGAGATGGCTGGTGAAGAATGGTTTCGGATGTTTGTGAGAAGAAACCATGAACTGTCTGTACGCGCAGCGCAAACTACAAGCCTTTCAAGGGCGACTAGCTTTAACAAAAGCAACGTAGATGCTTTCTACGACAATTTGACCATTGTCATGTACCGTCATAAGTTTGAGCCAAAAAATATATATAATACTGATGAAACAGACATAACCATAGTCAAAAGCCAGACAGAGTGGTAGCTAGGCGTGGTGCTCGTCAAGTAGGTTCAATAACTTCAGCAGAAAGGGGTATTTTAGTCACAGTAGCCTTTGCGGCTAATGCCATCGGAAATGTAATTCCTCCATTCTTCGTCTTTCCGCGAGTGCGTTACCAAGACCATTTTATCAGGGATGGACCAGTAGGATCTGCTGAAACTGCAAACCCTCTGGCTGGATGCACGATGAAACATTTATTCATTTCCTGGAACACTTCAAAAAACATACAAATGTATTTCATTCACATAAAGTGTTACTTGTGCTTGATAACCACTCCTCACACACACATTAATATTAACGCACTGGACTTTTACAAGAAAAATTGCGTTGTCTTACTATCTTTCCCGCCCCACTGCTCTCACAGACTCCAACCGCTTGATCGGTCTGCATACGGCCCTTTGAAGAAAGCTCTAAATTGGACCTGTGATGCATGCATGCGAAGCCACTGTTCGCTCCTAAGATAAATACGAAAGCCAGTTGCATCTGGCGACGAAGAAAATCAAGACATGGGGTATAAAGCACACAACCGAGTTTTTAATGAAGAGCAAGTGGGAAAGCTTTCTAAATATTTGATTCAATGTGCAGATATATATTTCGGCCTATCTAAGAAGGACGTAAGAAAACTGGCATGCGAACTAACCATCAAGTATAATTTATCACGACCTCGAACTTGGGATGACAACAAGATGGCTGGGGAACAATGGTTTCGGATGTTTTATTAGAAGAAACCATGAACTGTCTGTACGCGCAGCGCAAGCTACAAATCTTTTAAGGGCGACTAGCTTTAACAAAAGCAACGTAGACGCTTTCTACGACAATTTGACCATTGTCATGGACCATCATAATTTTGAGCTTACGACGGTCCATAAGCTCAAACTTATTTCAGCAGATACTACAATCCCTGGAATGTCAGAGGCAGAGGTTGTTCCTATTCGGAATACCAGGACACCCGAAGATGAAGCGCCACCACTATCGTCTTCTATAATTAACAAACCATCAGTAGAGTCGGCGGAGCCCTCTAATGTACATGCAGCTCTTGTTACTCAACAACAGGCTATGAATATTCGACAGAGTTTATCAGTCCCAGCAACTGAAGAAGAAAACATTATTGTATTTACGCGGGAAGCAATACGACCATTACCGAAAGCTCCTCCAAGGGAAAACAAACAGAGGGCGGTAAACCAGGAAGTCTACAGTTTACACTGATACACCAGAGAAAAAAGAGATAAGAAAGGAGCATGAAAACAGATTGAAAACGGACCAAGGCTAAGCAAGTTAAGAAAAGATTGGATGGGGGAAAGACTAAAAGAAATACCACAAAAAGGAAGAAAACTAATACACAACAGGAATCATCATCAGAAGAGAAGAAGTGCTACTGTTTGCATGTCACAGTATTCAGAGAGCAGACCCGGAGAAAAATGGATACAATGCACAAATTGTAAACTGTGGACTCCAGAAGAGTGCACAGAAGATGGTCTTAGCTGTTTGCCACAATTGTGACTCTGAATGATCCCCAAACTAGAATTTATAACTACGTATTTTTTTTAAATTTATTACTAATCAAAATCAATAGCATTGTTAATAGAAATATGTTCTCTTAGTTTGTTCTGAAATTAATTTTTCTAGTTGAAGTGCTATAAATTTAGTTCGTTTTGTTTTCAAAAAATGTTGTTTTATATTGTTTTTGATAAGTACGTGCATTGTACATAATTGTTAAGTAGTCATATTGTCAGAGACAACTGATTTTATACATTTTAAGTTGTGCACCCTAAAAACATTGATGGCTGATTAGAAATATTGTTAAGTTGTATCTTTAAACATTGATGACTGATTTATATTGTTACACGGTTCTACAATTATTCTTAAAATTGAAATAAATAATAAATAAAACATGTTATAATATTATATTTTGTATTATTTGCATGTGTTTCAACTGCCCCAATCACTGTTTCAACCGCCCCTGGTATGGGGACGGTTGAAACAAATCAGATTTTTTTTTTATTTGATCTTATACTAAAAATAAAACACCGGGTACTCAAATGGTACTGCTCATTAGTAGATAGAAACACGCTCTTGTATTTAACATATCTCCATCAATGCTCGGTTTATTAGTGGTAATGCTATGGACGATATAAGTTAAATTGTTTCAACCGTACCCAGTCTACGCTATGACGGTTTTTCCTTTCTTTGCCGTGGAATACTTTTATCCTGACGACAAAAAATTTGAAATATACCACGTTGTCCCTATTTTTTTAGATTAGTTTTTTTGGCACTACTTTACATTTTACTTGATCCTTACGTTTGCTTTACCTCTGATAGACTAGTCAATCATTGCTCCTAACATGGTTAGGGAACAGCGCGTCAAGTGCAAAAATAAAGTGTTTGGTGTAGTGGTGATATATACTGAGTAGTGTCATTGTACCAAAGATTACACATTCCCAAGATACTTACGTTTGCTCATAAAATTAGGTGTTTAATAGGTGCAATATATTAGTTAAGTTAGTTGGAACCCGAACGTATTTTGTTTGTATCTCTGTTTTGACCATTAGCATTTATCGATTCCTATCACCATTAATTGTTTGGGGGTTTTATATTTGATTTTCTACATTAGTCAGTTAAGTTTAATCCAATTATAATTTTCCTTTGAAATAAACACAGATTTAAGTTTCATTTTTAACATTTAAAGATTTTTATGCTAAAAGTTTTTTGTAAATTTTGTTTGGTTTTAATAATATAGAGAGGAGAAGAAAACCGTGCACGGTAATTTTTTGAATAAATGAATTGCTTTTATTTATTAACGCAAAAGCTGGCTCTGTTACCATTTGTTTTCAAATGTTTCAGTAAGATGAACTAGCCAGTTCAAATCCATTAAATTTTGTTAACAGGAAAGACAGGTTTTTTTTTCTCTTAAGACTAAGTTTATATTACATAAAAATATTTCATTTTTATAAATAACTGGAGATTTTCATACTATTGGGACAGAAAATAATAGGTTTATACATTATATAAAAATCCTAAAAGAGTTTTAAGTGCATACTTGAGGTTTTTTTATATTCGATCTTGTTTTTTATGACAATATCAACAGATTAAAATAAAACCGGAGAACAAAATATTAAAAAAGAATTTACGATTTCAAACATATTTGTAAATAGTATTATTATTCCAGTACTCTGGAATTCTTATAATTTATAAATAGTAATAAATAGCTTTAGGCATATATATATATATATATATATATATATATATATATATATATATATATATATATATATATATATATATACATATATATATATATATATATATATTTATATATATATTATATATATATAAATATATATATACAGTAGAAACCGGTTATCCGAGGTAACGTGGGGGGGCACCCTCCTCGGATAACTGAAAACTCGGATAATCCGAATTTGTTTTTTATTCATTCAAAAAATAAACACCAATACTTTAAACCGATGTATTAACGTTTAAAGATATAAATAGGTACATACATTATAAAACAGTGAAATAGGTATCTATGCGCTTCTGTTTCATATTGCATCATCTTTTTCTCTCTGTAATATTTCTCCATCTATTAAGAAGAAGCAAATCCGCTGGGGTTGCCTCTGGTTGTTGTTCGATATACCTCAAAGCTTTTTTCAAAGAAGCAAAACCTTCTTGATGAGAGATCTTAGTGGAAGACTGTTCATCCACCGCCGCTTCGTCATCGTCATCTGATTTTTCGGTTTCCTGAAAGGCATTCGTTATTTCTCAATACTCATTTCTACTTGTAAATCATCTACTGTAATCCATTCAACAACATCTTCTCTTGTCATATTTTCACAACCTTTTAATTTTTGCATTAATTCAAATAAACTTTTTTCTTTTTCTTCTATCTCGCTGTCAAAATTTAAATAGGGCATTTCTCCATGGCTTCTCAATTTCAAAGCTAACTCATTTAATGAAGTATCATCTTCACTGTCATTATAGTCCTCAAAATCAATAACTTTTGACCACGATTTTTGAATAGTTGTAGTACGCACAGAATCCCAAGCTTGACTTACCCAGTAAATAACATTTTTCAGTGTAACCTTTCTCATCCCATTGATAATATCCAGCTTTTCTGTGTATTCTAACAGATGTTCAAGATATAACGTCTATAATTTTTTTTAATGTTTTCGAGGATGCCTTGATCCATTGGTTGCATTATGCTGTTACATTTTGAGGGAAAAAATTTTACAACAATTTCGCCCACATGAAGTCCTTCTCCAGGGTGAGAGGGGGCATTATCCATTAACTAAATTGCTTTAATAGAAAGACGGTTTCTATTCAAAAATTTAGTCACAGATGGCACGAACTCTTCTTCAAAAACCAGTTAGTAAATAAGGTCGCATCCATCCATGCGCTCTTCTGACTTTTGTAATAGACTAGTAGGGCTTTGGGTGAGATGTCTTTTAAAGCTCTTGGACGTGCAGATTTGCCAATCACCATCTGTGGGATTTTGTGCTTGCCAGATGCATCGGAACATACTATTATAGTTAATCTTTCCTTACTTCGTTTGTGCCCAGAAGCTGATTTTTCCTCTCGAGATGCCAATGTTTTTGATGGAAGCATTTTATAATTCAGACCAGTTTCGTTACAATTGTAAATTTGATCACTTGTGTATCCACAATCTTCGATTTGCTTTTTAAAGTTCTGCTTAAACTTCTCAATTGATGACACATCAGCAGAAAGTTTTTCACCACATACTGTCAGTTGTCGTACACCGTACCGTTTTTTTCCAGCGGTCAAGCCATCCAGAACTGGCGATAAACTGATCTATCTCTGGGAATTGCCTACTAATCATTATTGCTTTCTGTTGTAAAATTGGACCCGACAGAGGCACACCTTTTGATCTCTGTTAGTTAAACCACATGAATAAAGCTTCGTTAACCTTTTCATAGTCGCCGGTTTTTCATTGATTTTCTTCCTGAGGACGAGGAGGCTTGATTTATACACCACTCTTCTATTTTTGTGCGGTTTCTTTTCCAATCTCCAACTGTTACCTCACCTACTCCATAATCTCGTGCAACAACTTTAATTGTCTCTCCTGCTTCAATTCTTCGGTTGGCTTTTAATTTTTTCTTCAATAGGAACGACAATTCTTTTACGCTTGTTTTGCTCCATTATAATACAACAAACAAAAATTCAAACAAAACAGTTCGTATTAATTACACTTAACTACCAGAACTCCAACCAAATAAATTATGTGAGTATACTCGTACTTCTCCGTCGTAAAAGCTATAACGCACTGCATTCACGCAAATTTACATGCTGAAAGAGTCCAAAAACATAAATAGGTGAACCCCTCACACGGGCCAGGAGGATTCCCCGAAGGCCCTGACGATTTTAAATGGTAATATGTACATACATATTTTAGAAGCTCGGTTAATACGCAGCATAGACGCGCGTACCTCGGATAATCAGGTTTTTAGATTGGCTCGGTTAATCCGGAGCTCGGATAATCGCGACTCGGTTAATCAGGGTTCTACTGTATGTATATATATATATATATATATATATATATATATATATATATATATATATACATATATATATATATATATATATATATATATATATATATATATATATATATATATATATATATATATATATATTACATACAGGGTTACAGGGAAAGTCGTCCTAGATAATTAAGGACGTTATAGCTTAGGTCGTTTCTGACCGATTTGACTCTATGACAGGATGTCCTAAACTTAACCGTTTTCGAGATATTGAAGTTTAAAGATTTTCTAAAAAAAAACATGTTTTTTTTGGCTTTCATATCGATTTTTTTTATTAGTGGTCCTCGAGTGCGATTTTTTGGTTATTTTTAGTTAGTCTGTATGTCAAGTATCAAAAATCATCAAAAAAATTTGAACTAGTTACTAACAGTTTCAAATGGCGGCTTGTTAATGTTTCTAAATTACGAATTTTTACCAAGTATTTCCTACTTTAAATCAATAAAGAGAAAAAAAAATGTATGGAAGTTATTCTGCAAATTATTTTAAAAACTTTTACGTCTTTTTAGCTATCTAAAACGGTTTAATATCTACTGGATCTATTGAAAATTCTAAGAAAATGAGATTTCAATAGGCCCAAATGTAGAGTAAGATAATAATAGAATTTAGATACTACCAATTACTGGTTTACTACCTGCACCTTCAAACAATAAAAAGGGTTGGGTAAGCATTTTTTCCGGTCGGGGTACCCTCTGTGCGAGTGACATTTTCTGTTCACTAAACATTATTGAATGATTTTTAGTCTGCTCATGCGATTCGTCCGTGGTAGATGTGCTATACCGTGCTTTTCAAAAATATCTGTGTTTCATCTTCTGACTGTGTGAATTGGCTCGTAACTGGACTTTGATCTCTGCTTGTGAATATGGCAACGTATACCAACGAGGAATACGCTGACATCCTAATGTGTTACGGATTTTGCGAAGGAGTGTCGTCGCTTGCACGTGATGAATACATACTGCGGTATCCTACTCGTCGTGTACCTGATGTTAGCGTATTTGATGGAACTTATCGAAGACTACGAGAAACTGGTTCCGTACAAAGACGGCGGACTGACATGGGACGACCACGAATCTTTGACGAAGACGAAGAAAACGAAATACGACGTCTCTTTGAGTTGGACCCAACCACATCTACAAATGTTGTCGCACAACAGCTTGGTATTTCGCAGTGGAAGGTATGGCTTGTAATGCATGCTGTTGGGCAACACCCTTACCACTATACGCCCGTGCAAGTCATTGAAGAAGGGGATCCGTTGCGACGATTAGAATTCTGCAGATTTATGCTCAATACCGATGTCGAAGATGCATCTTTTTTTAAGAAAATACTATGGACTGACGAGTCGAAATTCGACAAAGACGGTCTTACAAACTACCACAATGCCCACTATTGGGCTTCTAAAGAGGAAGGCAACCCAAACAAAAAAAGAACGAAAGGATCACAAACAAGAATCAGCTTAAATGTGTGAATGGGTATAATTTCAAATTATTTGGTTGGGCCATTCTTCCTGCCAGATAATTTGAATGGCGAGGAATACGACAATTTTTTGCGGAACGATTTACCTAATTTGATGGAAGACCTACCTATTGGTTTGAGACAAAACATGTATTTTCAACACGATGGCTGCCCAGCTCACTACAGAGGAAGTGTTCGTGCATGGCTCAATGACAATTATCCCAACAAATGGATTGGAAGAGGCGGACCCATACCTTGTCCGGCGAGAAGCCCAGACCTAACACCGATGGATTTTTATGTGTGGGGTCACATGAAAAGTCTCGTATACGACCAGATGACTCCTATCGAAAGCGTGGATGTCCTAAGACAAAAAATAATTGATGCGGCTGACGAAATGAGGCGGCACCTCACAACCAGCGTTGTGAAAAGTAATTTAAGAAAAAGAATGAGAATTTGTGTTAGAAATAGGGGCGACCATATAGAACATGAATTATAATTAATAAAAAATGTTAAATTGCAAGGTTTTTTGATTTATTTGTGTATTTTTTCGTATTTTCACCTAGAACTAAAAATTTACCTTTTGCTACCCGAGCCCGCTTTAGTCATTCTGTGTACAGTTTTCCTATTAAACTCCTAGTATTATACCTTTTTTGATAGCTAAAAAGACGTAAAAGTTTTTAAAATAATTTGCAGAATAACTTCCGTACATTTTTTTTTCTCTTTATTGATTTAAAGTAGGAAACACTTGGTAAAAATTCGTAATTTAGAACCATTAACAAGCCGCCATTTGAAACTGTTAGTAACTAGTTCAAATTTTTTTCATGATTTTTGATACTTGACATACAGACTAACTAAAAATAACCAAAAAAATCGCACTCGAGAACCTCTAATAAAAAAAAATGTTTTTTTTTAGAAAATCTTTAAACTTCAATATCTCGAAAACGGTTAAGTTTAGGACATCATGTCATAGAGTCAAATCGGTCAGAAACGACCTAAACTATAACGTCCTTAATTATCTAGGACGACTTTCCCTGTAACCCTGTATATATATATATATATATATATATATATATATATATATATATATATATATATATATATATATATATATATATATATATATATTCGTGTAATCCTATCTATCTATCTAATAAGCCTTCTTCCATCCAGTGTCGAACATAGGCCTCCCTTCCTTTTTCCATCCCTCTCGATTCTGCGGCTTTCTGATCCAACCTAAACTAGCCGTTCTTTTCAGCTCATCTTTCCATCTTGTTTGGGGCCTTCCTTTGGATCTTTGTCCTAACCATGACCTCCATTCTTGTATTCTTTTATTCCATCTCTCGTCTTGTGGTCTCATTATGTGACCCTCCCATCTTCATTTCAAACCTGCTACCTGTTCTCTTACGTCTATTACTTTGGTCTTTTCTCTTATACTTTCGTTTCTGATTCTGTCTTGTATTCTTATATTTAGCATCTGGCATCCCATTGCTCTCTGGGTTTTACTCAGTTGGTCCGTTATCTTTTTAGTCAATGTCCATGTCTGGGCCGCGTAGGTAATAACCGGTAGAACTCATTAATCAAATACCATCTTTCTTAGTTTCAGAGGAATTCTTTTGTTGGTTAGTATTTTCCTTTGTTTGCCAAATGCTGTCCCTGTCAGTCTGATTCTTCTCTGTACTTCCGCCGTTTGATTTGCTTTTCCACACTTTATTATTTGCCCTAGGTAGATGTATTCCTCTACGTATTCAAGTGTTCTGCCCCCTATTCTCAAATCTCGCGGACTCTCTTCGTTTCTCGTAGCCTTTGTCTTATCTCTATTCAGCAGTAGTCTTACCCTCACCGATTTGTTTTGTAGTTCAGTAATCATTTCCTGTATGTCATAGACTTTATCTGATATTAGCACTACATCATCAGCATAACGCAAATGATTTACCTTTTGTCCATTTATACTGATCCCCTTTTTTTCCCATTCGAGTTCCTTGAAAACTTCTAATGCTGCTATAAGTAATTTTGGGCTCATGGAATCTCGCTGTCTTACTCGGTGTTTGATAGGTATAGGATTTGTTTTACTATCCGTTTTCACTATCATATGATCCTTGTTGTAAATTGTGCTTATGAGCTGAGTGTACCTATAGCCTATTCTGCTGTTATACAATGCTCTTTCGATGGCCCAAGTCTCGATATTATCAAAAGCGTTTTGATAATCTACAAGTACCAGGTACAACTTTAAGTTATATTCTGTTGCTTTCTCTATTAAAGTTCTTATAGTTAAGTGATGATGATAAGTACTAAAACTCTTCCTGAAGCCAGCCTGTTCTACCGATTAGTTTAATTCCAGCTTGTTTTCTAATCTATTAATTATTATTTTGGCAAATAATTTGTATATTTATGAAAGTAATGATACTGGGCAGTAATTGTCTAACTTAGTCTTATCGCCTTTTTTAAAGAGTAAAATTGTTGAGGATATGTTCCAATTTTCTGGTATCCTCTCTTTTTTTAAATATGTATTAATAAAAGTTTCAGCACCTGTACCACCAAGTCTCCTCCTTCTTTCATTAATTCTGTTAATACTCCGTCAGGTCCTGGTGTTTTATAGTTTTTCATAGTTTTTAGTGTTGTTAATATTTCTTCATCTGTTATCTCTGGTATTTTTTCTGAGTTAACATTGATTATCTTTCTATTTCGACGTTCTTCGAGATCATTTGGTTTTTTTTTTTGTTCATACAAGTTCTGATAGTATGTTTGAATCATGTGTGTTATTTTTTTCTCCATCTTTCACATCTTGTCCATTTTCATTCTTTAAGTTATGTATAGTAGTTTTTCCTAGGCGTTGTCGGAGTGCTTTCATGTTTTCGTGTAATCCTAGTAAATAGCAAATAGTGTTTAAAGTAATTTTATACCTTTAAATTTTATATATATATATATATATATATATATATATATATATATATATATATATATTATATATATATATATATATATATATATATATATATATATATATATATATTATTAATAGTAGTTAATATATCAGTATGAGATCGAATATCGATATAATTCAATATCCACTAACGTTTTTGATTAATCTTTATATATCAATTATATAGGTGACTATCTAAACAGCTTATACTTTTTTAACTATTTACAAGAGCTCCAAATTTTATAAAATACTGAATTTCTTTCATGTTTATTGTACGTTATATTCGGAACTTATTTGCATTTTTTGCTGCCACTGTTTTAAAAAATACCTTACAAGTTATGACCTATTTTACTTTATTTTTAACATTTTTTTTTTTTTGATTTTTAAGAGTATATGTGATATAAACAATCACCTTGTAGGTAATTATTCATGTTCGGATTTAATTTTCTGCTTTGAAATTGAAAATTCTGAATACTATTTTTTCATAAAAAAAAATTGAATTTGGAAGAATACAGAGTACATAGACGTTCAAAAAACCTATTGACATCTGGTAATTATATTTATGAAAATACTAAAAAAACGAATTTTAAAAATTTCTTTTTTGCTGAAGCTATTTCCTCTTTATAATGTAACTGAAGAAAAGTTTGCCGCAAAATTATTACTATATCTATCAACATATACAAAATAATTTAAAAGTATGCCGCAGTTTTATGAGTTATAAGAATGGTGAAAGGTGGTCTAATCCAAGCAATTTTCTAATTTCTAATACATTTGAGTTAGTTTGGCAAGGAATTAAATGAAAACAAATTGTCGTTGTACTATAAATTTAAAATAGGAAGTAACGATATAAAAGAAGTTCCTATTCATGAAAAATAAAATATAATCAGTTCGGAAGCTAAAAATTTATTACAAAAAATGTAGTATATTTACAAATTAGGAAAAACAGGAACAGGGGGATCACATCAAGAATTTGACCATTTCCTAGAATTTAGGAGAAACATAATTTTTTATAACATTCCAAGCCGTCTCTGGGCATTTAGTATTTACTACAAAACGTTGACTTTTAATAGCGCATCAATTTCCGCACTTATTTGTGAAATATTAGAATTAAAATTTGCTTGTAAGTATCGAAAAATTCGTGTTCGATTCCTTGTGTAAAAATTGGATTTACTAATTTCTTTAAAATACAATTTTCGTACCAATTCGCCTTAAAGCAATCATTACTATTGTATGATAAATTTCTGGAAATTCTTTCATCAACAAAGAAAATTTTTTAATAAAAAATTTTTTTGTTTCACTCTAGTGAAGACAACAGTAAAATTAAGGTATTTGAGACGATTATACAAGATCGAAATATAGGAAAATCCCAAGCGAGATCTAAAACATCCCCAATGTATTAAAAATGTTTATTCTAAGAAAAATAGTTGATTGGTACGGATGTAAAGAGACAAGTAAACCGTGTCTTTAATTAAGCCAAGAAAACTATATTCGATAAAAGATAATTGCATGTATGTATGTCTTATGACAAGGTAAAACTATGCATGTCTATTATTATTCTTTTAACGTTAACCAGTCAATACCAAAATGCAAAATTACATATGGCATGAGGTACTTGTCAAACACAATCTAGAAGTAGTTTTTAAGAACGTTTAATATGGTAAAACTCAAATTTCAGGTCATAAAAACTTTACAACAGGTTTTTTGATACTGATGAAATAACTTTTCTTTTTAGTGTTCCATACGGAACACTTATAAGATTACTTCGGTGTCTGTCCGTCTGTCTGTCTGGCTGTCTGTCCGTTTGTCACACCCGATTTTTTCTGAAACCATTTGACACAGAAAGTTGAAATTTGGCCCTAATATAGGAATTCCTAGCCCCATCAGAACCGTTTAGTTTTGAAAATTAAATTTTGACTTAAACGGTTAGTTTTGGTTTTGGGGGGTGAAATCGGAACTGAAAAAAAAATTTTGCCAGGTCATCGAGTCGGGTGTCAAATAAGACCTTGTAAAAGTTCAAAAATATATATAATGTAGTACTTGCTGACACTTTTCTTTGTATTATTTCTAAAAAATTGACAAAAATTTCTGTCTCCCCTTACCACGAAACATTTTGAAATAATTCTGGAATATTCTCCGCAGGGTGTAGATTGAACGAAAATTATCACGAATTACCTTTAATAATGTATGTAATATATATATATATATATATATATATATATATATATATATATATATATATATATATATATATATATATATAATATACCGCAAAATACACCCCAAATTAGTTTTCAACAAAATTTGCTTCCGATCTTTGTTGAAAACTGATGACCTTGAAATGCTTATATATATATGTATATATATATATATATATATATATATATATATATATATATATATATATATATATATATATATATATATATATATTTCATTCAAGGTCATCAGTTTTCAACAAATATCGGAAGCAAATTTTGTTGAAAACTAATTTGAGGTGTATTTTGCGAAGTCATTGATCATGTAACAAAAATTTTGATTTTTAAAGCAGTCAACGTACGTACGTACTAATTGCGCCAGTCCGATTTGCTCTTGGCCGGTTAATTAGACTCGAGGCAGCACTGATATATAAAAATAATCACACGGTTAATTCATTTCATGAAGCAGTTGAGTTTATTCAGAAATATAGAAAAATATTCATCTACAAATATCTGAAGATTATCGAGAACTACAGAAGAACAAACTGAACGAATGAAATAGATAACAAAATTAATGAAGTGTACAAAAACTGATGGTATCATTTGTACAAAAAAAGATTAATTTTAGAACTGTGACTCCAATATTTTATTGACAAAATTAATGTTTTGGCTTGATATTGATTTATGTTTTAAGTAATACAAAAGTATTTTATTTTTTATCTGCAGACACCTAAAAATGTCTTAAAACAAGTAATTTGAAGATCTCAGATAATTTCTTTTAAATATTTGACTACGTAGTGTTTTTATAATGTGTGGCAAATTGTATTTACTAGATTAATTTATTTCTTAAAAAACATAATCGAAATGTTATTATATAGTAAAACTTATTTCTCTGTTTACCCGTTCCTAATATAAAATAATAAAATATTTAGTAAAAAGAAGATAGAGAAAAAAATTAAGATTGGAAATTATAAATAATTATTAAAAAAGATTACGTTGCCTGTCTTGCACTGTCTCATCTATTATGTCCAAATTTTAAATTTTGGCACATTTCATTTCGCTTAAAAATTATTTCTGGCTGCTGAGTTAAACTAATGTTATATGGAAAATTATTATCTTGTTTTGTTATAATTGTCATATCCAGCTGTACATCTGATATCTTTGTAAACTACATTTCCATTTGGTATTAAACTAGTGAGGATATAAACATCTCTTATTATTCATGTTAGGCCAAACAGCTCCTGATGTTCGTCATATTTGATTATTTTTGTTTGTATAAATTTTTGGGATCGTAATACTGCTATTATTAATTTTTAAGAGAGTTTACTCACTCTGTCTTGTGATGCTGCCTCAAAAATATTAGAAATTCCAGCACCACACTGCTCCTGTTGTAGGATAAATATCCTATCTTGAAACTTTTGAAATTACATATTTCTTTTTCTTTTTGGAATTAAGTCAAAGTTAGGAATTACATATTATTTTTGTAGACCGTTACAAATAAAAATCAAAATTTAAATGCGCAATATGATACAATAAATCGAATCTTTAGCTTGTGAGATCCTAAAATTAATTAATTGTTCCCTCAATTGTCGATTCTAGCTCAACTAATGACCCATGATACGGAGAGTCTCGTCTGTAGATGGATTGATAGATTAGAGAATAGTGATTACTGCTAAAATATTAACTTTGTTCATTTTTAATAGTTAATCATTGTTAATAGTTAATAAAGTTCCAATTCGTGATGGATGTATTGCTGTCTCATAAACTTGTAGGTACAAAAATGGCTAAATTGATGGCAATACATCCATCATCAATTTGGTACCTAGTATACTCGCGCAAATTTATTTTTTAAGATGACCTTAGAAATATAAGCATTTCTAGCATTGATAGACCAAGGAGATGAATCACATCCGAAACATAATAACGCCATAAATTCAAGTATTAAAAATTACCTTGTAGTTGACTCTACACAAGGAGGACTATATCAATTTATTGGCAATTTATTATATACATAACACAACTCATAATATCGATTCATTACCGACAAATTGTTAGGACATAATCAAAGATGGAGCAATACTTTTAAAGCTTAATAAAAGAAAGGTACTTTTTTATTAGATCCAGAGTTATACAAATTGTATTGTTTAATTAAATAGTTGTTCTAATATTTACGAAATCGTTTGAAGTGATTGCAATTTTGCAAAATTATAAAATTTTGTAAATACGTTTTCCGGCAAAAAATTTTAAACCTGATTTCAAGTCTTCTCTCAATTAAAAAATTATGAGAAAGCAGTTATCTCTGAAAAGGTATATTTTAACAAGATATGTCTTCCTAAGAAAACTATATTCCAATATATTAAAATTTCCAAATCATGTTTTGTTACTTCTGAAATACTTCATACAATTTATATAAAATTGAACGGTAATTTTTAGCATAAAGTAATTTTTTAAAAGATTATAAAGTCTAATAAATAATTTTTGTGTTTCTTATGTCTTTTTTATATGTCAGTTGCTTCATTTTTCGTCATTTTAAGCTTTAAAATTTAGCATCCCTCCTGAATTTTAATTTAGTTAATCACCACGTTATTTAACACTAACATTAAAGTACTTCTACCGCGACTGCACGCAATAAATCTAATGAAATATAATTTTTAAAATGCATCCCTTGGAATTTCTATGAACTCGAAGGAAAAAGACGGTTGTTGATAATCTAAAGCAATAGACAAGCAAACGCAGAGAAAATAAAAATCCCAGCAATGTAAAATTATTCTGACATTCCTCTTAAGAACAAATCTGTTTAATCGGTTTTTTCCCTTATTTTTTAAACTAGAAGACGTAAATACACATACAACGACAAAAATTACTCTTATGTCCCGATGTGCAAAGCAGATGATAGGTATGCTAGCTTAAAAATTAGTAAAATTGTGTTGATAACCATGGTGAGTTGAAAAATTCCCACCGAATGGAGTCAATAATCATTAATAGGAGTAACAGATGAAGATCTGGCTCTCACGGTCTTCGGACATTAATAAAACTAATCATACAAGTAATTTTTTAGATATAAATTCTAACATTTAAACTGAATAGTGCTTCACGAGGTCCAAAAGCATTCCTACACCTAAACTGCGAGTTGCCCATGTCCTCTTCACATTTCGACATTATACTAACGTGAATTGTGCCCAGAAAAGATTCAATTATGTGCGACATATGACTGATTAAACGATAATCACCAAACCTTTTATGTTGTTTTTTTGTTTGATAACGTTACACGTTAATCACAACCAGTCATCTGGGATTTCGCCTCTATCACAAATCTCATTACAGAGACGTACTAAAAGGTCGATGTCATCGTCTGTCAGAAGTTTAAGCACTTCCACTGGGATCTCGTCAGGGCCTGCTGCCTTTCTGTTGTTTATGATAAACAGTACTACTTTAGATTCTAGAATACACGGACTAATGCTCGACCCAAGACCCGTCTCCTCCGCTCTTTGTAGAGCTACTGAATGTATCCGGTCCAAGTTTCTTTTAGTTTCTGTTCTTCCCATATTAACTGGATATGGTCATTTGTCAACGTTATGGATGGTGTTCTCTCCCTTATCTTACGATATAATTAAGATCGTCATGATTCAAGTACATCTTCTCCAGTTCGTCACACTGCTTTTTCATCCATTGTTCTTTTGCCTTTTTAATTTCATGGCTAATAATCTTCTGAAAGTCTTTATATTTATGCTTATTAAGCTTCGCCAGCGTTCTTTGTTCCACTAGATGTAGAATGTGATCCGTCATCAGATTGTGGAACATATGTCCTGCAAGATTCCACTATAGCTTGTTTAATACCGTCAACAAGGTCATTGACATCTTCCTCTTTGTTATTTATTGACCTGGAGAGATTATGGTTTATTTTTTCAGAGACTCTATCCCTGTTATTCAGTATTGAGTTTGGTGAAATCAACGGCTGTTAAAGTATATATCTTTCTCTTAAGAGTTTTCATCTTCAACCAGAACTCAGAAACTAGAGGGTTGTAGTTATTATATATACTAAAAAGTTATCTATCTGGTTTCGGACTGGAGTAATGTCCTCCTGGTCGTTTCGTGGGGCTTGCCACGCATAAATTCTGCTTTTCGGGAGCTTAAATCAGGTGTCTGCAATCATCATATGTGCACCCTGACAGAACCCAAACAGTCTATCTCCCTTCTCATTGTAACCACCCATCATATAGTCACCAACTATATCGTCCTGACGACCCTCCCGATCTTGGCTTTAAAATCTCCAATTTCAATATTGATATGATGGCTTTTAAGTGTTCTTATAATTTGGTTTATTGTTTCGTATAGCCTTTCAACATCGTTATCATATTTCCCATCAACTGTGGAAACATATACTTGAATCAAATTTATAAAAAAAGTCTGGCATTCCAGTTGTATAAGCATTACTCTATTCGAGATTGGTACAAAATTTTTGACACATCTCTGGCATTCTTTAGTAACAAATACACCCACTCCACTTCTATGATATGAATCATCCGCGGCATCACCTCCTAAGTAGTAGAGTCTATCATGTTTATGGTGCCATGTTCCTGAACTAGACAGTCAATGTTCACTTATGCTCATCATTTGTACGTTCAAACACTTTATCTCTTGTACGAAATTCTCGAGTTTTCTAGATTCGAATAGCGTTGGTACATTCCATGCCGCAATACGCAACGTAGAATTCACTATTTTGAGCCGAGGGATTCTTAACACCCTTTGCCCATTTAAGGGCCGTCTGGGATTAGAAGCCACTTTTTATTATTATTCAAGGTGATTTCCCGTTGCCTTCCTTGATTTTAGATCCACCGCTCACTTTGGGAACAGGTGGTGTTTGTAGCTGCTCATTTTGAGACAGACGCTACCACTTTCCCCCAATCCCTAAAGGCTGGACTGCCACACGCTATATCGAAGTTCCTCTTCTCTGCCAGTGTGGACTTCGTCCGTATTCCTGGACAAGAGGGTTGCGTTATACCCCCCAACACTGGGTCCGTAGGTCGGGTTAATGCTAGTATATTGTACCATGGGCAACGGATTTGTATGTAAATATTAACAAGAATACTGTAAAATAAAATCTATTGTTACAATTAAGATTATAGCTACCAAACAAATTAAGTCATCTGTTTTAAATAAGTCGGCTATCTCAAATGTACAAATTGTTTACAGCAATACTCACTCGAAAAATAGATTATCAACAACCTCGTCAACAAGCCGACTTTAGCTCGGGTTATAGTACTGTGGATCATTTACACACACTCAACAATCGAATAGAAAAATGTAATAAATAGAACATAAAGCTCCACTTGGTATTTGACACTATTGAGATGTGAGCGGTGCTAAACTCAACGGTGAAATATCGTATAGACAGTAGATACGCAAAATTAATAGAAAACATCTATTCGCAGGCAACAATGCATATCCTCCTCTGTGAAAAAACATCTCCAATTCTAATAAAGGGAGGTGTAAGGCAAGGCGACGCGATCTCTCCCAAATTGTTTATATCATCTCTTGAAAACATCTTTAGAGAAATAAATTGATCAGTTAAAACCATAAATATCAACGGCGAATATCCAACTGCGATTTGCCGACGATATCCTTCTAAGTAGTGACCCTGCTGAACTACAAGAGATGACTATGGAACTAGACTACCACTCCAAATTAGTAGGATTAACAATCAATATCAACAAAACAAAGATCATGACGACACACAGATACACACATGAATATAACGCTCAACGACCAACCATTAGAAGAAGTCGAATATTATATATACATACTTAGAATAAAAAATCACTGCAACTAAAAACAGCATGACTGAAGAAATTTCCCGACGAATCAAAATATCTTGGAGAGCATTTGGCAACTTAAATGATAGCCTTACATTAGACATAACCAATACTCTAAAAAGAAAACTGTACGATCAGAGTATTTTCCCTGTACTCACTTACGGAACACAGCGAGGGCACAAACGAAGAATGTTGGGTATTAAATTAACGAAACCAAAACGCAACGAATGGATCCGACAACAAACTAAGGTCGTGGATGTATTAAAACGGATGGCCGAATTAAAATGGAGATGGGCCACATACTTGGCCCGTAGAACAGATAACTGATGGACGAGAAAAACTTTAGCGACCAAGGCTTGAACGTAGAAGTGCAGGAAGACCAAATACAAGATGGAGAGATCACATCGGGAAAAAGGCAGGAGCTCAGTGGATAGAACGGCAGAGAGCAGATGGCAATGGCTTGAAATGGGAGAAGCCTACATCCAGCAGTGGATTGACAGAGGTAGATCGTGATTTAGATAAAAAAGTGCAAGGTCGTCGAAACGCATCATAAAATTTTGATTGCCAGTTTGCGGTTGTTTGCTCTCAGATAACCCAATATTCCATTTAATATAAGCTACTTTAACCCAGCACAAGTTACTAGCGAGCACATATAGTAAATACTGTATTCCCTGGCGATTTCAACTGAGTTTAGGCAAGCGACCACGTTTTGTCAGTAGTACTAAAAACGAGGTCGACCTACTGATATTTGTTTTAAAACAAATATACATAAGATTAATTTGCAAATAAAAGCTTAGCAGAAATGACAATATTACTAACAATGGCCGCTAAAGTCGATAAACAAACTAGCTCTTTAACTTTTAGCCATCCTCATACCTTCAAAATGGTCATCGCAAATGCGCTACAATCATGTAGTGATAACTCATAGACATGGTGCAATATGCTTTCACCATACTTAAACATGCCTCGTATAAAAAAAAAATTAAAATTGACCAATTTATCAACATAGTTCATTACAATAGTAGGTCTAAACATAAAAAGAAACTTTAATAAATATGAAATACTAGGTGAAACAACGGCTGGAATTACGAATTTATTTGACGAAATTTTTAACTTTTAGCCTTCACCATACCTTCAAAATGTTTCATCGCAATGCGGTATAATCACGTAGTGATCACTCATGGATATGGTGCAGTATGCTTACACCATACCTAAACATGTCCCGTACCAAAAAAGTCATAAATTAACTAATTTATCAACAGAGTTCATTACAATAGAAGGTCAAAAGAAAAAAAGAAACTTCAATAAATATGAAATACTAGATGAAACAACGACTGGAATTAAGAATCTATTTGACGAAATTTTTAACTTTTAGCCGTCATCATACCTTCAAAATGTTTAATCGCAATGCGATATAATCATGTAGAGATCACTCATAAACATGGTATAGTATGTTTATACCATACCTAAACCTGCCGCGTACCAAAAAAAGTCATAATTTAATTAATTTATCAACATAGTCCATTACAAAAGTATAAGAAATATATATAAAACAAGAAACTTTAATAATACTAGGTGAAACAATGGCTGGAATTACGAATTTATTTGACGAAATTTGTGACATCAAAAAAGAATAGGTAAAACATTTTCTTTACTAAGTTTTTTTATTATCCTTGAACATGATGACCCTTGAATATTGTATTAAGAGTTTATTTCATAAAAATACCAAGAAAGATATTTTATCTTATTAATAGAGATAAGCTAGCTATTACATGGTAAACGCAAGGTCGAAATACTTATAGCGAATCTAGATCCGCAATGTAATATAAAAAAAAAAATGGTTATTTCCCCAGCGCTTCCCATACAAATACAATTTGTAAACTTATTATATATTTTTGAGGTCCCTCAATAATCACGTCTTTTCATATACTACGTCTGTTAGGACTGGAAAAAAGTAACATCGTTTTCAGATTCAACAATCGTGAAAACGACGTACGACACAATATATTCAAAGTCACCCCACCCTCCCTCACTAATTTTATATGTTTGAATGTAAATAATTTCACTAATACGACCAAAAAATAGAAAAATTCTCACAATACTATTAAGTCTATATAAAATATATTACCCCCTTCCACGATATCGCACAAAAAACTAAACATTTCATTCCTACTTCAAATAGTATACTACGTGTACTATATTTAAAATCAATTTCATTATCGTGCCAACAAATCGGCAGACAGATCGGCGGACATGAGAAACTATGTCTAGGTTGAGTAAAAAGTCCTGTTCTTCGATTAACATATTGATTTAAAAAAAAATTATGATTTACTAAACGAACGCAATAAAATTACCCACCAGATAATATGAAATAATTTAGCAGCCTAATACGCAATTTTTAATATATATGATGCCAAATTCCATAGGATACCTCATGCTTTTTATTAATTAAAATGATTGAAAATGGAATAAGGAGAATAAGGATTGAAAATAGGGGTGAGAGAAAGGAAAAATTAAACAAATTTTTTTACAATTAAATTTATTGATAAAAACCAAAATCCATATTTTGTATACCCCCCCCCCCCAGCCCTTATTACTGGTTCCAGTCGATTTTTCATGGAGCGGTTGAGCTGTCTGTGAAATTCTTCCCTACTCTTTTACCATTGCAACCCTTAAGTCTCTCAGCGATGCAGGGGCTGGATTTCTTGCTCAAACCCTTCTTTTGAGCTCATTCCACATGTACTCGATTGGATTGAGACCAAGACCCGCGCAGGCCAGTCTAATGTGGGTATTCTCACTTCCACCAGGTATTGCGCACCGATGCACCAGCATGTGGCCTCGCATTGTCATGCATTAGCACGAAGTTATCGCCAACAAACCCAGCGCACAGTGTGTCGCGTAGAACATGCTAGGTGGACAAAATTCATGTTATGATTTCCAGGAAATCTTATTTGCAAAACGTAAACAACACCACCAAACCCCGAATTCCGAGAAAAGGTTGTTTATCAAATTTGCAAGTGGCGAGTCATAAGCGTCAGAAGACAGGTAATGAGTTTAATGCAGCTCTTTCAATCAATCAGTTGCAATTTAGCGACACTTTCGTGCACATCTTATAGTGACATATTGTAATATTGTGAAAGTTTTTGTGATGAATATTAATACTGAGGGTAAGTACTATTTTTTAATGTATTTTTTTAATCAGAATCTATTAATTTGAATTTTTAGTATTTTTTTTAAATAGCCTATATATTTTAGCGTGTTTTTTAAAAAAAAAAAAACTTTGAAAGTTCAGAATATACAGACATTCACCTCTATCCGGGCTAGTTTTTAGATATTACACAGAAATAACTTTATTCTTCGTAAAAATACACATATTGTTTAGCACACTTCAGTACAACATGTTTTTTTTTTCTTTTTTTCCAGAACACGTTTACTCTATTTCAAGGGTAGCCTTTTTTGAGGAGTGGTTGAAACACACGAAGAATGAAAAAAACTCGCGTGTATATGACTTTCTTTCTTCAAAATTTCACTTTGGTGACATTACTGAAAGCAGCCAAAAAGAAATAAAGTTGAAGATATCCAACTTGTCTAATAAGTTTGGTGCCAAATGGTTGGCTTCAGGAAAGTCGAAGGAGCGTTTTTTAATTAAAAATAAGAATTGGTTGAATGAAGCAGACATACAGTTTACTGCGAGTTCTTTTGCGCCACAACCTTCAACATCAAGTGAGAATGTGACTCCTGCAGGAAGACCTCGCAAAGATTTCGAGGAATCGTCGTTTAAGACGAAGAAACGTCGCGTCGTGGATCTCGTAGAATCCCGAAGTGTCAGTGAATTCGTGACTGCTGCCGAAATTGCTGTGCGTTCAGCAGGGCAAAGGAAAATTGCCAATGTGATTAGAGACATTAGTGAGAGCCCAGATAATATTATTAAGTCTAAAAATACCAGTTCCGTTAATCCTAGGCAATTAAGTAGTGACGAAGCCTTAGTTTACTATATAGATTCTAAGTCAACAACGCATTCTTACAAACAAACTAGGAAATGGTCCATGAAGGCGGGGCATAATGTGTTTCCGTCATATTTTAGTTTAAAAAAGTCCAAACAGGCTGTGTTATCCTGCAGAGGAGCACATTGCTATAACAGAAACTCGTGCTGAAATAAATTTGCAAGCCTTATTAAATAAAACAGTGGAACGTCTAGTATTAGCACAGAATGAAGTTATCAGCAGTGTGCTCCCAACAAGTTCATCGTTTACACTTGTTAGTAAATGGGGATGTGATGAAAGTTCTGGGCACAGCACATACAAACAGAGATTTGAGAACACTGAATATACGGACGAGTTTCTTTTCGCATTTTCTTTAGTTCCCCTTAAGTTATATGATGGGTCCAAAATTATTTGGCAAAATCCT
The DNA here is from genome assembly GCA_019049505.1 of Pachyrhynchus sulphureomaculatus. Lineage (NCBI taxonomy): Eukaryota > Metazoa > Arthropoda > Insecta > Coleoptera > Curculionidae > Pachyrhynchus > Pachyrhynchus sulphureomaculatus. The sequence goes on from CM032446.1 coordinate 142,330,548, forward strand.
CGGCCTTCATCAACTTTGTATTGTCGCCCAGTCAAATTTATATTTGCCAAAGAAACGAACGACTTCACGTTAGTGGAGACAAATAGATTGTTGGAAGAAGTTAATGCTCTTCTTCCAACACTTATCAACTTTGGTGATTTTCAAATCTCTGTAAAACACGAACTTTTGCTGACAATGACAGACGGAAAGGTGTGTAACGCCTTAACGGAAACTAGTTCATCCCAAAAGTGTTTCATCTGTGACGCCACCCCCAAGACGATGAACGATGAGCCCGCGATGTTTAACAGCAATCAAGAACATTTTGGCTTTGGTTTATCTACACTTCATGCTTGGATTCGTTGCTTCGAATGTCTTTTACATATCAGTTACAAGTTGAATATTAAGAAATGGCAGGCTAGAAGCAACGAAGACAAAGCAGATATCAAAGTTCGTTCCGAGGAAATCAAATTGAAATTTAAGAACGAGATGGGACTCATTGTAGATAAACCAAAGCCAGGATTTGGTTCTTCAAATGATGGAAATACAGCCCGTCGCTTTTTTAAGAATGCTGAGATGAGTGCTCAGATCACAGGGTTGGATGTTACAATTATAAAAAAGTTTGATGTTATTTTGAGAACATTGTCTTCTGGATTCGAGATAAACTTAGTTGAATTCAAAAAATTTTGTCTTGAAACCAGAAAACATTATCTTAGTTTCTATTCGTGGTACTGTATGCCTGCTACTGTGCATAAAATATTAATTCACAGCACAGAAGTCATCAAAGCGGCATTGCTTCCAATTGGGCAGCTTTCTGAAGAGGCTCAAGAAGCACGGAACAAAGATTGCCGCAGATTTAGGGAGTACAACACCCGCAAGTGCTCGCATGTTGCCACGAATAGAGACTTACTGTGCATGTTAATTATAACATCTGATCCTTTGAGCAATAGCCTTCGAGAGATTCCCAAAAAAAAGCCGGAAAAAAATATGTACAGATGTATTAAAGTTAATTGTAAGCCCTAGCATAGAAGAGTCAAGATTGGAATCGTCATCATATTGTCGCACAATGCCACAAAATGATGACGATTATACAGTAAACGACTCATCAGAAGACTCTGATGATGATTATTAGGTTCAGCTACTATTTTTAGTTATGTAGTGCTTGTACTAAGCATGTAAACCTTGACTTGTAAATTTTTCAATAAATGAGTATTTTTATTTTACATATAATTACAGTCAGTGTCATTATGCTAAATTTATTACAGAGCATTTATAACATTTATTTTAAAATTAAACAAAAACAATTTTTGACTGGAATTTTCAAAAACAATTTTTTTTTGAACCGAACAGCAAGAAATATGTACCTTAAAAAAATCAAAAACATTTTAAAATACCAACTACTTATGTATGTATAATGCACAAGTTACCGACCGGAAAGGCAGGTATTATTTGAGTTTATCCTTTTTGTGTCAATAAAACTAAGTAATATGGATTAATTGTTTTATTTTTAATTGGCAAATGCAATAAATGATTTTTCATCTGGTTATTATTAAAAATAATAATACAGTGTCTTTCATTTAGTTGCACATTCAAGTTTGTAGAAAAATTCGTGCACATACGCAGAATATTTTGTTTTTGTTATACAATGTTTTGTGCAGCTGGACAAAAAAATACAGGTAAGCGAAATGCAGCTAAATGAAAGACACTGTATTATAATTTTTAATTCTAATAACCATACAAAATACCCTTGCCCTTTAGTTCCGTTATTTACCTGCTAAGCTGATGCAATCCTATCGCGATATGCAAGGGTGGCTGTATTACACAAATTTTATCGATATTGAGTACCTGCGGTAAATTGTGAATAAAACCCACATTTATTAACCGATTTTCATGATTAATACCTTATTTTATTTTCCAGATACGCAGCTGTCAGAAAAATGTATAATATTTTGTTTTTCTTTTGTTATTGCGCTTTTTTACCGAAAAAAAATAATGAATTTTACACGAAAAAAAAAATTTTTCTCTCCATTAATTTCTAAATAACTCCAAAACGATAAAAGATAGAATAAAATAATATTCAATCAACTTTAATAAAATTTTGTTACGCATTTTTTAATGTTTTATTTATAAAAATCTGACAAGTTGTTCCCGAGTTATCGTTAAATATGTCTGCGTAGCTGACTAATTTAGGGGAAAAAATTAGCCACGCCCATAAAAAAAACCAACGCGATGAATTTTTTCTTAAAATAACTTAATATGCCTAGAATATACATAAACAATTGAAATAAGTGAAAAAATAATTTTGTCCAGCTAACTTGTACTAGTCGACACGCTGTGCAGCGTAAGAAACGACATGTTCCTGCAGGATCTCCTTGATGTACCAGTGAGCCACAGCTACCATCAGTCACGAAAACCAAATAGATTTTCACATCCAGTGAGATGCCTCCCCACACCATGACAGAACCGCCTCCATAGGCGACCGTCTCAGTAATACAGCACTGCGCATAGCGCTCCCTTGGCCTCCTATAGACTTGTCTTCTTCCATCATTGCCATGTAGACACATTCGGGGCTCGTCGGAGAATAAAACGTCTGTAGACTCTGGAAACAGCTGACTGGCTCAGGAGCATTTGCGCAGCGATTGCGCATTGGCTATGTCCTTCTTGCAATAGAGCCAATGACTACTGCCACTTCTTCCGGGATGGTACCCATTTTCCAATGACGTAATTAGGGAGCAGGTATAGCAAAGATGTTGACGGTTAAAGTTCCGATGAAGGAATGATAGGAAAATGCAGTTGCATGTTTTTTATAGGGATGAATAGTGCGCAACGAGTAAGTTGCTCAGTGAACAAAAATGGCTCTATTGAGTAAAACCGTTTTAATTAGATGTTGTCCAGATGTTTTTGGTGTTAATGGAAAGAGTAGAAAATCAGCATTCTAATGATACCAAAAATAATACCACTGTTTGAAATTTAAGGATTGGTGTTGAAGCAAAATCGTTTGAGTCGATTTTTTTTCTCACCAGTGAATATATATATATATATATATATATATATATATATATATATATATATATATATATATATATATATATACACGAGGCTGGTTTGAAAAGTCCGTGCAAAGTCCGAGAGATGGCACCACCGGCGCGTATCGAGGTCATGTTTAGTTAGTAGCATCTCTTGAATGAACGCACACCAAGTTTCAGCCATATTGGCCTATTTTCTTTGTGTTTGGCATTCGTGTGAATCAAGGAAGTCGAGTGATTTTCAAGAAATGGACGAAAAAGAATTTCGTGTGTGGTGATTAAACATTACTTTATGAAAGGCAAAACGCCTCAGGAGACTAAAGAGAAGCTTGATAAACATTATGGTGACTCTGCACCTTCGATTAGAACAGTTTATAAGTGGTTTCAAAATTTTCGGACTGGCCATATGGGCACAAGTGACGCTGAACGTTCTGGACGGCCTGTGGAGGTTACGACTCCAGAAATCATTGATCAAATCCATGATATGGTGATGGATGACAGAAGAGTTAAGGTGCGTGAGATTGCTAGTGCTGTGGGCATCTCGACTGAACGGGTACATAATATTTTGCATAAACATTTGGACATGAGAAAGCTATCCGCAAGATGGGTGCCGCGATTGCTCACGCTTGACCAAAAACGGAATGGTGTGAAGTGTTGCAAGGATGGTTTGCAGCTGTTCCAGAAGAATCCGGAGGACTTTAAGCGTCGTTTCGTCACTGTGGATGGAACATGGATACATTACTATACTCCTGAGACCAAACAACAATCTAAACAATGGGTTACCAAGGGGGAATCTGCACCAAAAAAGGCGAAGACCGTTCCTTCGGCCGGAAAGGTTATGGCGACTGTCTTTTGGGATTCGCAAGGGATAATCCTCATCGGCTATCTGGAAAAGGATAAAACTATTACAGGTGAATATTATTCATCGTTATTGGACCGTTTGAAAACCGAGCTGCAAGAAAAACGCCCGCGATTGGCCCACAAGAAACTCCTTTTCCATCACGACAACGCACCAGCACACACCTCAGCAGTTGTGGTCGCAAAATTAATGGAAATACGATTCCAACTCGTTTCACATCCCCCCTATTCTCCAGACTTGGCTCCCTCGGACTACTATTTGTTCCCCAATTTGAAGAAATGGCTGGCGGGACAAAGATTTTATTCAAACGAGGAGGTGATTGCTGACACTAATGGATATTTTGCAGACTTGGACAAATCCTATTATTCGGAAGGGATCAACAAACTAGAACATCGTTGGACGAAGTGTATAAGCCTAAAAGGAGACTATGTCGAAAAATAAAAAAGGTTTACCCCAAACACATAAGTAGTTTTTATTTTTGCACGGACTTTTCAAACCAGCCTCGTATATATATATATATATATATATATATATATATATATATATATATATATATATATATATACAAGAGTTACTCTGAGAATACATCCGTTGTTTCGTTGCATCACGGCTGAAATTGTGCAGACGTTTCGGTAAGGTCTCACATGATATGTACGATGCTGACTGAAGTTTAATAGATACATAACGTTTCAAATGCCTAAATTGCCATCCTGGGCGACTTCCACGACATCAACTAGCTTAAGTATTTAAATACTACCGACGAACAAGGTCGTGAAGCTGAATCATTATCGATTAGTTGTCGCTTAACTCAGCTTATTGACGAACCAACACGGATCCCTTATCGAGATGGGGAGTTCGCCAGTCTTCTTGATCTGTTTTTAACCACCAATCCAGAGATTTACACGGTCATCGTAAATCCGCCGTTAGGTTCTTCCGACCATAAACTCCTTTGGACATCGAGTATCCTACCAATCAGTCACAGAGAGGCGACTCAACCGCGCAAGATTTGGCACTATAAATCTGCTAAATGGGAAGAATTCATGGAATATTTTTGAACTTTTCCTTGGTTAGAAGTTTGTTTTCGATTCGACAACCCATCTGACTGCGCCAAGGAGGTTTCCGATGTTATTTTGGCTGGTATGGAAGCTTACATCCCTTTTTCGAAGAGATGCCCTTGGTTCGACCACAAACACAAAGAAGCTGTTGCTTCTAAACATCTTGCCTATCGACAATGGCCTGAAAATCCTAACGCCATAAATTGTAACACCTTTGTTCGTGCCCGGAGCAGAAACTATCGATGGCGACAGGTCTTTTTGATCAGTCGCTAAGGCAGTTAGACAAAATTTCACTAAATCCACCATACCACCACTCACACGGCCAGATAATTCTGTTGCAACCACACCTTTTGAGAAAGCGAACTTGTTGGCTGAAACCTTTGCTGCATATTCTACTGTCGATGTCCAAGGAAAAACATCACCTACAAGGATGCCCAATATTGTCTTCAGACAGTGTATCATAAAACATATTTTAATGAAGCTAGACACCAAAAAAGCTTCTGGCGCTGACGGAATAACTGCCACAGTTCTCACAAACTGTGCGAGGGAACTAACACCAGTTTTCTGTGTACTTTTCAAACTATCCTACAGAAAGGGAATATTTCCTTCCTGCTGGAAATGTACCACAGCTCAGCTGATACCTAAAAAGGCAAGAAGACTTTGCCAAATAACTACCGACCAGTCGTACTGGTTTCAATAATATCGAAAGTCATGGAAAAGGCTATCAATCAGCATCCTCTAAAATATCTTTAAGAATTTAACATTATTAGCGACCACCAATATAGTTCTGATAAACATAGATCAACAGGAGATTTTCTGACTTATGGAACAACGCAATTGAACGCTCCAGATATATCCAAGGCATTCGACCCTGTTTGGCATGATGGATTGTTGGCTAAGCTACGCTCTCCTGAGATGTCTGAAAAGTTTTGTTTGTGGCTCCCATGTTTCCTCAGAGACCGTTCTTTACGAGTGACAGTCGACGGATTTCTTTCTAACACCTTCACTACCAATGCCGGTGTGCCCCAGGGCTCCATACTGTCTCTTACTCTCTTTCTTATTTACATTAACGATCTGCTGGAAAAGATTGGGAATCCAATCTACAGCTTTGCAGATGATAGTATGCTTAACTCTTCATTCACTTTTAATGCTGGGACATCGGCTACTCATACGAATATCCGCAGACAGTAAGAAGTCATTCAACTTAACAAAGACCTGGAAGAAATTTTATCTTGGAGTGACAGTACAAAAACCCAGGCGGCAGTTTTTCCTAAAAAAGTTAACGTTGCTGAACGCGACATAGTTATTATGTCAGGGCACTCCATTCCTCTAGCATCGTCACTCAATTTGTTGGGCGTTAATTTGGGAGCAAATATGTCTTGACATGAACATGTTGCAAGTGTAGCAAAGAGAGCTTCTTGAAAGCTGGGAATATGATTTCAAACCCGAAAACTTTGCATTTGACAACTGTTTATTCTGTACAAAGCTCAAATTCGACCAACTATGGAATACTACTCTCATGTTTGGGGCTCCGCTCCCAAACATACATTGCATTTGTTGGATTCTGTCCAGAGAAGAGCTGTTCGTCTGATTGGAGACCCGGAACTGACCGGCGGCCTTGATTCGCTGGAACATCGAAGAATAGTTGGCGACTTGAGTCTGTTCTACAAGTATTTTCATGGAAAGTGTTCGATGGATGTAGCCCGCTTAATTCCTCTCAAAGCGGTGCATGCTAAAGTTTCAGTACAATTAAGAAAATAATATATGACCAGTATATCTGGCGTGAAAAACATCCAAGTATTAACAATCTCCAGTAAAGGATTACAAGAATATGTAGCACGTCCTCGTAGATCTAGCTATGTTTAAATAACTCGAAAATTTATATTAAGCCGCAAAGCTGACAAATAAAAAAGGACATCGTAGAAATGAACTTCCAAAAAAGAAAATCGAGATGTTAAACAACCATGCCTACTGCTGGAATTATTGCCCCACCAACAGCACAATGATGGAAAAAATATAGTAAAGAAAAATAAAAAAGTGTAGAATAGATGTTAAAAAATTTTCAGCAACAAGAGTCTTATATTCAACCGACCAACATTTAAAACAAAGTGTATATCATATACTTTCTAAAATATCTTGAAACACCATATAGCTCTGCCCAGAACGAATACTAATAATAAGTGAAACAATTACAAAGGATGAGGTTTCAAATGCCATAAAAGGTACGAAGAGCGTTACCGTACTGAGACCAGACATCAACAATTTCTTATAAAAAATTTAGTACCTAACACTTATGAATCCCTAGCAAGAATATTTAACACTTCGTTGAATTGGAAGCAGCCAATTTTTGAGTTGTTTACCAAAGACAGAATGGTATTTATTCCAAAAAAGAGTGACTTGAGTAATCCAAATTCATATTACTAAAGACTTCCTGCACACTCCAAAGAAAAATTAATTTAATTATGTACAGGGTGGTCCAAATTGGACACTTTTAAAGGTAAACCCCTTTATCTAAAGGAGATAGACGAAAACTGATGTCGGTGTCTGAGGCTTAATTTTTATGATAAACTCAATGGTGAAAACCGCATGTCAATATCTAGTACCGTTTCAGATATACAGGGTGTTTTTAAAAAATCTGCATTTTGGAAAAATGTTTGTAATTCTTTCCTCTTTTCTCCGGTTTGTATGAAACACACTATCATATCCCATTTTTCGTAATTTTCAAACTTCATTGCAATTTATTTGACAATTTAATAACCGATCTTTCAGTAAAATTTGACAACTATGAGTAAACAATTGAATTAAACCATATGGCCGCTCCGTCCAAAGCCTACTTCACAAAATGTGCATTTAAAACCCGCGTAAAAACTTAAGAAATTTATATTTTGAAGTAGATTTAAGCAAAATATAAAGTGTGCTATAATTTTAGAATGGTAATTTAAAGCTCTATTCGGATAAGGAAAAATATACAGGGTACCCCATTTAAAAAATATATTTTTGCGTTAATAACTATTAAAATATTAGTTGTAAAAAATGTAACTTACACTGTTGAAATCCACGTGAAAAAGTGTTTTGAGAATGTTTTTACAGAAATCAAAAATTTTCAATAGGAAAAGAATTACAAACATTTTTCCAAAATGCAGATTTTTGAAAAGCACCCTGTATAACTGAAACGGTACTAGATATCGATATGCGGTTTTCACCATTGAGTTTATCATAAAAATTGAGCCTCAGACACCAACATCAGTTTTCATCTATCTCCTTTAGATAAATGGGTTTACTTTTAAAAGTGTCCATTTTGGCCCACCCTGTATATTAAACTCAAAAGATAGAAACTGAGCCGGTTGACCACTACAGAGTAGTTTTTCACAGTGACTATATAAGCCTACTCTTATTCTGCATTTTACTCCAATTCTTTTAGTTGTCCTATGACAAAACCATCTCCAGCGGAAAATAGCAGATATAAAGTTGTCCATCCATTCAATATATCAGGTGTACAAGTATGAAATGCGGATTTCAGACAACAGATGATGCACCAATGCAGTTTGTGCTATAAAGATTTGACACTGCGCCATTTTGTTGTGTCATTAACAAGTGTCAGACGCGCATGAGTGATAAATTGGAAAAGTGTGTGCATAGTGTTGTATTCTTGTGTTCAATAAGTCGAAATTTATACCAAACAAAGAGCACAAAAAATTAATACTGTCCGCAAAGCATTAATTTTTTGTTTTCATTTGAAGAAAACTGCTGTTGAATCATACCGATTACTTCGAGAAGCTTATGGTGAACATGCTCCATCGCAAGATACGTGTAAACGATGGTTGCGGCGTTTTAAAAGTGGTGACTTCGATGTTGCAGACAAGGAACGTGGAAAACCGCCAAAAAAATACGAAGTGTGAAATTGCAAGCATTGTTGGACGAAGATGATTCGCAAACACAAAAACAATTCGCCGAGCAATTGGGCGTTAGTCAACAAGCTGTTTCCAATCGGCTACGAGAGATGGGAAAGATTCAGAAGACCGGTAGATGGGTACCACATGAGTTGAACGACAATCAAATGGAAAAGCGCAAAAACACGTGTGACATTTTGCTCGCTCGGTACAAAAGGAAGTCGTTTTTGCATCGTATAATTACAGGAGATGAAAAGTGGATTTATTTTAAGAATCCCAAGCGCAAAAAATCATGGGTAGACCCAGGCGCACCATACACATCGACCGCAAGACCGAATCGCTTTGGCACAAAAACGATGCTCTGTGTTTGGTGGGACCAGAGGGGCGTGGTCTATTATGAACTGTTAAAACCTGGGGAAACGGTTAATACTAAATGTTACCAACAACAATTGACCGATTTGAACCGTTCGCTGCTTGAAAAAAGGCCAGAATACCGAAGGAGGCAACACAAAGTCATTTTTTTTCATGACAATGCTCCATCACATACGGCAAAACCAGTTCGCGACACGTTGGAAGCACTCAGCTGGGAAGTTCTACCCCATGTGGCTTACTCACCAGACTTGGTTCCTTCCGATTACCACTTATTTGCATCGATGGGTCACGCACTTGCTGAGCAGCGCTTTGGTGCGTACGAAGATGTGAAAAAATGGCTAGATGAATGGTTCGCAGCAAAAGGGGAAGATTTTTACTGGCGTGGTATTCACAAATTGCCCGAAAGATGGGAAAAATGTATAACAAGCGATGGAGCATACTTTGAATAAAGCACTTTTTATCATTCTTCCGAATTTATCATGTTTTTTTAGAAAAAAAAATCCGCATTTCCTACTTGTACAACTGGTAAATAAGCTTAAAGTTTATGCTTTTAGAATGAGATTTAAGTTAATCACTAAAAGTCGCTGAAGAATAAACATGCTATATTGTTATGGAATTGGGATTGGATAAATGCATCGTTATCAAACTAAACAGAGGATGATAACACAGACATTCACATGACACTCAATTATCAGATGACAGCATTTTACGTCACTTAGGTGTCAAAATCATTCCCCGTTGTACGCAATAA
>CM032446.1:142345476-142357935 GCA_019049505.1 Pachyrhynchus sulphureomaculatus
AAGGAAGACAGTCTATGCGAGAGTGGTGGAAGTCATACAACATTATGAAGTCTATTCACAACATAGAAGAGGCTTGGAAGGAAGTTAAAATGAGTTGTATGAATGGGGTGTGGCGTAATCTTTGGCCAGATGTAGTGGAAGCACCTAGAAGAATTGTCCAGATGCAGAGACAAGTGCTTGAAGACATTGCTGCAATGATTGAGGGGTCTGAACTTGAAGATGTCACGGTAGAAGATCTCGTAGAACTTGTAGCAACGCACGACGATCCTATTAGCAATGAAGATCTGATCGAGTTACAGAATAATCCTATCTACGATGAGGAAGAACAAGTAGAAGAGAAAGTTTTATCTTCAGGGGAAATACAAAATGCACTTTCAAAAATTTATTCAGGTTTGGACATATTGCAGAGTATAGACAATAATGATGACCGTGTCTTGACCGTGTGTCAAACAATTAAAAACAGTGTTGGGTGTTATGAACGTATTTTACAAGAACGTAAACAAAACGTTACCCAAAAGACAATAGATGTATTTTTCCGTAAAAAATAAGAGTATGTATTGCATAAAGTGTTCTTAGAATTAAAGTGATTGATTAAAATGATTTGTATTTTTTTGTATTAAATTTTGACTATGTTTAATCATAAACCTCGATATACGCGAATTTCAGTTAACGCGATTTTTTTCGGAACGTATCCCTCGCGTAAAGCGGGGTATTACTGTACTTGCTTTATATTTTAATCATATGTCAGTATATCATCTTGAAGTACTTGTTATCGTACTTTCCAAAATAACTGCGTAATGCCCACTTCTAATGATTTGACAAACATTTTATTACATTTACGATATCTATTATGTGAGAAAGATAATGATTTGATACGATCATTTCTGGAGGATAGAGATCTGGCTTCAGATATTGTTGGAGTGAACATATTGAGAGTCCTCATAGGGGTGCCGTAAGGATCCTTTCACTGCCCCCTATTACTTGTAATATTTGTAAATGTTGTAGTCGTTAATGAGCAAAATTATATAACTATGTTTGCAGAAGATAATAGTTTATATATGCTGTGATAATTCTATTATTTCGGCTGTCGATAAGTTGCAGATTATGCTGCGTGTATTTGAGCAGTGTTAAGTATTAATATGAAGAAAGCTTTTTTTTGTAAAGTTTACACCATAAATATCTCAAATTAATGAATGACACTTGATTAAGACGGTTGTAAGTGGACTTTCTATTTCTAGTTTACGTGACTGAGACAAACTGTTTTACTATTTTTCACATGAAAAATGTTAATTTCAATAAGATAATGTCTTACTAATATGCCCAGTTTGTGTCACGATTAAAATATGGCTTATTGTTTTTGGGTGCATCTTCTGACATGATTAGGATACAAAAAAGAACATTCAGAAATATTGCTGGTGTCAGATTTAAGTATTCATGCCGGAAACTTTTTAAAGCACTTGCTTTACTTACTTTATCTGTTATATATATACTGGAAGTTTTAGTATATGTTAGAACTAATTTTAGCAGTTGTGGATCCACGGTGGACATACATAATTATGATGCTAGGTATTGTAACATTCATTTTTTTCCTGGATTTTAGGATCATGTTACAAAATCGTTTTTCTTTCTTTAATTCAGGCAATAATTGTTAATTCAAGTTAGGCAGTGAATTTAAATCTTACTACAGTTTTTTATATTTGATAGAGCAGTGTAACTCAACCTCTACTAAGCGCATGTGATTGATTTAACTTATTTCATTTGCATTGAATGTGTCTGGATTATGATTAGGACGAGCATCATCGATCCTTGCCTATCAAGTCGCGAGTTTAACACTCCCGTCTCATTTTGCGTTCCTGAAGTGAATTAGTACATCTTGAAGACGTCACTTCGAAGGAATGAGAACGATGGTATATAAACAGCCTCTTGCAATTTTTAGGGACTTTTTTTCCGGTCCAGTATGTAACAGTGACTTTCTCTATCCGTCACGGAATGATAGCCTTTTCCGTCCTTCAAGTTGTGAAGGCATCCTTTTTGCCGTCCATGATATAGAGTATTTTTTATTATCGAGCGGTTCCTGAAATATTCTACCCATCCTAAAACATTTTGGGTCAAGTGTTGATTAGTTACCCAAATGAAAATAAGAAGATAGTGTGTGAAGTAATATTTTGATGGGAAACTCACCAGGAGAGGCTAAGCAGTTGATAGAAAAACCACGAAAAGAGGCCAGACAGTAGGTCGATAACTATACCAGTTTAAATATCTCAGTTCCTTCCCACAACGTGTGTTCCTGACGACTACGTGACACGTGTGATCCCGGAGTCGGTTTCACCGAAAGTGAACCTGGAACCATCTTTCAATAACGTGCCTTTTTAAAGCTATTTTTTTATTCTCAGTAATAAGTGATACGGGAAACTACTACTACCTTCATAATTCTAAGTTAAAGATTTAAAAATTAAAGTTAAAGAAAAAAAAATCCTGTGAACGTGCATATGTCTCATGGCACAAAGGGTTATTAATCTAATCTATTTAATTCCAAGAGTATAATGTAAAAATGTTTTTCTATTTGTTAATGTACCTGATTTAGTGTTAGCGTAGTGTTTCACTGAACTATTCACTGTTCTATCTTAAAGGAAGTAAATTTTACTGTACTCAATTCTATACCAAAAACTAAATAACTTATCAGTATTTTTTCATTTTTTGAGCTGAACTTAAATTCTTTCTATTACAAAATAAATGGTGCCCAAAACAGTATAATTAGGCTTTAAACAATTGTAGATACTATTTTCAAAAGACGTACAAAAATTATCTCTTATCCACATCTCTCCAAAAAAAACGGGATAGCTGATATATTAATTTTGTTCTCTCTCAGTATTAATATCCACTCAATCCATTCTCAAAAATTAGGATATTCATAAGGGGCAAATAGTGGCTCTTATTTAATAAATAAAGCATTTATTTAAAATACAAAAGAAAGAGTCGACATTATATTATAATCAAAATTAAGTTATCCTTGAGTATCACTAATCTTTATTTAAGACAAATATTGGGCGTACGACTGTTTAATAGTCTGCCGGCAGTTGCTGGAACCGTATATGTACGTTTATTTAAGATTCATATGTCCAAAGTTTTGATCAAATTTATTCCTTATAGTATTCAAGATTTTTTTGATACGATTATGACACTTTTTATTTATTGTCTTTCCATGTCCTTTCAAGTCTATTTAATAACCTTCTCGTTGATTCTTTCCCATAAGTTGTTATTATTTGGATGGCATAGGATATAATTATTTGACCGGCTCGGCGATGCCAATCAACGTTATAGGCCTTGAAGAATTATCCACTAACACAACTCCCCAGCGATTGTGACTGACTATTTGTCCTGAGTATCTAAGCAACTGTATAGGATATTTCGACACTACAGGTGCCTGGTAACCTTGATCACTCTATACCGGCCATCACCTCGGGGGACTATGAACCTAATCAAACAGTCCTTAAATCATTTGCCACCGCCCCCCACGCTAATCCAAACAGAAACCACCAGTATAGCCGTTTGCATGGCTAATATATATATATATATATATATATATATATATATATATAATATATATATATATATATATATATAAATATATATATATATATATATATATATATATATATATATATATATATATATATATATATATATATATATTTATATATACATATATATATATATATATATATATATATATATATATATATATATACATATATATATATATATATATATATATATATATTATATATATATATATATATATATATATATCTATATATATATATATATATATATATATATATATATATATATATATATATATATATACATATATATATATATCTATATATATATATATATATATATATATATATATATATATATATATATATATATACGAGGCTGGTTTGAAAAAGTCCGTGCAAAAATAAAAACTACTTATGTGTTTGGGGTAAACCTTTTTATTTTTCGACATAGTCTCCTTTTAGGCTTATACACTTCGTCCAACGATGTTCTAGTTTGTTGATCCCTTCCGAATAATAGGATTTGTCCAAGTCTGAAAAATATCCATTAGTGTTTGCAATCACCTCCTCGTTTGAATAAAATCTTTGTCCCGCCAGCCATTTCTTCAAATTGGGGAACAAATAGTAGTCCGAGGGAGCCAAGTCTGGAGAATAGGGGGGATGTGAAACGAGTTGGAATCCTATTTCCATTAATTTTGCGACCACAACTGCTGAGGTGTGTGCTGGTGCGTTGTCGTGATGGAAAAGGACTTCCTTGTGGGCCAATCGCGGGCGTTTTTCTTGCAGCTCGGTTTTCAAATGGTCCAATAACGATGAATAATATTCACCTGTAATAGTTTTTTTTTACCCTTTTCCAGATAGTCGATGAGGATTATCCCTTGCGAATCCCAAAAGACAGTCGCCATAACCTTTCCGGCCGAAGGAACGGTCTTCGCCTTTTTGGTGCAAATTCCCCCTTGCTAAACCCATTGTTTAGATTGTTGTTTGGTCTCAGGAGTATAGTAATGTATCCATGTTTCATCCACAGTGACAAAAGGACGCTTAAAGTCCTCCTGATTCTTCTGGAACAACTGCAAACCATCCTTGCAACACTTCACACGATTTCGTTTTTGGTCAAGCGTGAGCAATCGCGGCACCCATCTTGCGGATAGCTTTCTCATGTCCAAATGTTTTTATGCAAAATATTATGTACCCGTTCAGTCGAGATGCCCACAGCACTAGCAATCTCACGCACCTTAACTCTTCTGTCATCCATCACCATATCATGGATTTGATCAATGATTTCTGGAGTCGTAACCTCCACAGGCCGTCCAGAACGTTCAGCGTCACTTGTGCCCATATGGCCAGTCCGAAAATTTTGAAACCACTTATAATCTGTTCTAATCGAAGGTACAGAGTCACCATAATGTTTATCAAGCTTCTCTTTAGTCTCCTGAGGCGTTTTGCCTTTCATAAAGTATTGTTTAATCACCACACGAAATTCTTTTTCGTGTGGTGATGGGTTACCAAGGGGGAATTTGCACCAAAAAGGCGAAGACCGTTCCTTCGGCCGGAAAGGTTATGGCGACTGTCTTTTGGGATTCGCAAGGGATAATCCTCATCGACTATCTGGAAAAGGGTAAAACTATTACAGGTGAATATTATTCATCGTTATTGGACCATTTGAAAACCGAGCTGCAAGAAAAACGCCCGCGATTGGCGCACAAGGAAGTCCTTTTCCATCACGACAACGCACCAGCACACACCTCAGCAGTTGTGGTCGCAAAATTAATGGAAATAGGATTCCAACTCGTTTCACATCCCCCCTATTCTCCAGACTTGGCTCCCTCGGGACTACTATTTGTTCCCCAATTTGAAGAAATGGCTGGCGGGACAAAGATTTTATTCAAACGAGGAGGTGATTGCAGACACTAATGGATATTTTGCAGACTTGGACAAATCCTATTATTCGGAAGGGATCAACAAACTAGAACATCGTTGGACGAAGTGTATAAGCCTAAAAGGAGACTATGTCGAAAAATAAAAAAGGTTTACCCCAAACACATAAGTAGTTTTTATTTTTGCACGGACTTTTCAAACCAGCCTCGTATATATATATATAGATATATATATATATATATATATATATATATATATATATATATATAAATATATATATATATATATATATATATATATATCATACATATGTATATATATATATATATATATATATATATATATATATATATATATATATATATATATATATATATATGTATATATATATATATATATATATATATATATATATATATATATATATATATATTAGCCATGCAAACGGCTATACTGGTGGTTTCTGTTTGGATTAGCGTAGGGGGCGGTGGCAAATGATTTAAGGACTGTTTGATTAGGTTCATAGTCCCCCGAGGTGATGGCCGGTATAGAGTGATCAAGGTTACCAGGCACCTGTAGTGTCGAAATATCCTATACAGTTGCTTAGATACTCAGGACAAATAGTCAGTCACAATCGCTGGGGAGTTGTGTTAGTGGATAATTCTTCAAGGCCTATAACGTTGATTGGCATCGCCGAGCCGGTCAAATAATTATATCCTATGCCATCCAAATAATAACAACTTATGGGAAAGAATCAACGAGAAGGTTATTAAATAGACTTGAAAGGACATGGAAAGACAATAAATAAAAAGTACCATAATCGTATCAAAAAAGTCTTGAATAATATAAGAAATAAATTTGATCAAAACTTTGGACATATGAATCTTAAATAAACGTACATATACGGTTTCCAGCAACTGCCGGCAGACTATTAAACAGTCGTACGCCCAATATTTGTCTTAAATAAAGATTAGTGATACTCAAGGATAACTTAATTTTGATTATAATATAATGTCGACTCTTTCTTTTGTATTTTAAATAAATGCTTTATTTATTAAATAAGAGCCACTATTTGCCCCTTATGAATATCCTAATTTTTGAGAATGGATTGAGTGGATATTAATACTGAGAGAGAACAAAATTAATATATCAGCTATCCCGTTTTTTTTTGGAGAGATGTGGATAAGAGATAATTTTTGTACGTCTTTTGAAAATAGTATCTACAATTGTTTAAAGCCTAATTATACTGTTTTGGGCACCATTTATTTTGTAATAGAAAGAATTTAAGTTCAGCTCAAAAAATGAAAAAATACTGATAAGTTATTTAGTTTTTGGTATAGAATTGAGTACAGTAAAATTTACTTCCTTTAAGATAGAACAGTGAATAGTTCAGTGAAACACTACGCTAACACTAAATCAGGTACATTAACAAATAGAAAAACATTTTTACATTATACTCTTGGAATTAAATAGATTAGATTAATACCCTTTGTGCCATGAGACATATGCACGTTCGCAGAATTTTTTTTTCTTTAACTTTAATTTTTATATCTTTAACTTAGAATTATGAAGGTAGTAGTAGTTTCCCGTATCACTTATTACTGAGAATAAAAAAATAGCTTTAAAAAGGCACGTTATTGAAAGATGGTTCCAGGTTCACTTTCGGTGAAACCGACTCCGAGATCACACGTGTCACGTAGTCGTCAGGAACACACGTTGTGGGAAGGAACTGAGATATTTAACTGGTATAGTTATCGACCTACTGTCTGGCCTCTTTTCGTGGTTTTTCTATCAACTGCTTAGCCTCTCCTGGTGAGTTTCCCATCAAAAATATATTACTTCACACACTATCTTCTTATTTTCATTTGGGTAACTAATCAACACTTGACCCAAAATGTTTTAGGATGGGTAGAATATTTCAGGAACCGCTCGATAATAAAAAATACTCTATATCATGGACGGCAAAAAGGATGCCTTCACAACTTGAAGGACGGAAAAAGGCTATCATTCCGTGACGGATAGAGAAAGTCACTGTTACATACTGGACCGGAAAAAGTCCCTAAAAATTGCAAGAGGCTGTTTATATACCATCGTTCTCATTCCTTCGAAGTGACGTCTTCAAGATGTACTAATTCACTTCAGGAACGCAAAATGAGACGGGAGTGTTAAACTCGCGACTTGATAGGCAAGGATCGATGATGCTCGTCCTAATCATAATCCAGACACATTCAATGCAAATGAAATAAGTTAAATCAATCACATGCGCTTAGTAGAGGTTGAGTTTACACTGCTCTATCAAATAATATTAAAAAACTGTAGTAAGATTTAAATTCACTGCCTAACTTAAATTAACAATTATTGCCTGAATTAAAGAAAGAAAAACGATTTTGTAACATGATCCTAAAATCCAGGAAAAAATGAATGTTACAATACCTCATAATTATGTATGTCCACCGTGGATCCACAACTGCTAAAATTAGTTCTAACATATACTAAAACTTCCAGTATATATATAACAGATAAAGTAAGTAAAGCAAGTTCTTTAAAAAGTTTCCGGCATGAATACTTAAATCTGACACCAGCAATATTTCTGAATGTTCTTTTTTGTATCCTAAATATCCTAATCATGTCAGAAGATGCACCCAAAAACAATAAGCCATATTTTAATCGTGACACAAACTGGGCATATTAGTAAGACATTATCTTATTGAAAATAACATTTTTCATGTGAAAAATAGTAAAACATACAGATGACAGTTTTTTTGAATAATTCATTTACATAACAACTCCAATTTAAACCATTATCCATGTAAACACTCAAAAGTTTGTCTCAGTCACGTAAACTAGAAATAGAAAGTCCACTTACAACCGTCTTAATCAAGTGTCATTCATTAATTTGAGATATTTATGGTGTAAACTTTACAAAAAAAAGCTTTCTTCATATTAATACTTAACACTGCTCAAATACACGCAGCATAATCTGCAACTTATCGACAGCCGAAATAATAGAATTATCACAGCATATATAACTGTTATCTTCTGCAAACATAGTTAAATAATTTTGCTCATTAACGACTACAACATTTACAAATATTACAAGTAATAGGTGGCAGTGAAAGGATCCTTACGGCACCCCTATGAGGACTCTCAATATGTTCACTCCAACAATATCTGAAGCCAGATCTCTATCCTCCAGAAATGATCGTATCAAATCATTATCTTTCTCACATAATAGATATCGTAAATGTAATAAAATGTTTGTCAAATCATTGGAAGTGGGCATTACGCACAGAATGTGACTAATCAGTTATTTTGGAAAGTACGATAACAAGTACTTCAAGATGATATACTGATATATGATTAAAATATAAAGCAAGTAATATATTGACGAGTCTATTATTCATTTAAATTTTGTAAATTTGTTCGTAAATATGGCAGCAAAAGTGATTTTCTTCGTACTTGCTCTTATTCTGGCTCTGTCGGTAAATATTTATTTTTTTTTAACAATTTTTAAAATAAAAATTATTCTAAAATTAGCACATACTGATAAAATACTACTAGTAATATTAGAATGATATTACTAATATTAGTAATAACGAACGCTTTTATTTGCCGAAAATCGGCCTAAAACTGTTTCTGAAAAATTATTTTCATCGTTTTTCGGCTTGACTACTGAGGACGGACATATTTACGACTTTTTGAGAAAGGTAAAAAATTAATTTAGGCTTAATAGTTGCATATACATACATACATACATACAATACTGTTCTTCATTAATTATTGTCGCGAGAATTATCTGAATGTGAATCTTTGAACTAGCCTTTACAGATAAAGAAGAATACCAACTGCGAGTTTTTTTTTTGTTATGTACTAAAAAAAAACGGCACTACAAAACATTGTTTTTTTTGCAACAGTTGAGTTATTTAGTGTGTTTAAATTCAAATAAAGAACAAATATGGTAAGATACAACGAATTGTACCAAGTACACACACCTGCTACTCTATCATAGGCTGACAGAGCAAACACAAACGGACTTATTGGTTGACAAAGCCAACACTTCAATGCAGGCGGCGCGGTTTTCGAGGAATCCCCCTTAGGCATATATATATATGGTTTAATGTTAAAACTATTGAAAACAGACAGAGTCTATATTTCAGCAGTCTACCCATTGTTTTTTCTTATTTGTCGATCCATCCTGAAACGCGTTTCGCCGTATCACGGCTCATCAGTCGGACTAAGATAGACAAAGAAGAAAATAGAATTTACTTATCCTTATCCAGCTACTTACGGAACGTAATCGTAAGACACAACGAATTGTACCAAGTATGCATACCTAATACTCTATACGTAGGTTGACACAGCAGCCACAAGCCGACAGAGTGGTTGACAAACTCAACACTTCAACGCAGATTTTCGAGAAATTCCCCTCAGGCATATGTGGTTTAATATAAAACTACTGAAAGAAACAAAGTTCATATTTCAGCAGTCTGCCCACTGTTCTCTTATTTGTCAATCTATCCCGAGACGACAAACAAGGCACACAAGCAAAATTTTTTTCGCATTTTTGATCAGCTAAAAGTACTATGAAATTACAATGTAACTTAGCAATTTAAAGCAAAGTTCTAATTCCAGATTCATGAATAATCATAATTTGTAATTGCAATAATAACAAGCTTAAGCCTTTTCTTAGGTATAACTCAGGCGTCAAATTTATTTCACATAAAAATATGATACGTTCCTAATATTAGTCAAAATTACACAATATTTCAAAACGAAACAAATAATATGAGAGGGTCCTAAACGAACTGAAGATACTTTCAGATTTCTTTCGAATAGTCTTTAAATATGTTGTTCTTAAAATATAGGTACTACAATGTTTGTCAATTTAATTTGAGTCTCTAAAGTTATGAGTATGTATTATATTATTAATTATCTGGTTTAAAATCGTGATAAAAACAAATATTTGAAGATGTTTATCAATAAAATATAAGGACAGAAATATATGAACAAAGTCAATTCAATTAGTATTTTAAAATTATCTTAAATTATAGCACGAAATGTTATTTTAGTTGTATTAGCTGCATTCTTGGCTGTATCGGTAAATATTATTTATTTTTAAATAATTTGAAGTGGAAATTGATACACTAATAATTTTAACATACCCCTGGATTATATAAATAATGTGTGTGTATCAGATCAATCTTATAATAACCCAAATTATAAGGAACCAATAAAAATGAAAAAAATGATGGCTTGACCACAACCATGAACAAATCGGAACAGGTCTTACGCAGAGTACACATGAAATATTTTAGGGTGAGACCACTTTTGGGGTTGTTGAATCAACAGGGACTTCAATACAAAATGAACGAATATAATACTGCAAAACATATAAGGAAGATTTTAAAATTTGTACAATGGATACTGTTGCATTAGAGATGTCATTTTCTAGTATTTAAACTTTCAACGATTATATAAAATTGAAATTTGGTTTAGACAAGTGTGCAGTCTCAACATTTAAATGAAGTTAATTAATTAAAAATACCATTACGTCAATCACCGGCACCCCTATTGGAAACTTAAATCTAAATAAACCATACAAATAACTTAACACATATAAAAATCGGTCAAGTACATCTGCGCAATTCGTGTTTCGTACCGTGATTGCTTTTAAAATAAAAATTTAAATATTTTTAAAGGACAAAAATCTATATATGTATATAAAAACATATAAAACATGTATATATCCTAAGATCCAATAAGTATTTTCAAGTTTTTTTTAGTCAATAATGTATAATAATTATAGCATCTTAGCTAGCCAATAAATCAATCTAGTAATTAAAGTGTAAAGCAAATATTTACTACCCAAATATTAAATTATAAACAAATAAAATAAAATTATATCTCGGTACAAGAACGACTCCACTAGGTTACAGTAATGTACTTAAAAATATATTACAACATTCTTCACCATACGTCAAGGAACATAGTTTTCATAATTTCTATATACCAGATAAATTATCAAACGTAAGGCACTCGTAATAATTTTTCCCGGTCTACACTTTATGAAGGATACTCCAGAATTTTTTCAAAATTTTTTGATCAGTATTTGGGGGGACATTAAAAATTATACGAAGAAAATTGTGCGTAAGTATTACTTCATATATATCTTTGAACTCGTGTTTTCACAAGCTTTCATTTGACTAACCGATGACCTGGTAAAAAAAAAATTCTTTCGTATTTCACTCCCCCAAACATTTGTGCCAAATTTTAACTTTCTATGTCAAATAGTTTCCGAGAAAATCGGGTCAGACGAACAAACGGACAGTGAAGTGAAGTGATTCCATAATTGTTCCGTACGGAACATTAAAAATGATGGAATTCATAGTGGACTGATGAAAGACAAAACAAAAAGAACTGCAGAATACCCCAGCAAACGCTAAATACTTAACTGAATGCAAGAAACAAATTATATGCTATTAAGAACCTTACGGTACCAATTGTGACATATAGTTACGGTAGATGTTGTAGATTAGCGAAAGAATGTAATACAGCAAATGTACGGAAAAACACGATCAAAGAAATAAACTACCTAAACCAGATGTATAAAGGCTCTATATCAACAAGAAAAATGAAAAGCGTGCTTAAACTGAAAACGAGATAAAATACCTCAATTCTTAACTTTAATGATGAGATAAAAAATTTAAACGAATAATAAAACAAGTATTCATCGCACCAAGAAGCTGTTGAAATCAGAGACAATACCTTCTATAGAAAATAGAAGATAAATTAAAAGAATGCAAAAAATTAGGTTAAGGTTAAAGTTCTGGAAGATAAACTGTTAATTATCGTTAAAGAAGCTACAAAGATTCGTCTGCGCAGGTTCAAACTCAAGGTGAGTCGAGGAGTTGAAGAGTGGTTGCACAAGACCAGACGCTAAATACTAGATATTATCAACGTAAGATTCTCAATCGGCAGCTTTATTAAAAATCTCGAATGTGTACCATTACTTAGCTTA
>CM032446.1:142363035-142435535 GCA_019049505.1 Pachyrhynchus sulphureomaculatus
TGTGCTTCCATTTATCCCTGTTTTTAGCAATTTGATACCAATTGCTCCGCTGTGCCTCTTTTGTTTGCAGTCCCTAAGTGATATACCTAGGATTTTTCTTTCAATTGCCTTCTGGTGAACTTGCAATTTTCTAATAACTTTCCGTGTCAGAACCCAAGCTTTGCTACCACTGGTAGAATGCATTCATTATATACTTTACTCTTAAGTATTAAAGGCAGTTTAGACTAAAAAACTTGCTTCATTTTAGCGTAAGCCGCTCATCCCAGGCGTATCCTTCGATTGATTTCCAGTTTTGATTAAGTTTTCCGACTGTAGCTTCCTCTCCTCAATATATATATATATATATATATATATATATATATATATATATATATATATATATATATATATATATATATATATATATATATATATAAACATATATATATATATATATATATATATATATATATATATATATATATATATAAACCACTCTTTCCACTAGTTGCCCGTGTATGGATATTGCGTCATTAATGATTGTTGTTCGTTCATCATGAATTTGGTTTTGTTGATTGTTCATATCTAAACCGACCTTTTTTGCTTCAGTTTTTAATTCTTCGAGCATTTCTTTCAATTCAATTTCATTCTCGGCAAAAAATGCGATGTCATCAGCAAATCTTAAGTTGTTGAGTCTCTCTCCGGATATGTTCAGTCCCCTGTTATCCCAATGAAGGCTCTTGAAGATATCTTCCAGTGCCAGGGTGAATATTTTGGATGATATGTTGTGTGTGTGGTGATGTCTAACTTAGAACAATCAAAACTTTCAGTTTTGATTGTTCATTGATTTTTATCAGTATATTAATATACCTTTGATCGACTCTTGCGTTTTTCATCGCTTTCTCAATGGCCCAGTTTTTCACTGTGTCAAAAGCTTTTCGGAAGTACACAAGTGCCATCCAGGCTGTGATATTATATTCAATTCCCTTCTATATATATATATATATATATATATATATATATATATATATATATATATATATATATATACGAGGCATGTTTTTTAAGTAAGTACCGTTTTGGAATTAAAAAAAGACGTGCAAAGATATCGCTATAATTTTATTTTTACATGAAAGCCTGTACCTTAATCTACTTTTCTACATAATTTCCGTGAATATTGAGGCACTTGTCATAACGTGGCACCAGTTTTTGAATACCCTCCTCAGGGCTGTATGGAGGATGATCTAGAGTTTCCATTTAAAAGATTTGATGAGATCTTTGGCCCGATTAGCCACATGTGGACGGGCATTGTCATGCAGCAAAACGATACCCTTACTCAACTTGCCACGTCTTTTGTTCTGGATTGCACGACGCAGATTGTTCAATGTCTCACAATAAGACGCTGCATTGATTGTCTCATTACGAGGCAGAAACTCCACTAGCAATACTCCTTTTCTGTCCCAAAAAACTGTGCACATGATTTTGCGGGCACAAATTGTTTGCTTAAACTTCACTTTTTTGGGTGATGATGAATGTCGCCATTCCATGGATTGTTGTTTCGATTCTGGTGTGACGTAGGCCACCCATGTTTCGTCACCAGTAACAATTTGGTCTAAAAAATGTTCACCTTCATTGTGGTACCGCTCAAGGAAAGTCAATGCACTGCCTAAACGTTGGGTTTTGTGCAAATCCGTCAACATTTTTGGAACCCAACGTGAACACAATTTCCGGTAATTCAAGTTCTCGGTCACAATGCGATACAAAACACTACGAGAATATTGAGGAAAGCAGTCGCACAATGATGAAATTGTAAAGCGTCTGTTTTCTCTCACCTTTTCGTCCACTTTCTGCACCAAATCTTCATTAACGACCGAAGGACGCCCACTCCGTTCTTCATCATGCACATTTGTGCGGCCATCTTTAAATGCTCTCACCCATTTCCTTACCATTCCATCACTCATAATGTTTTGTCCGTAAACTTCACAGATCTCACGATGAATATCGATCGGTTTTACGCCTTTAGCACTAAGAAATCGTATAACAGCCCGTACTTCACAATCGGCGGGACTCACGATTGTCGGAGGCATCTTAAACACTCAGTAAACAACGTATACAATGAAGAATCAGACTGTAATGGCGTCAGTGCGTAGACATGAGATGTAGGTTACCAACGCGCATGCGCGGAACGCCGACCGTATCGCTGCGGCGGCGGAATCGCAAAACGGTACTTACTTAAAAAACATGCCTCGTATATATATAATTATATATACTGATTCGTGGAAGAAGATACGCACGTAATTCTATAAATTTGAATAACTTTCTACTGGAGAGAGGACTAACGTATGTTCAAATTTCCTAGTAAAATATCAATTACAAACATTGACAAGCTATAATGAGAAACTTTAAAGTTGTAAGTGATTATGATAAATAAAAAATTGGTAACAAAATTTCTGAAGGGAAATAAATTTACAAAAGCAAGTAAACTGTTGTTTTTGATTGTAGCTGATGATATAAGGAAAAACAAACTTACATATTTAAGCTATGTCAACTAATAGAATTTAATAACAAGCAGTAATTATAATATTTTAAGCAGTTTTCAAGAAGTTCAAAGTGCACCATTATCTGATTTTATTAAAATAAGTCTATAAACAAGACGTAATAAAAAAAGAAGTTTTTTAATAAGCTAGACGCATGCATTAGACATGTAAATGTGTATTTTACACTATTCAAAAGTTTACCCCTCACAATTGGACAATATTTTTAAAAATATTATTCAGTTTTAATTTTTCTTCAATGCTCATGTTATTGAGTACATAATTTTAAATAATTTTTTATCACATCATAGCTAATCTCTGTAAACTAACCTAAACCTTTAAACTGCTTGCACAACCTCTTTTGCGATTCGGTTGTTGGAGTAACAAAATTTATTATTTTAATAGAAGAACAGGAAACTTTGCAAAATAGGATACTTTAGCGTAGGTGACTCGAAAAAAAAATATTATTTTTCTTATATGTTCGGAGGAAGTTCTTAAAATTGATGTATGTTTATAAAATTTATATCTAATTTGCTTAGCAATTATTTTTTATGCTAAACTGATTTTAAAAAAAAAGTTTTAGCTTTACTTTTATTGCATAGGTGAAATCAAAAAAAATTATATTTGAGTTTCCATCTGAAATAAACAGTAGTATGATGTACTAACTTAAATTTTTTAAGGTGCTAGTAAGAAAATTAGAATATTTTACTATATTTACTAGTTTTATGACCCCAAACAACCTTTAATTTTCAAAGAGAGAAAATTTGAAGAAGTTCTTACCGTTAGATAAAATAGAATATTTAGTTTCATCTTTTAAATACTTGCTGGAAAACTTTTATTTTATAATCGAATAAGTTACATTAACTGTCCAAGCTGAAAGTGAAACAACACTGTAAATAAGCCTACAAGCATCCAATAAACAATTAAAATAAGAAGTTCCAAAACTTTGCTTAAAATATTTTCTCATTTCTCAGTTAGCCTTTTGAACAAATTTTCTAGATATTAGATAAACTAGACCAAAGATTTGCTTAGAAACCAAAAAAAAAACACTATGCGAATATAACGCAGATTATAACTTGAGATAGGGAGTCACAATATCGTCCTGAAACTACAAATATTAATATTCACAAAAAATATTAGTATAAGAAACAAATTTAGAAAAGAAAACAGCACGACAATTTTGACGTATAAAATCCAAATTAACCACTATCGTAAGCAATATATGACAGATACGCATACCAACAATCACAAAAAATATTAATATAAGAAATAAATTTAAAAAAAAAAAAACAGGACGACGTATTATTCAGATATACATTTTACAGTGCCACAAATGTATAATTCTTTTTTTTATACTTTAATAGAATGTGAACTACTTTCTTGTTTCCGAGCAATTAGCTGATGAAAGAAACTTAGCAGAAGGTTGCTGCAATATATATGATCCTTAATTTTGTAGTAACTTCATCTATTTCTGTTTCATCACCTGAGATAGAGGTTATCCTAGACGTTGTGATTAGCATATTACAACGTCACCGCGGCTCAAGAGAAATGGATTTAATAAATATGCTAAATCAAACTTGTTCACTATCCGTAAGTGAAATATGACAGATACGCATACCAGCAACTCTCTAATATACTATTCGCTACTACTGTTGTAATTATTTAGATATATACCTGTATTTTGCATTTTTTTTTTTATTTTAGGGATCATCAAATGGCTCACCTGCAGAGAAAATTGCTCTTGCAAAATCAATAAATGGAGCATTTGATGGAGTTATTGATCAGATAGAACAGGTTGTTTTAGGAATAACAAAATTAATATCTGAGGCAATCTATGAAACAGCTTATGGAATCAGAACACTCTTTGAAGCTCTTGACCAATTTACAGATTTTGGGGAGGAACTCAGTGAAAAAGCAATAGAAAAGGAGTTTGAAATTCTAAACGCATTAATTGAAAAATATAAAAATGAGTCGACTGCTGAACGTCAGATTATTTTTCAATGCATTGAAGATATTGAAGATGAATCTGCTCTAGTTCAAAATGAAGCCGCCAACATGTCACTTGCCTGCATCAATACAGCTATTCAAAAATTTGGTAATGAAACAATGCAAATTCTCGCCGATATGAGAGACTTAAGTGAACAGGCAATGGCAGAAGAGAAAAAATAGAAAGCTGTAAAAATGAATCGGCGCCATTTGATTGTATTAAAAATATTTTTGATAATGTATGGGAACTTGCTCAAAAATGGGAACAACAAATTGAAGCTGACGCTGATAAAGCTCAAGCAGATTTTGACAATCTTGATGTTGTTATTGGACAGTGTGTCAACGATACCACTGCTTTTGTTCAAAGAGAAAACGAAAAAGTCTATAATGATTTCACGCAGTGCGTTGAAGATCATGAACAATCCACTACTTATACTTATTTCAAATTATAAAATATTGATGAACTGTAATAGTATTTGATAAAATAAATGGAGTTAAAATTTATAAATATTTTATTTAAGTCGATTTAAGAATATGAAGTTATTTTACCTTAAATTTTACTGTTTATAATTTAGAGAGTATGAGAGATGACTGACTCCTCCAAACTGAAAATTATACCATCGTTACGTTTTAAACTTATATATGTGGCATCTTGTCTAGATCGGTGAGTCGGCGATCTTAATCCGGGTTCAAACTTTGCAGGCTTCCATTAAGTAGAGAAACAAAAAATACATTCGGCAGTACAGTACGAAATCAACTAAAAGAGTAAAACCTCTATTTTTAAATAATTAAAATAAAAAGTTTAAACCACCGATTTCAGATAGTAATGTATTCTGGAATATTGTATGAAGCTGCGGTAACGCCTACCACAATAGAAAATAACACAGATTTACAAAGTAGAAATGTTTATATAATTTAAAAATTATTATGTGTGATGCATTAAAAATCTGAACTTGCTAGACTTCCACCTCCTTTGATTCATAAAAAATTCTTGTTAATTATTATTATTAGATATACGAAGCATTTTTTTAAGTATTAAGTTATTTAATTACCAAAACTGAAAAAAAATACTATGAACGAACATCAGATTTTGAAAATTTATAAAATATTTCATAATAGTATTCTAAAACTCCAAAATACAAATAAAGCAATATTCCGTTGTATTATTTTATAAAATTTAATTTGTTGTACTTTTAAATTAGATTATCATTATTTTGATCTGTATCAGCACCTAAAAGTACACGTATATTTCTTTTTTGGATTTGGCAATTAAATATTTTTCAATACCGAGCAACCGTAAGAATTAAAATTTACTCCTACTCATCCACATTACCGAAACCATAGACTAAAGAATTATGTTATTATTTCTTCTAAGACTACGTAAATCAATGCATATTTTAGACAGCCAAAATAGTGGGACCTGTGGCAACAAAAGCATTCTTTGGTGAACAGCAACTACAGAGGACGCTTAGACACCACATAACATATAGTACATAGAACTGGACAGAAGATGTACTAATAAAATAGGCACCTTCTAGAGATTTTTTTTAATGCGGAGTAACCGTCATTTACGTGAATATTCTATATAACACAATTCTTTAGTTTATGCCGCAACCTAGAAAAAAGTAAGCGAGTTGTTATTTATATCTTAGAACGCCACTGGATTACATTTTGACATAAAGCAATTTAAACTATAAAACATGCATCGAAACTCTATAGTAAAAATTAATAAATATCACTAAAGATTTGAGCGTTTATAAAGTAAATAAATATAGATAAAAAAAATTCGAATGTTTTAGACGATATCTAAAATAAATGAAAGTCTCTTCACAGACTTCTGTTTCCTTAATTTAATTTTCTAGAACCAACAGAACACTTAGAATAAAACAACTTCCATGATTTGAAGAAAACGATAAGAAATAGCATACAAACATCAATTAAGAAAATAAGTTTAATTGAGTACAGCCTAAAACAAGTAAGTTAAAACAAGATACAAAAAAACATTATCAAAGAAACTGAAACGGTTCTAACAGAAATTCTCCAGAACACAAAGAGCTTAACAAATCAATCAGAAAGAAAATAGGACAAGATATTAGAAGCTATAATACCAAAAAAATAGAAAGAATAATCGAAACAATAACATGAAGGTAATCAAGACACTAGGAAACAAAGGGCCAGAAATAATATACCAAATGAAAGACAAAGATGAATGAATATCAAGTACAAAAAAGATCAAATAACAGAAATGGTCGAAAACTACTATACAGAGCTGTACTCTTTTACCACACCAGAGGCCAATCCTAATAAAGATCGAAACATTTTAAATGTTTGTTCACAAGAGCTTCCAGAGGTCATAAAAGAGAAAGTCGAAAAAGCTTTGGCCCAAATAAAAAACGGGAAAGCTCCTGAAGAAGATGGTGATATTGGAAGATGTAACTACTTTGGAATCTATTAGAATACTTATGAATAAATGTCTTCACAATAGCCTCGTTTCAGATCTATAGCAAAATTTACAGGTCATCTTGCTTCATAAGAAAGGAAATAAACTTAAGCTAGACAACTAGCACCCAATAAATCTTCTACCTCACCCTTACAAACTATTAACAAAAATAATCACCAAATAACAGACTCGCCAATAAATTCGACGATTATCAGTCAGTGAAACATGCAGGGTTTCGTAAAGGCTATATCACCATATATCTTCAGACAACACGCACGTTGAGAGAGGAGTGTAATGAATATAATGTACCGCTGTGGACTATAATAAAGCTTCGATAGCGTAGAATCAGTCTTCAAAGAATCAACAACGCAAGAATCGACTCGAGTTATAGAGAACCCCTAAAAAAAAATTATAATAACGCTACCATCGAAATATATGTAACATAAAAACATCAAAAATAAAGTTACAAAGAGGAGTTAGACAAGGCGATACCATATCCCCAAAGTTGGCTACCCTTGCGCTGGAGGATATATTTAAAAGAATAAATTGGAAAGAAAAAGCTATGAAGGTGGATGGCAGATACCTGAACCATCCTAAATTTGCCGACGATATAGTAATAATAAGTGATAGCGCAGAAAAACTCCAGGAAATGCTAACTAAACTAGGGAACGAATCAAAAAAGTTGGCTTAAAAATCAATTTATCCAAAACCAAAGTAATGACGGATCTAAACTTGACTATTAAAATAGATGACAATAATACAAAAACGTAAACGATCATACATATCTGGGATACACAATCACATTAAGCAAGCAAAACCAAACTGTAGAAATTACGAAAAGGATCCGTAAGACCTGGGCCGCAATAAGAAAACTTTTTATTAGTTGTATCCTTCCAGTATTGACTTATGGTATGGAAACACTGACAATCCAATTTGCCAATCGGTTGAGACCAACACAACGAGCTATAGCAGGAAGCATGTTGGGGATTTCTTTAAGGGATAACATCCGGACCGAGGAAACAAGAACACGAACAGGGGTGTCGGATGTTGTAGGCAAAGTCGCGGAGCTCAAATCGAGATGGGTTGGTCATGTAGCTCAGCAAGAGAATACTAGATTGACAAAGAGCGTAGTGCAGTGGAGGCCTCGAGAGTATAAAAGAAGTACCGGAAGACCACCAAAACGCTGGTTGGATGATAATAAGATGAGCGTAGGACGCCACTGGCACCAACTAGCTCAAGATCGAAAACACTGGAAAAATGAAGGGGCGGCTTATATCCAAGAGTGGATGCGGAAAGGCTATTAGAGGGAAAGAGAGAAATTAAATTTCACCGATAACGTTTCAATAAGTAAGTTTATATGATTCTTTTCGGCAAACCTGTTACTACCTAACCACAAAAAGCTCAAAATCAATAGATTAACTAGAAGATGATAATTTAATATACCATTGCATTCATCTAGGGTAGGGGTGCTCAAACTTGAACTGCTGGCGATCTACCTCAATATTGTTAGACTACGATCGATCGACTCTGAGAGGCTGCAAGTAAGTGTGATGCAGAATTGTCGTCTAGGTACGGTGTATCGTGGCATAGATATTAGTTTTCCGCACAATATGCATTTTTTTAGTTAAGGTAAGTGTAGGTCTGCTCTAAAATGTCAATGAAAAAACTCATAATTATTCAAAATTGCGAGTTTATTGGTTCTTACAAAACAAACGAGTTATAGTGTCTAAACTTAACTAAAGAGTGACTTTGGATGTTGAAGCGTGGCACTGCATGTCCTCAGCATACTTTTCATAAGATGGTACGTAATTACCGAGTGCTAATCGCAAGCATGATGACATAACATATGTTCGTCAGTTAGTCGATTGCGATATTTTGACTTAATTATCTTCATTTCAGAAAATGCAGACTCGCACAAGTAAGTTGACCCAAACATTGCCGTCAGTTCAAGGGCGATTTGCCTTAGATTCGGATATTTATCTTCAGATATAAAACACTATAATTTTGTTTCAGATGCTGTGGCTTTGAGATGTATATCTGATATAATCTGCACTAACTCATTTTCAACAGAACATGAGTCCATGTTAAACTGACTTGCTATTTCAGTAGCTAATTCCTCAATGTTTTTACACGAAAAAGGATAACTCATAAATGATGCGATATTTGCCAATTTACTGAAATCATAAAAACGTATTTCGAATTGGCCCAAAATATTTGATAATTCTGCCTCATAAATATCATAATTCAACCGAGGAATCCTTGCTTTTAAAGACGGAAAATTTTTCAGATCCTTTCTTTTCAGTTGATCTATCATAAGTTGCAATTTACTTTTGAATGCGTTTATTGCGCTAATCATCTCAATAATAGTTTTTCCTTTACGTTGAAGCTCCAAATTAATGGTGTTTAAATGCATTGTGATGTCTGTCAAAAATGCCAAATCAGTCAGCCATTTTCCGTTTTTCAGGATCTGAGTGTCATCACCTCTTTCGTCCAGAAAAGCTGTTATTTCAGGCAATAATTTTTGAAACCTTTCTAGGAATTTTCCGCGACTAAACCACCTGACGTCCGTGTGAAGAACTAAATCAGTGTGTTCAGCTGACTCACTATCTTCCAACTGCAATTTAAAGAGCCGTCGTTGCAAGCTACGTGCACGGATAGAATTCACAATTTTTATTGCAATGCCCATAATCTCCTCCATGTTTAGAACTTTTGAACACAAAACTTGTTGATGTATAATGCAATGGAAGGAGAAAAATGAAGGGAAATCATCATTAGCTCGACACAATGCCACAAAACCGTTTTTGTTTCCAGTCATTGCTGGTGCTCCATCGGTTGCAATGCACACTAGTTTATATATTGGTAGCTTGTAGTTTGTTACAAAATTGAAGAAAACGTCATATATATCTTCGCCACGGGTCTTTCCTTTCAGAGGAATCATTGTCAAAAACTCTTCCTTAGCCGACATGTCATTGAATACCATTCGAATAAAAATACACAGCTGGGCAGTGTCTATCATATCAGTGGATTCGTCGAACTGTAAAGAAAAGTATGTACATTCCATGATATCATGTTTTAGTTTATCTGCCATGTCCTGACTCATGACTTCAACACGCCTTGTGACAGTCGGACGAGATAACTGAAGTTCTCTAATAGCAGACATAATCTCTGTTTTATTTTTAAAATCTCCAAATAAAGTCTCACCCGCTTCAATAAATGCTTCTTCACAACCAATCCATCATCAAATGGTTTCTTGTGTTTCGCCAATATATGAGATATTTTAAATGACGCGATCGTTGTAGCTTTTGATTGTTTGGCTGGTCTTGTGAACATGGTTTGTTCTTTTTTCAAACAAGTTATCAAATCACGTACTTTTCGTTTTCTTAATTCACTCTGTAACGGAAAATCCTTTTCATAGTTTTTATGAACCGTTTTATGATGCCTCTCTAAGTTCCCACGCTTAGGTATTGCAACTGACGCACGGCAAATGAGACAAATGCACTTATCCTTTACCATACAAAAGAAAAATTTTTCCTCCCAATCGTTATTAAAATGATAAGTTTTACTTTTTTTCGCTGCACTCATTTTGGACTATTTATTAATAAACTTTTTATCGATGTATCGCCTTCAAGTTACTACTCAGACTAACTCCTATTCCTGCAGGCGCAACATTTATATCGGCGCGAACGAAGTCTCGAATGTTCCCGTCAAACACGCCGCCCGAAGTTTCTAGAAAAATCGGCGGGAATCAAAAACGCGGCTTTTCTTTGACAAGTACCGCGCGTTCCTTTGATAAAGCCGCCTTTTGCCGCTAGCAGGGAGTTATTACGATAAAAGAAAGTGATGAGGGGGTTATTCTGGCCTAACTGTGAATCGAATAAATTTTAGTAGTTTATTCATTACATTTTGTTTTAGTTACCTAAAATAAAATCTGTGAATAGTTCTATATCGGAATTTTTTTTTCTCGAGATCGATTCAAAAAGCACTCGCGATCGACTTGTCGATCGCGATCGACCGTTACAGCACCCCTGATCTAGGGTATGTTAGCCTATATTCTTAAGCTTAGCATAATACATTTTAAAATGATGAAAAATAGAATAAAAATTAAAGAAGAACCTTTTTCTTACCTTTTACTTTGTTATTTTTTTTTCAAAATTACGTGCTTAAAATTAAATGGAATGAATTAGAAATAAGAAGCTGAAAATTGAATTTTCCTCATTACAGTATTTGTTAACAAAATTGATAAAATATTTAGCTTCTCTATTTTTGCATTATAAAAATGTAATAACAGGTAAGTAAAAAGGTACTTAAGATGAAAGATATTCTGTCATCGATGTTTTTCCTAGCCACCCTGAACATACAATTCAATACCTTGGACCAGAAAAAATAAAAATCCATTAGAGTTTAAGGAGCCTAGTCATATTTAATAACAACTGTACATAATTAAACATGTATGAAAGAAAACGGAAGAGGGAGGTATAATAATCATATTAAATTTACTTTATTATTATAATTAGATGTGAGAAGTAATTTACCGACTAATGCCTTGCATCGACTCCATACTCTGGTCAAACTTCTTCTTCTTCTATTTCCGATTTAGGCGTAATTTTGGAATCTGTCTTTTTATCAGAAGCGACCTCTTTTGCCAACGAGAAGAGGCTCTGCAGCCTCTAAATTTTGATGTTATGTGGTTAAAAATAACGACTCAACAAACCACGAGATTCATCTGTATCCTCTATCAACCACCAAGTGATACCAACTTTCGAACACTTTACGCCTCTCTTGCAGACACCATCGATCATTTACAAATTAACTATCCAAGTGCCGAAATTGCCACCCTGGGCGACTTTAATTTCGAATTTAAGAAAAATAAATATTAGGTGTGTCTTCATTTGACTTGGGGAATCACTCATTTTAATATATTAAGCCATTTTTAATAACCTCCTATATATAGCCTTAGCCCAAAGTATTGAACTTCTGAGATTTCTCACATCGGCCACGGAAATGACTATAAAACGTAATTTTGAAATGTTTGGTGTCATCAAATAGAGTATCTTTTTAGTGTTCCGTACGGAACACTTATAAGATAACTTCGGTGTCTGTCTATCTGTTTGTCTGTCACACCCGATTTTCTCCGGAACTATTTGTCATAGAAAGTTGAAATTTCGCAATAATATAGGAATTGATGGCCTCATCAGAGCCATGTAGTTTTGAAAGTTAAATTTTGACTTAAGGGGTTAGTTTTGGGGGGTGAAATAGGCTTAAATATTCAAATACTACCGACGAACAAGGTCGTGAAGCTGAATCATTCTCAATCAGTTGAGGCTTAACTCAGCTTATTGACGAACCAACACGGATTCCTGATCGAGACGGGGAATTCGCCAGTCTTCTTGATTTGTTTTTAACCACCAATCCGGACATTTACACGCTCACCGTAAATCCGCCGTTAGGTTCTTCCGACCATAAACTGCTTTCGACATCGAGTATTCTACCAATCAGTGACAGAGATGCGCCTAGGTATGATTTGGCACTACAAATCTGCTAAATGGGAAGAGCTTATGGAATATTTTCGAACTTTCCCTTGAATGACTGCGCCAGGGAGGTCCCCGATGTTATTTTGGCTGGTATGGAAGCTTACATCCCTTTTTCGAAGAAATGCCCCTCCAACGGCAAGCCTTGGTTTGACCGAAAATGCAAAGAAGCTGTTGCTTCTAAACATCTTGCCTACCGACAATGGCGTGAAAATCCCAACATCATACATCGTAAGACCTTTGTTCGTGTCCGGAACAGATGCAAAGGAATTATCGACGAAACCAAGGAGACACACAATCAATGAATTAGAAACAAACTTCTCGCTTGTTCCCAACAATTCCAGGTCCTTTTTGTCAGTCGCTAAGGCAGTTAGCCAGAATTTCACCAAATCCACCATACCACCACTCACACGGCCAGATAATTCCATTACAACGACACCTGTTAAGAAAGCGAACTTGTTGGCTGAACTATTTGTTTCACATTCTACTGTCGATTTCCAAGGAAAAACACCGCCTACTGTTCCCGTATTGCAGTTGAGGATGCCCCATGTTGTCTTCAGACAAAGTATCATAAATCGTATTTTAATGAAGCTAGACACCAAAAAGGCTTCTCGCGCTGACGGAATACCTGCCATAGTTCTCAAAAACTGTGTGAGGGAACTAACACCAGTTTTCTGTAGACTTTTCAACCAATCCTACAGAAAGGGAATATTTCCTTCCTGCTGGAAATGTGCCACAGTTCAGCCGATACCTAAAAAAGGCAAGAAGACCTTACCAAAGAACTACCGACCAGTCGCACTTCTTTCAATAATATCGAAAGTCATGGAAAAGGTTATCAGTCAGCATCTTCTAAAATATCTTGAACGATTCAACATTATTAGTGATCACCAATATGGCTTTCGTAAACATAGATCAACAGGAGATCTTCTGACTTATGTAACACATGTTTGTAACAACGCAGTTGAACACTTTGGAGAATCTCGAGAGGTTGCTCTTGACATATCCATGGCATTCGACCATGTTTGGCACGAAGGACTGTTGGCTAAACTACGCTCTTATGGTATGTCTGAAAAGTTCTGTTTGTGGCTCTCATGTTTCCTCAGAGAGCGTTCTTTACGAGTGGCGGTCGACGGATTTCTTTCTGACACCTTCACTATCAACGCCGGTGTGCCCCAAGGCTCCATACTGTCTCCTACTCTCTTTCTCATTTACATTAACGATCTGCTGAAAAAGACCAGGAATCCAATCTACAGCTTTGCAGATGACAGTACGCTTATCTCTTCATTTACTTTGAACGCTCAGACATCGGCTGCTCAGGTCGTTCAACTTAACAAAGACCTGGAAGAAATTCTATCTTGGGGTGACAGTAACCAAGTGGAATTTAATGCTACAAAAACCCAGGTGGCAGTTTTTTCTAAAAAAGTTAACCTTGCTGAACCCGACATACTTATGTCGGGGCACTCCATTCCCCTAGCATCGTCACTCAATTTGTTGGGCGTTAATTTGGGAGCAAATATGTCCTGGCATGAACATGTTGCAGGCATAGCAAGGAGAGCTCCTCAAAAGTTGGGAATATTATTTCGATCCGAAGGCTTTGTACTCCAGAACAACTGTTAATTTTCTACAAAGCTCAAATTCGACCAACTATGGAATACTGCTTCCATGTTTGAGGCTCCGCTCTCAAACATAAACTGCATTTGTTGGATTCTGTCCAGAGAAGAGCTGTTCGTCTGATTGGAGACTCGGAACTGATCGGCGGCCTTGATTCGCTGGAATATCGAAGAACGGTTGGAGACTTGAGTCTGTTCTACAAGTATTTTCATGGAAAGTGTTCGAAGAATGTAGCCCGCTTAATTTCTCCCAGAGCGGTGCATATTAGAAATACACGTCACGCTGATACTTCACATCCGTTTGAAGTTCAGCTTGTTACTCCGCGTACAACGCTTTTCAAGCAGTCTTATACATGGAGAACATCCTCCCTTTGGAATAATTTGCCCAGCGCTGTGTTTCCCACCAAGTACAATTTACAGCGATTCAAGAACAACGTGAATTGTTTTTTCCGCACACGTGCCGCTCCTGGTGCCCTTTAGGGATTTCCTTGCAGTACGTGTGCTAGACCCATAAAAAAAACTGGAATTTCCCTTTTACAACAGTCATCTTTTTAGTTTTAAAAAAGTATATTACTTGATCTTATCCTGTGTACATAACTTGAAAGATCAACTGTAGATACAATGTCTTTTGAACAGCAACTGCAGGCACTGCCTTTTTTTCCCATTTCAGCTAAAAAAAAAACAACTAAGGCAAAAAAAATTGATTCGATAGATCGAGTTTTAAGATTAAATCACAGTTTCCACGTTTTATTAAAAGTATAACGCCTTTTTGTAGAACCTGAAGAGCAGAAAATAGCCTCTTGGCGTCTGCTTGGTAGTGAGCTTGTAAGAGACCCACAGCTTTTATAGACGATGGAAAATAGTTTGCTGGGTCGATCTGAGTTCATTTGGACATTTCAGTTGAATTTGGCAAGGTTTCTTCAAAGAATAGAGGGATTCGAGAATAAGCCTGAACCAGTGCCCATCCTAATTTTAATAAGATTCCTAGAATATCAGAAATGACTGCAATTTTCAACGACTTTTTTATTCGAAAACTTTAGATCAGTAAACTACGCAACTAACTTCATATTAGTATAATATTGTCTTTGGATGTGTCACATTAAATGTCGTACGTCACCCAGCATCAATCCGATAGTCAAAAGAAACAAGAATGGGGATATTACTGACAATATTCAATGTTTAATCCAAACGGAATTAATAGTTAACATAAATAACCTTTCATTTTTGTCATTACGTTTTTTAATATTTCTGTATGTTTTTTCCATTTCTGTCTTTATACAGTTTTTTTTTGATTTGTAAAACTTGCAAATATTCAAATTCAGACTTTAATTAAGAGACAAAAACAAATGGTTGCTTTGTTTTGCCTGGCCTTTAGTCGGTCGTCCGCAGTTGTTACCATCATAGAACACAGCGTAAGGGACTAATAGAAAATAAAATCTTGACGATTATTGGCAAAGTTAGGCAATTGACACTTTAAATAACCTCTTGAGGCATGTTATTAATGCAAAACTTAATATGGCATTTAGTTTTAAGATATGCAGACATAAAAATTCCAAATCTAATATAAGGTTATGTTTTTTTTTTAATTGCCTCTTCTAAACTAGTTGAAAATTTTAAAACTTCCCGTGTTTTCCATTACTAACCTTCGGGGGAGCATGTTCTCTACCTCTGTTTTCTGATACTGCACTGACTTAGCCGTTACTTGATGGACATCCACAATAACTAGGAATAAGAGTTTAAACAAATGTTTAAGATCACCACTTATATTTATTATTGCTGACAATTGTTTCGACACACTGTGTCTTCTTCTGGAACACGATGTAAATTAACTGAACTGAGTTAATTTACATCGTGCTCCAGAAGAAGACACAGTGCGTTGAAACAATTGTCAGCAACAATAAACATAAGTGGTGATCTTAAATATTTGTTTAAATTCTTATTTCTGTTTTCTGAGTTCTCGTCCAAAATTTAGTTTAATTGTTCGTCTCCCCATTTTTTTTGGTTGACCAGACCATCATAATAATTCTAAGTCCTAAAACTACTGGAACAACTTAACAACTTGCCATATATGCCCGATTATCCCTAAAGTCAAAAAAGACTTTTTTTCTCTGAATCGTGTTTTTTTTAGGCTAAAACATGTAAAAAGGTATTGCCTCAAATATTACTTTTCGTACGACATCGCGTTGATAACTATTTTTTTTAACTTATGTTTACAGTAGGATCAAGCTTTGTAATTCATTCTAAAACTAAAATATAACTTTGAAATAACACATATGAGACGAAAAAATGTAGTAGATGTCGAGAATTAATTTGTAAACAAAATATGTTACACACGATTCACAATTAAAAATATTAATATAAATAGAAACAGTGGAACAAATTCAAAACATGTCCTGGTCTGCGAATACTTTATATTTTCTAACTTCGAAGTTATCTATCATAAAACTTGGTGGTTGCTATTAATGAAGACCAAAAAGTACGCTACGCAGTATCACTCATAATTTCCTTTAAAGGGTTGTTATCTATTCTATTCTATTTTTTGTTTATTTACTAATTTTAAAGGGTAGTCACACAGGTTGCTCCCGACACCTTCGTAAGTGTGACGGTTAATGTCAGCTAAATAGTTGGTCTTCTGACTTAAACTGAAAATATGGTTTGTGACGCCTCTGTGTTTCCTCACTTCCAGGTTTTCTATATATATATATATATATATATATATATATATATATATATATATATATATATATATATATATATATATATATATATATATATATATATATATATATATATATATATATATATATATATATATATATATACATATATATCTGGGTCATTCTTTCTCAGCCGGACTCCCCACCTTCTCCAAAATTAGAAAAAATATCTAAAGGTGCGGATGGTTTTAAATAAAAGCTGCATGTATCCACTTTAGAATTCTCAATGGTAAAAATGAAAAATTTAAGATCATCGCGAGGAACGGCATTGATAGTTGCAAAATTCACTTAAAAATCCTATGTAATTCGCCAACATGATGCGATTTCTTACTAAGATTTTCTGTACAAGCGATTCGATCATGATGTTCTTATGTATTTTTCGACGTAGAAACTGAATCTGTGGTCAAAATTACCCAAGCTCGTTATAATTCGTTCTTAACCTCAAAAAATATGTAAAAATTACGAAAATCTCTTTAAATTAGCAAACTAAAGATGAAAACTTAATATACCCATGTTTTTTGTGTCTCTGAATCTGAATCCGATTTCAGAATAACCTCATCATGGCAGCATTCGTTCCCAACCTTAAAAGAGACCTCAAAAATAGCCATAATCTCTTTGAAATAGCAAAGTTAATTTTATATATATTCAAATCAAGCATAACCTAATAGGGATAGAATAGATGTATTTTCTAATTTTGGAGAAGGTGGGAGTCTGGTAGAGAAACAATGACCCATATATATATATATATATATATATATATATATATATATATATATATATATATATATATATATATATATATATATATATATATATATATATATATATATATATATAAAGACAGAAGTAGTCGAAACTGACTGGTTAAGAAAAAATATGCTCTAAATTTAGTAGTGCAGTATTTATTTAATTATTTATGGTCTTGGGTAGTGAAATATCCTTTTTTGCTCGTCTAGAGCTTTCGAAATTATATGTATTTCTTCTTCAGGACATCAAAGTGATTTTAAATAACAAACAAGCAATCATTAGCACAAAGGGAAATTCCCTAATATACTATTATTCACTACGTAATATTTTAGTTAAAAAGGAAAAACACAATAAGACCAAAAATGGCTGACTCTGGTTCTCTCTGCTTATCCCGTTAGAGAACCAGAACCAGCCATTTTTGGCCTTATTGTGTTTTTCCTTTTTAACTAAAATATTATGTAGTGAATAATAGTATATCAGGGAATTTCCCTTTGTGCTAATGATTGCTTGTTTCTTTGTTATTTAAAACCACTTCGATGTCCTGAAGAAGAAATAAATATAATTTCGAAAGCTCGACTCACAAAAAGGGTTGTTTCACTACCCAAGGCCATAAATAATTAAATGAAGAAATATATATATATATATATATATATATATATATATATATATATATATATATATATATATATATGTTATATATATATATATATATATATATATATATATATATATATATATATGCGAATACCCATGCAAGCGTTTTCAATAAGCGCCTACGTAACGTTAGTAGAATATAGCCAGTATACGAGTATGTCTTCCCTTTTAGAAAAATAAATATTAAATTCGCCCGAATTGTTATTCAAACTGAATGCAATCGGCATCGGCACAATAAATTTTAGAAATAACAAAGTACCAATAAAATGTTAACTACGTTTACCTTCAAACCAGAAATGTTTTTCAAACGACAGGTGTTTTTCAGAAAACAGCCATAAAGTTTTTAGTATCAAAAGAAGATATTAAGTTTATGTGAATAAATTGTTACAATATTAATATTTATCACAACCCTGTCAATTATTATGTAAGATCACAGCAGGAAAAACTTGTTGCAAAGGATCGAAATGTTAAATAATTTCCAAAGGTGTTTTATTACTTCAGTTTTATATGAGCCATATTTTTCGAAGTTACTTGATTTAACGAATACTGATCCAAATTTAAAAATCCCTTGTACATTATTATTTACATTATATTTAGATACTATACTATACATATCTTGCTACATAAACTAGTGCGAAAGCAAGCAGGATATCAAATATTTATTTCAAACGAATAAATTATATATCGTTTATTGCTCTAAGGTAAATTCGCATATGATAAAATCTTATTCAGGAGTTATCTTTAAAAAAGTTCTAAAATATTACGTATCATAATAATATATGTCCAGGCCATATCCTTACAGGCTTGTTAAATCAGTTAATTATGTGTGCAATATCAGATAAGAGAGCTAGAATTAAATGAGTTCGACAGTCTGATTTTGGTAAACTCACACGAGAATTTCATGGTTGGTTTAATATAAAGATTTTACGGAAAAAAAATGCTCGTTTGAGGATATAACGGTTTATGCAAATATTATCAAATTTAAAGATTAAGATACTATAGGGGAAAGGTGAATAAGATGAGACTGGGAGTAAAATGTGGAATACGAGTTACCTTCCAGACAAAACGCGAGATGCCATTGACATGACATAGGGATATTTATGAGATAATGTTTACTAAGAACTAGTAGCGTAGCCAGATTGAAGGAAGACAGATGAATATAAACGGTGTTTAACTGAAATAACCGGTCAAGTGCAAGTTGAACTTGCACAATTAGTGTTCCGTACGTTGATTGCTTTTAAATTAAAAATTTTGTTACGATGGTATAAAATGATCAGTAACTTCACACAACACACACCCCAAATGAGTTTTCAACAAAGTTTGTTTCCAATCTTTACTGAAAACTAATGACCTTGAAATTTTTGTTTTTTTTATATACCAGATAAATTTATTAAAGGTAATGCACTCGTGATAATTTTCGTTCAATCTACAACCCGTGGAGAATATTCCAGAGTTTTTTCAAAATTTTTGATCAGTACTTTTCGAGATAAGGTGGGGGGACGCGATTTTTCGCGATTTTTAAAAAATAATACAAAGTAAAATGTGCACAAATATTACATTATATATATATTTTTTACTCGTGTTTTCACAAGCTTTCATTTGACATCACACTCGATGACCTAGTAAAAAAATTTTTT
Organism: Pachyrhynchus sulphureomaculatus; assembly: GCA_019049505.1. Lineage (NCBI taxonomy): Eukaryota > Metazoa > Arthropoda > Insecta > Coleoptera > Curculionidae > Pachyrhynchus > Pachyrhynchus sulphureomaculatus. The sequence goes on from CM032446.1 coordinate 142,382,868, forward strand.
TTCACTTCCGTATAACTTATGTCTGTTGACCAATTTCTATATTAGTACCAAATTTCAACTTTCTATGTCAAATAGTTTCGGAGAAAATCGGGTGTGACAGACAGACAGACAGACATACAGACGGACAGACAGACAGACACCGACGTGATCTTATAAATGTTCCGTACGGAACACTAAAAAAAAGAAAGAACATTGAACGCGAAGGTCCTTGTAGAGAGAGGAGCGCTAATCGACAATGGGTGACGGGAGAGTTTCTCAAAGAACAAAAAAATCTTTTCGACTGAAATTTTTGTAAGCTTCGCCGTTTCTCAACACAGTAAATATCAATGATGAATGTAAGGATTTCTAGCAAAAAAAAACCTTTCATACAGTGGAACTTTAAAAAGCTTACACACATAAACATCATCATCCCCCCCCCTAGATTATTAAAAATGCCAATAAACGTTTTAAGGCAATTTGTGGTGAATGGAGAAATATTAGTTTTTTATTACTTCTTTTTTTATAATAAATTTACAAACTTTACTTTAGTATTTAGAAATTTGTCTGTTATGTGATTCGAGGCATCAGAGCTAAGATATGAATTAAAAAAATGATTTTGTTAAAGATTAAAAATATATACTACTTTTGTCCTTTTTTAGTAAATTTATTTTTATTAGTCACAAATAATATAAAAGCATCTTCAATGTAGGTAAAATCTATGCAACGTAACAAAAATTAAACATTGATTGATATTCTCTCGTCAGGAGGTAACTATGAGAAACGTCAAGAAAATAACATGTATAAAATTGTTATATCCCATACTTATTTCTGAAGTATTAATTAGGTTTTGTCATCCTCATCGCCGCTTTTACAATTTACAAAACCGGACGAGGAGTAAATTATGACATTACAATTAACTACTGTTCTTAGACTTTTGTTACTTTTCTTAAAAGATGTTACTGGGTTACGAAATTTACAACACAATTATAGGGTTGCCTCTTCAATTTAGTACCCGTTATTTTTTTTAATAATTTATGATTCTTCTACAATTTACTTGTATTTTCTTGTGTTTTCTCATTATTTTCATGGATTTTATATTGTAAATTATATTGATATGCATTGTAACTGCTATTTAATACATCCCATTCAATTTAACTCAGTTTGATATTCTAGAATATCTTCCAATATTCATCGAACATATTTAATAGTTTTGACCACAATCAAGATTCGTTCATCTCATAATTAAAAAAAATTTAACGGTAGTTAAGTAGTATGCACAAGCATTATAGTTTGGATTCCAATTTTTTCCCTGTTTAATGTTCCGTACGGATCACTTATAAGATGACTTCGGTGTCTGTCTGTCACATCCGATTTTCTCGGAAATTATTTTTCATAGAAAGTTAAAATTTGGTAATAATATAGGAATATATATATATATATATATATATATATATATATATATATGTAGTACTTGGACTCATTTTTCTTTGTATTATTTTTAAAAAGTCGCGAAAAATCGCTGTCCCCTCACCTTATCTCGAAAAGTACTTATCAAAAAACTTTGAAAAAATTGTGGAATGCTCCCCACGGGGTGTAGATTGAACGAAATTTATCACGAGTGCATTACCTTTAATAATTTATTTGATATATAAAAAATTTCAAGGTCATCAGTTTTCAGTAAAGATTGGAAACAAACTTTGTTGAAAACTCCTTTGGGGTGTGTTTTGTGAAGTCATTGATCATTTTATACCACCGTAACAAAATTTTTATTTTAAAAGCAACCAACGTACGGAACACTAATTGTGCAAATTCAACTTGCACTTGACCGGTTATTGATATTTCATATCATTATCTTGATGTTTCATGTTGATTACTTGAAATTTCTTCTTCTGATACATACGAAGAGCTATAAAAGTGTTTACAAACATATTAAAGAAATATGAAAGTTCTATCGTTTTATAGCGATTGATAACTATTAAATCCAGCTTACAGCTAAATCGAAATAAACTCAATAAATGACAATACTGACATATATAGGGGGAGGAGGCGATGCCCTTAGTGTCCCTCCACTGTATTTACGAATACCAAAATAATAATAAATCAATTACATATTTTATCTCTTTTATTGTTATTATTATATTTGTAAAAATCATAAAATTAGAAAATTTTTTAAAAATCGGTATGCCCTTAGTGTCCCCCTAATATACCACTGTGTTTACAAATGCCAAAATAATAATAAATCAATTACGTATTTTATCTCTTTTATATGATATATAATTGGTTTATTTATTATATATCATTAGTTACTTGTAAAAGTCATAAAATTACAAAATTTTTAAAAATCGGTATTTATTTGTTCATCCAAAATTTTAGTAAAATGTCGAGTGGTGAGATACGCATTGAAAGAATCAAACACAGTATCAGGTTATTTTATAATTTCCTGAAAACTACATACAAAACTAATTACTGGCGATTTGTCTGAAAAAATAAAGAAATAAATAGTTCGTACTATCGAAATATCGTTTAATAAATAAGAAAGGTAGGAACCAATATTCTTAAATCCTAGGACATGTATTTTAACCTTAGTCACCTAAAAGATTTTAAAGTTATTAAATGCTTGGAAGAAAGGATCTTTGGGTCAAAGTAAAAGAGTCAGATAATTGGCGAATAACCCTGAAGCGGGTATTGAGTCGATGAACCGCAATTTAGTATTGCACAGAAACGGACTTTGAAACTACTGATAAAAATGCTACTACCTATGTTATACAAGGTGTCCAATAAAAAAAGTTTAAATTTCAAATAATTATAGTAAAAAACAAAGTAATACCTGGAAAAAAACCTTTATTATATATAAAACTACAGTGTTTGAGAATTATTTCTTACATATAATGTCAACGTTACGTTGCCGACACTATTTCTAAGCGAGTTGTGAAATTATTAATCAGTGTTCAGAATATTGTTTCTATAATGGCTATCGTTTCCTGCCGTATAATTTTTTTTATTTGATACAACGAGCAAGCATTATTACTGCAAACCTTACTTTTAAAATATTTCCACAACAAAAAATCCATGAGTGTTGCTGGTCAGCTTAATTCTTGTGGAAATAAATTTATTCAGTATAGTAGTAGGTAGACCTATAAAGGACGGCTACCGCGGTTTCTCAGTTAGCTTCTAGCGGCAGCAGCCATAAGACCAAATGAGATTTTGGCGAAACGTTGTGCAAATTCGTTGTTAGACGAACGGATTGAAACCCGGAATTTTACTGTATACATATATATATATATATATATATATATATATATATATATATATATATATATATATATATATATATACATATATATACATACATATATATATATATATATATATATATATATATATATATATATATATATATATATATATATATATATATACAGTGTTGATTTAAAACTTATGTTTCTGTACCTGTTTGTTACAGTATATAAATACCCCAGAAAACGTCTACAGTATATGAGTTGGTCGCTACAGTCTTTAGCTAAAGTATAATCCAGCTGGCACATATAGAGTTTACTTACATATTAGTAGATTAGGTTTTCGGGGTTTTTAAAGTGCATGCTTACTTGGTTTATTATTTTATGCTCAATTCTACTAACCTTTCACCTACCTCGTATCTCTAGGTCTAGGTAAGTAAATCATTATTTTGATACTAATTGCTTAACTGTCTTATAAATAAAATTATAGGGACTTAATTTTGTAATAAATAATAATTGTGGTGATTTATAGTCTGATGATGATTAAAATTGGATTAAATCTAGCACAACTTAGAAAATGAAAAGTTCAAACCTGAATTATACATCAAATAATATTAGTTAAGTAATGAACATTGAAGTAAACGACTGTATTTGAGTGATTATCATCTTTACAGTAACTATTGTTTTTTTATTAAAATCAAGTTAGACTATGGTATATTTTAATATGTTGTTTCTATTTTAGATTAATATATAGTTTTTTCCATTTGTTCATATCGTTATTTTACTTTCTACGCTTTTTAAACCTACCCGTATGTGGTTGTTTTCCATTTGTCCTATATGCTGTCCTATTTAAAAATGTAATACATCTGTCATTTTAAAACCTGATTCAATGACCTTTTTTCTAATAGATTTCTTCTATAAGACACTTGGGTTAATAGAAGTCCAGCTCTGTTAAAAGGGTAACCTCTTCGTGGCGCTCATTCTTATATCAGACGGGTCAGCCTTGCCCTCAGCATCTTGTAGCACCTGTACAAGCGGCCAGTATCTGTTAATCAAGCTAATTTCAGTGGCGGAACCATATTGTTAGACTTACAAAGAAAAGAGTTAGTCGTAAGGAAATATAAATCAGCAGGTATAGATTTAAAGATGCATATTGTTACTTGCATTTGTGAGCATGGTTATTAAGCTCAAACAGCTTTTTTTATCTCAATTCTTCTCTAATTAATCTTAAATCTCATAGGTACAATTTCTTCAAATTCTGTAAGGATGGTAATAAACACTGTTTAAATGTTTCGCGACGAATATCTACAATCATTTGATTGATTTTTTAAATCTTTGACGATAAAACTAACTCACTCAGGCACAACTATATTAAACGTGTATTGTCTACATTTTTAAAAAAAATATTGTTACGAATATATTAGGCTCACTGCTCCATATACATCATCTACACAATTTACATAATTTAAGTAATTAAGGACATCGCGAAAGTGCCAAAACTCTCGGTTGTCTACTGCTTTGCTCCTAGCGCATCAACCATATTACAAAACCGGCAAAAAATCGGCATTCCTCCGAAACCAAAAACATTAAACATGACCTAAAACGTATTATTGCATTTTTTTTTTTTTTTATTGGTCTAGCACACGTGCTGCAGGGAAGTCCCTAAAGCGCTCCAGGAGCGGCACGAGTGCGGAAAAAAGCGATTTACGTTGTTCTTGAATCGCTGTAAATTGTACTCGGTGGGAAACACAGCGCTGGGCAAATTATTCCAAAGGGATGACGTTCTCCATATAAAAGATTGCTTGAAAAGCGTTGTACGCGGAGTAACAAGCTGAACCTCATACGGATGCGAAGCACCAGCGCGACGTGTATTTCTAACATGCACCGCTTTGGGAGGAATTAAGCGGGCTACATCCTTCGAACACTTTCCATGAAAATACTTGTAGAACAGACTCAAGTCGCCAACCGTTCTTCGATGTTCCAGCGAATCAAGGCCGCCGGTCAATTCCGGGTCCCCAATCAGACGGACCGCTCTTCTCTGAACAGAATCCAACAAATGCAGTGTATGTTTGGGAGCGGAGCCCCAAACGTGGGAGCAGTATTCCATAGTTGGTCGAATTTGGCCTTTGTAAATAATTAACAGTTGTTGTGGGGTGTAAAGCTTTCTGGTTCTAAATAATATTCCCAACTTTTGAGAAGCTCTCCTTGCTATGCCTGCAACATGTTCATGCCAAGACATATTTGCTCCCAAACTAACGCCCAACAAATTGAGCGACGATGCTAGGGGAATGGAGTGCCCCGACATAACCATGTCGGGTTCAGCAACGTTAACTTTTTTAAAAAAAAAACTGCCGCTTGGGTTTTTGTAGCGTTAAATTCCACTTGGTTACTGTCACCCCAAGATAGAATTTCTTCCAGGTCTTTGTTAAGTTGAACGACCTCCTGCTGTCTGCGGATATTCGCCTGAGCAGCCGATGTCCGAGCATTCAAGGTGAATGAAGAGACAAGCGTACTGTCATCTGCAAAGCTATAGATTGGATTCCCGGTCTTTTCCAGCAGATCGTTAATGTAAATGAGAAAGAGAGTAGGAGACAGTATGGAGCCCTGGGGCACACCAGCGTTGATAGTGAGGGTGTTAGAAAGAAATCTGTCGACCGCCACTCGTAAAGAACGCTCTCTGAGGAAACATGAGAGCCACAAACAGAACCTTTCAGACATACCATAAGAGCGCAACTTAGCCAACAGTCCATCGTGCCAAACACGGTCGAATGCCTTGGATATGTCAAGAGCAACCGCTCGAGATTCTCCAAAGTGTTCAATTGCGTTGTTCCAAACATGTGTTACATAAGTCAGAAGATCTCCTGTTGATCTATGTTTACGAAAACCATATTGGTGATCGCTAATAATATTGAATCGTTCAAGATATTTTAGAAGATGCTCATTGATAACCTTTTCCATGACTTTCGATATTATTGAAAGCAGTGCAACTAGTCGGTAGTTATTTGGCAAGGTCTTTTTACCTTTTTTAGGTATCGGCTGAACCGTGGCACATTTCCAGCAGGACGGAAATATTCCCTTTCTGTAGGATAGGTTAAAAAGTCTACAGAAAACTGGTGTTAGTTCCCTTGCACAGTTTTTGAGAACTATGGCAGGTATACCATCAGCGCCAGAAGCCTTCTTGGTGTCTAGCTTCATTAAAATACGCTTTATGATGCGCAGTCTGAAGACAACATCGGGCATCTTTGACTGCAATATGGGAATAGTAGGTGGTGTTTTTCCTTGGAAATCGACAGTAGAATGTGAAGCAAAGAGTTCAGCCAACAAGTTCGCTCTCTCAACAGGTGTGGTTACAATGGAATTATCTGGCCGTGTGAGTGGTGGTATGGTGGATTTGGTAAAATTTTGACTAACTTAGCGACTGCCCAAAAGGACCTGGAATTGTTGGGACAAGCGAGAAGTTTGTTTCTAATTCGTTGATTGTGTGCCTCCTTGGTTTCGTCGATAATTCCCTTGCATCTGTTCCGGGCATGAACAAAGATGTTTCGATTTACGGTGTTAGGATTTTCACGCCATTGTCGGTAGGCATAATGTTTAGAAGCAACAGCTTCTTTGCATTTTCGGTCGAACCAAGGCTTGCCGTTGGAGGAGCATTTCTTCGAAAAAGGGATGTAAGCTTCCATACCAGCCAAAATAACACGGAGACCTCCCTGGCGCAGTCAGATGGGTTATCGGATCGAAAACAAACGTCCATCCAAGGGAAAGTTCGAAAGTATTCCATGAGATCTTCCCATTTAGCAGATTTGTAGTGCCAAATCTTGCGCGGCCTAGGCGCCTCTCTGTCACTGATTGCCAGGATACTCGATGTCGAAAGCAGTTTATGGTCGGAAGAACCTAACGGCGGATTTACGGTGACCGTGTAAATCTCCGGATTGGTGGTTAAAAACAGATCAAGAAGACTGGCGAACTCCCCGTCTCGATCAGGGATCCGTGTTGGTTCGTCAATAAGCTGAGTTAAGCCACAACTGATTGAGAATGATTCAGCTTCACGACCTTGTTCGTCGGTAGTATTTGAATATTTGAGCCAGTTGATATTGTGGACATTAAAGTCGCCCAGGATGGCAATTTCGGCACTTGGATAGTTACTTTGTAAATGATCAATGGTGTCTGCAAGAGAAGCGAAAAGTGTTCGAAAATTGGTATCACTTGGTGGTCGATACAGGATACAGATAAACCTTGTGGTTTGTTGAGTCGTTATTTTTAACCACATAACATCAAAGTTTGGGGGCTCCAGAGCTTCTTCTCGTTGATAAGAGAGGTCGCTTCTGACAAAAAGACAGATTCCAAAGTTACGCCTAAATCGGGAATAGAAGTCGTACCCAGGATAAAGATAGTTGACCGTGCTGGTCGATGGACTGACCTTGGTTTCACATAGAGCGAGTACATGAGGTTTATCTGATTGCAGGTGTTGATGCACTGAATTTATGTTCGAGTTTATACCTCGTATGTTGCAAAAATCTATCTTAAAATTATGATGTCTACAAGTCGACGCCTCCGAACCAGCCCCCACCCGGAGATCCGAACGGGGGGCCATTCTATCTCCGGAACTTCTTGCATCCAGGCGCCTCATCATGCTCTTTGGTCCCACAGTAGTTATTGTGGAATTTTCCTGTTCTGTCTGTATCTTTGCCTTCTTTGGCTTTGATCCAGGGGGTGTTATTATTGGGTAGTTTGGGTTCTGACCAGATACTTTTCCAATGATCTGTGAGTTCTTGTTTGTTTGGTGGTTCGGTCACTGCTGTCTGTTTGCTGTGCATAGTTTTCCGGTAGAACTGTGTTTGGCTTCTTCGGAAGAGGTTGTTGGTATCTTTCCTCTCGTTTGGTTCTTTGTATCTACGAAGTCTTGCGGCATATACGGATAATTTTTGTTTCAGAGTATCCAGGATTTCTGGCAGTGTTCTGTCGGGAGACCCGGACTTGATCTTGTTTATACTCTGTGTGACTCGTTTGGACACGTTCCCGTTGATAAACTGGGTAAGGTGTCCTAGATATCTCCTGATGTTGTTGATTTGGTTTTCTATTCTTATTTGCCGTTTGAATTTTGGTTTTGTGCTGTTGGGATTTCTTTGTCGTTGCGGGAGTTTTTGATTAAATACTTCGTCGGTTACGTTTGGGATTGATGGTGGTGGGTCTAGGCGGCGAGTGATTCCCTTCTCAGTGGTTTCTTTGTCACGACTTGTGCTTTTATCAAAGCAACGCATGGTGTGTTCGTTTGTTCCTGTAGTAAAACTCATGCGTTGCCTCGATTTTCCCGCCTTGGTGGGTGTCGGCTTACTCGCCGGCACAACACTTTTGGCAGGTCCATTGTCAGTTGCCCGGTCTTCATCTTTTTGGTCGAGCTGCCATTTCCCGCGACGTCCTCGACCGTTACGTCGCTCGCCCGATGCTTCTTTTATTGGTCTACTGTTGTTTGGGATGTTTTTAGTGTTTTGTGGTGTCAGAAGCTCAAAGTGTCCCGACATTGGGTTGCCTGTTAGTAGAAGGTAAATAGTTTCGGTGTGTTTTCTTGTGCTTATTATCGTTGGCTTGTCCCTAAAAGTTATTTTTGTATCTCTTGTTCTTCGTTGTTTTGAGAAGATATCAAAGTTGCTATTCTGGGTTTCCGAGAGGGCAAGTATCTCTAGGCTCGTTCCATAGGTGCCATTTTTCCTCATATAGTTATAGTAGTTATTGAAGTCTTTCATATCGTCGTCCCCAATTAATGAAAATGTGTTGTTCCGACCAGTTTTGTTGTATATATCTTAGAGCATCCTCTCGGAGTCTTTCATGATGGTTTTGGTGGCCATATAAGTGTAAGCTAACTGCACGGAAAAGGCAATTTCCATCACCTACAATGTTGGATCTGGTAAAACTATCGGGAGTAGTTTCGGCTGAGGCCGTTGGTTGGATCGTTTGTCGTTGTTGTTGTTGTTGTGGTGGTGCTGTAGCTGTTTGTACGACAGGGGTCCGCCTCCTCAGCACCCTGCCATTATCATTAGTATAATTATTATTATTTGACATTGTACAGATTTGGAGTAATACATGATATAAAAAGAAAGTGTCTAAACTTCTCACTTCACACACTGTGCAATTTATTCTAAGCGAAAAAAAATAAAAACTGGCCAAGTGTAAGTCGGACTTGCGTAATTAGTGTTCTGTACGATGATTACTTTTGAAATAAAAATTGTTGTTACCCTAACTGAGTTTTCAACAAAGTTTGTTTCTGATCTTTGTTCAAAACTGATGACCTTTCAATTTTTGTTTTTTTTTTTATTCCAGATAAATTATCATAAGTAATGCACTCGTGGTAATTTTCGCTCAGTCTGCACCGTGTGGAGAATATTCTAGAATTTTTTCAAAGTTTTTTGGTTAGTTCTTTTCGAGATAAGGAGGAGGGACAGCTATTTTAGGCAATTTTTTAAAAATAATACAATGAAAAGTGTGCGCAAGTATTACAACATATATATTTTTGAACTCGTGGTTTTGCAAGCTTTGATTGACACCCCACTCCAATTACCTTATGGAACACTAATAAATTTAGAAAATGCGAGTAAATTACAAATTGTTTGATATGCTAAAAATAGAATGTGTTTTTTTTGTGAAGAACGGTGAGTAGCTTTCGACATGTTACAAACACTCGCTCGAACGTATATGAGTGCCAACTACACCAATCAACTTAGCTCTTTCCATCTTAAGCGTTTGAACTAGAGTCACTTTGCCAAGTCCCCATAAATATGTTGCGGTAATTTTTCCTAAAAAAAGAATCTATCAAGAACTTTACATGGGCATAGTTTGTGAGTTATCATTTTCTAGCTCGCCTGCAGGAGCGATTTTAAGAGGTAAGTAAGTTTCTCTAAAAATACAATCAATTTTCTTACTGTTTATAGAAATCTAATATATTATCTCACTCTAAGTCGAGGATTTACTGTAAAAAATTGAGGCTAATATCTTTAGCTATCGAAAGCATTAAAAAAAAATTGCGCATAGTTGCGCATTTAACAAATTGTATCTTTTTACAAGGGAATTACATCAATAACTTGAAACGATTTATTCAAAATTTGGGTTCTAAACAATAACGACTGAATGTTCGAATGCCTGAACCTGAACTTTAAAATCTAAGCACAAGTTTACTTTCAGAAATTACTCTAAAAGTTATTAATTCTAAAAGTAGGACTTGTTCCTTAAAACTTTAAATGAAATAAGAAAAAGTAGTCAGACATGGGGGTCGGGAGAGCGGTTCCTTAGTCATTATTACTCCTAGCTGGCAGAGGAAGAATTATTTGTAACTGCTTCTGGTACGTCGAAACAGGATAGATCTCAAAAGCATTTTGCTTAGTGTGGCACGCAAGAAAAACGGCTAGTTCCCCAGTCAACTACTGCCAAAAAAAGGTTTGTTACTAGTGAAATCACCGTAAAATCAGAAGGGATAAAGGAGCCCGTAGTATTAGCTGAAGATTTCTGTGGGGCATTTCATGCGTTCTATCGATCGGCCTATTTTTAGAGGAAGCGCGAGAAATAAGGAATAAAAACAACAGGCAATACAGAACTCCTTTGCGAGAAAAATATGAAGATCGGGATCGAATAATGATACGATGGATTGAAAAGTTCGCAGCCTAGTCAAGAAAATAAAATAAAATACGTACAAAAATATTTTTATTTTTCGACGTAATCTCCACCTAGCTTTATGCACTTCTTCCACCTGCTTTTCAAAGCTTCCACACCTATTTAAAAAAAAGATTCCTCACGGTCTTCAAACTGGTCAACTGCAGCTTCGACTTCTTCATTTGATGAAAATTTCTGGCCGCCAAGGTGTTTTTTTTAGGTTTGGAAACAGATGAAAGTCCGAAGGTGCCAAATCAGGAGAAGAAGCCGGACGGGGCAGCAATTCGAAACCACAATCACTAATTTGAGCCATAGACTCAACAGACGTGTGAACGCGAGCGTTGTCTTGATGGAACAAAACTCAGTAATCCTGGGCGTTTCTCTTTAATTTTTTGACGTAAACGACGCAGAAGGGTGCAAAGTCCAGTTTATTGTTTCGCCTTTTGGAAGGTAGTCCACCATAATAATACCTTCAGCATCCCAAAAAACTGACGCCATCACTTTTCCAGCAGACAGAATTGCCTTCGCTTTCTTTGGGGTTGGTTCACCAGATTTTTTCCACTGCTTGGATTGTTGTTTTGACTCTGGAGTATAGTGGTGAACCCAGCTCTCGTCCGTTGTCACAAACCTGTTACGAAAATCTTGCCGATCAGCCTCAAACATCTCCAAACAGTCGCGAGAAATCGTGAGTGGAATTCGTTTTTGTTCAACTGAAAGCAATCTGGGCATCCACCTATCGGAAACCTTAGAAAATCCGAGTTCGTTGGCAATGATGTTTTGTGTTCGTTTATACGAGATGCCTATAGTGTCTGCAATCTCCCTGATAGTTAATCTACGGTCTTTCGATATGAGATCACACACTTTGCCGATGTTTTCTTCAGTCGTAGACGGCCGGAGCGAGGGTCATCTTCGATGCTCTTTCATCCACGTTTAAATTCTGCAACCCATTTTTTCACAGTGGTATATGACGGAGCAGATTCCCCTATCTTTGTTTTCATATCATCGTGGATCTCCTTTGGTGTTAATCTTTTTTTAAACAGGTACTTGATGACCGCCCCTTGTTAAATTTTTTCCATTTTTCCAAAAACGCTGCACTTGGTCTCACTAAACTCGCTCTAACCTAAAAACCACAAATTCTACAACAACAAATTTTACACTACGACAACCAAAGAAAGTATAAACTTATTGAGGGTACTATAATAAAAATATTATAATTATTTTTTGGTGAGGCCGCGAACGTTTCGATCCATCCTCGTATATTAAAGGCCGGGTTATTGGATTTCAATGATTTCATCTATTTTACTCATCAATGCTATTGCATAATTTATGGTGTCGTTAAAGTTCATCATTAAAGTATTATTTAGATGAATTTGATGTTACATAGGGTGGGCAAAACCTTTCGTTATCGATGTCTCAGCAACTATTAATTTAAGGTGTACGAAAATATATACAAAAATTCTCCAAAAAATAAAAATATTTACTAAATTATATATCATTACCTTAAAAATTTGATTTCCGGTTGAACCAGAAGTCATATTTTTTGACATCAATCATTAATACTTCTAATATAGGCACAAATAACGGCATTATTTTGTTTATATCTTTAACTCCTCGATATACGACAACTTGTCTTCCTTCCTTCCATTCTAATAAGGAAATTATAAACCTGTACCATAATTATTGTCCAGTCACATTAGGGGTTTCACCTCGGAATGGGAGACAATAAGCTGTAAACTTGTATAAACCTATATTTTGGCATTCTAAAAGTTGTCTCAAAAGTCTAATAAAATATCGTGTCCGCGTCTAAAGATATTCAAGGTCAGAAAAATCGGTTTTTCGCAAATATCTCGCTTCCTATGATTTCAATGATATTTGCATCAAAGATAAGATTCCTAATTGTGAGAAAAGTGGAATTTATGAAATTAGTTGTAATGATTGTGACAAAAATTATGTTGGGCAAACTAAAAGGTCAATTAAAACAAGATTTAAAGAACACTTAGCACACTTAAAATACAATATAACAGAAAAGTCTAGCATTGCCGAACATGCTCTTGAAGCTGATCATACTGTAACATTAGATAATCTAAGATTAATAAAAAAAAATATATCTGATAGGAGATTGTTGAACGCATACGAAAGTATGGAAATCATAAAATGTAAAAGTAGTTTAAATAAAGATAGAGGGCCTATTCCTTATAGTCCTCTCTACTGGTTACTTGACCGGAACTGATGGCCTTGCCTATGTCATTAGTTCCGCTTGAGTAATTCAAGGGTTGGGCTAAGTATAAATAGGATAGGTTTGTAGTTTAGCTTTAGTCAATCATCGTTCCTGATGAAGCTAACATGGTTAGCGAAACGCGCGTCGAGTTCAAAAACAAAGTGTTTGGTGTAGTGGTGATATATACTGAGTAGTATCATTGTGCCAAAGATTCCACATTCCCAACTTAGTCTGTTTGTGACCATTTGATGATACCAAATGAATATGTGAGTATAGGTATAGCGAACGTGTTTATGGCTTTAGTGAGATATTTGGAGTTGAGTTTTATTTGTAAAAGTTTCGTGAGTCTGTTTTTGAATTAGGTTCTGAGCTCTGTTTTGATGTGAGTGTGGTTGAGTTTGGAGCTTTGTTGGAAGTCTTGATATTTGTACATTTCTTTGTCGAGCATGTTATCGAGGGTTTCGTTGTTGATGGTTTCTGTCTCATGCTGGCCCTTCCATTGGCCTTTGTTGATGTGGAGTACTTTGCATTTACTTATTCCAAATTCCATATTGATATCTAAGGTGAATATTTCTGTGATTTTGAGGAGTTCTTTCAGCTGTGTTTTTGTGGCAGCGTAGAGATTTATGTTATCCATATATAGGAGGTCGTTTATTTTATGTTGATTCATTTTCTGGTGTCTGATGTTAAAGCCATGCTCTGTTCTGTTTAGTGTATTTGAGAGTAGATTGAGACAGAAGCAAAACCATAAAGCACTGAGCGAGTCTCCCTGAAATATACCCCGTCTGATGTACAGCTCTTCTGTTTGGATGCGTTCGGTTTGTGTTTCTAGGCATATTTTGGTTTTCCATGTTTTCATAATTTGCGCGAAAAATTGTCTGAGGTTTTGGTTGATTTTGTAGACTTCTAGGGCTCTGATTAACCAGCGGTGGAATATGGAGTCGAAGGCTTTTTTTTATAGTCTATGCAACCGATGTGACGGTTTCTGTGTTCTTTTCTAGTTTGTCCCATAATCGCGCTATCTATGAACAGCTGTTTTTTGCATCCTCGGCTATTTTTCTTGCATCCCTTCTGCTCTTCTGTGAGAATATTGCTGTCTGTCTGTTATTGTATTTTCTTGGAAATTGTGGCTGTGATGATCTTGTATAGGGTTGGAGGACAGGTGATAGGTCGGTAGTTTGACTGGTTTGTGGTGTCTGAGCTTCTGGGTTTGACGTATGTTATTCCTTGTGTAAGGAAAGTGGGGAATATGTGTGGTTGTAGAATGGCTTTGTTGATTTGCTCTGTGAGTGTTTCTTGTGTGGTGGTAAACTGTTTGTACCAGAAGTTTTGTATTTAGTCTATTCCAGGGCATTTCCAGTTGTGGGTGTGTTTGATTGTTTTTGTAATTTCTTGTGTAATAAATGTGGAACTTTCTTGTTCTGTCAAATGTTTATGGGGGTGTTATTAATGTGTAGTTTGGGTTCTGACCAAATACTTTTCCAATAAGCTGTAAGTTCTTGTTTGTTCGGTGATTCAGTCACTGCTGTCTGTTCGTTGTACATAGTTTTTTCGGTAGAACTGTTTTTCGCTTCTTCGGAAGAGGTATATTATATATATATATATATATATATATATATATATATATATATATATATATATATATATATATATATTAGATTACACAACCAAAATCGAACAAACAGTGTTAAGGGTGTGAATGGTGCATACTGGCACATTCAAAGACTGCAAACGTGCTGCATAGCATGAAAAACCTTACCATATGTGTACTTAACCGTTTGTACAATTTTAAGATTGTACTTATCTTCTGTATTGTTTTTGTATATAGTACAGAGTATGAAGAATCTCTAAGAAGAAAACTATTGACACAAAAAACAGAAGAAAGCATTGAAAATAAATGGAGCGAACTGAAAAGATGCGTAAGAGAAGCAACTCAAGAAAGCATAGGGATAAAAAGAAACCACAAATTGAAAGAATGGTTTAATGAAACATGTAAAAGAATGGCAAACAAAAGAATAAATGCCAGGATGAAATTGAAAACAAATAATATTGAGGACAGACAGAAATATGAAAGTATTAGGAAGGAATGTAACAAAGTAATTAGAAGAACAAAAAGAGAATGGATAAATGAACAAATTGGAGAAATAGAAACAGAAGGTCGAAATGTTAACACAAAACAGTTTTACAATAAGATCAAAATACAGAACAGAACTTATAAAGGAAAAGTCAGAGGAGTGAAAAAGAGAGAGGGAGAAATAAGGAACATTTCAAGCACTATAGGAAGAATACATAACCGAAGAAAACGAGCAAGAAGAAAATGAAATAGAAACGACTTTAGAACCAACAAGAAATGAAATAAAAGAAATGATACTAAGAAGTAAGAACGGAAAAAAGCCAGGCAGAGACGGGATAAATTGTTCAAATACGGTGGAGAAGAACTCTGTGAAAGCATGTAGGTACTAATTAAGCAGATATGGAAAGAAGAACGCATGCCACATGATTGGAAAGGAGGTAAAATTGTAATAATACACAAGAAAGGCGACCAACGAGTATGCGAAAAGTATCGAGGAATTACCCTGCTCAACACCGCCTACAAGATTTTGACAACGATGATACACGAAAAACTAAAATATGTAATAAAACATGTAATAGGACAATACCAATGCGGATTTACACAAGGAAAATCTATGGTAGATGCAATACATGTGGTCAAACAAGCATTGGAAAGAGCACAACAACATGCGCTAAACTTGGAATTGTTGTTCACTTACTTTAAGCAAGCATTTGACTCGGTTAAGAGAACTGGATTAAATACAGTGCTAAAAGAACTAGGAGTACCGAGCAAGATAAGACGACTATGTATGATGACACTGAAAGAGACATTCGCCAATGTCAAAACACAGAAAGGAAGAACACAAGATTTCGAAATTAATAAAGGAGTTAGACAGACATTATCGGCAACGTTATTCAGTCTAACACTACAATATGTACTAAGGAATATAAATCAGGGTTCAATACGAACAAGAGGCAGCCAAGTAGTGGCATATGCGGACGATGTAGTAATTATTGCAAAGAATCATAAAATAAAGTTGGTTGAAGATAAATGAAGAGAAAACCAAAATAATGAAAAATGGAAAACAAAATGTTCAGGAAATGGAAACGATTAGAATAAACGAGTATACTTTCGAAAGAGTAGAGAAGATTAAATATTTGGGAGTGACGCTGTATTGGGATGGGAACAAGGAAATGGAAGTAAAGGAAAGATTAATAATAACGAAAAAGTTGTTCCATAGCAATAAGAAATTATTAAGTAGTAAGATAATAGGAAGACACAGTAAGATGAGGATATACAAGACAATAATACTCCCGAAACTAATGTATGCTACCGAAGTTATAAGCATAACAAAGAAACAAGAGGAAGACATGAGAAGAATTGAACGAAGGATATTAAGAGCGATGCTAGGGCCAATAAGAATATGTGAAGGAGTTTACAGAAGGAGGACTAACCAAGAAAGTTTGGAAGAAGTGGAGGAGGACATAGTCAAAAAAATAAAACAGAAGAGATTTAATTGGCTAGGGCGCATATGGAGAGCAGTCCCAGGGGAACCAATATATGAAATACTTCAATGGGAACCGGGACGTAGGAGAGGTAGACCGAGAATAGGATGGCTGCAGCAAGTCAGGGAAGACATGGAGGCGGCAGGGATTACGAACTGGAAGGAGAAGACGTCTAACAGAAAACTTTGAAAACACCTAAGCAGAGAAATATAACAACAAGGAAAACGGGTCTGATCAACCCATAAACTAGATCTAGAGAACCCAAAGGGCCACCCCAAGAGGGGTGTTTTCAGGCCATTTATTTATTTATATATATATATATATATATATATATATATATATATATATATATATATATATATATATATTGTAGCTTATGAAAAGGTGTTTAATTGCGCCCCACGTACACTGCGTCATTTTGTAAGATGTGAAAAAGTGTTCTCAGTTTGAGGCATCTTTTTTTTTTTTGTACCCTGTGAGAAGTTGTTTGTCCCACGCTTGAGCGCAATTTTGTAACATTGGAACTTACCCGCTTTAATTTCTGCTACTGAATTGAGTGAACCCTGATTTTAAAAGAACTAAAGAAATTAAACACACACTAGCTCAGTTTTCCTTGGTGGAGAGATATGGGTAAGAGATAATTTTCTTACGTCTTTTTGGAATTAATTTCTATTTTTTAAAAGGCTTTAGCTGTACAAAATTTTGGGCACCATCCATTTTAAAATAGAAAGGATCTAACTTCAGCTAATAAAATGGAAAAATGCTGAAGGGTTTTATGGGTATTACAAAAAAGAATTAGTCTAGTACAACTTATCCTGAAAAGAAAAATAAGTATTCAGTGAGACACTAGCTTTAATCAACTAAAAGAAAATTTATTCATGTTTTTAAAATAAAAAGTTCTAACCTTACAGTTTTACCAAAAAAAAATTCTAGCCTATCTAGTAGTTGTTACATTTAAATTTTAAACTATTATAACCCCCGAAGACGAAAAGTCGTGCTTTACACTTCACTTTTTAGTCTGTTTTAAATTGTAGTTAAGGCACTACTCCGGGATAAGTCTATTGAAGGAAGTTTTGTTGACTTACTGTTCTTATTCCTGTTTTGATGGACTACGCCCGATTTCACACTTTTTCTTAGCAAACACTTAGAAAGCCCACTACGGCTTTTAGTTAAGACACTGGTGCTTTTACTTAGCGGCTCTGATGAAAATTAGCCTACTTCGGCTAGATGGAAAATAGCCTCTCGGCTAGACGGTACTGCCTGGCTGCGGCTAGATGGAAAACAGCCTCGATTCAAGCTCTGCGGAGCCTTAAATAATCGTGCGACTTTTGCCTGTAATATCACGACGCTCCAATCAAAACTGCCGATCAAACATTTCACCAATCGCGGCGTAGCGAGAGGTTCGGTCAGGAACCCGCACAACACAGTATGTACCGAACGTCTTGGAATCTCTGTTTAATATACCGTTCGATACAAAAATGAAAATAAGTACAATTTGAAATGGAAAAATCAGTAACATTACATGGTCTTAAAATCTAGGAAAAAATGAATGTTACATTTACCCCCTTCCAAAAAGAAATAGACTACACTAGTCTATTAAACTTAGGCTACTTATGAAAAGGTACAAAGTGGTACACTATCACTTAATACTACGGTCAGAACTTAAAACAAAATTACAAACTCGGACCTTACTACTAGACTTAATTCAATTAAGCACTAATATTAAGTACAATGAAAACCAAATGAAAATCTTTGCATGTACACAAAAATCTTATAACTAGACTTAACTTAATTAAGCACTAAGGTTGAGTACATCAAAAAGTAAATAAAAATCCTTGCATGAACATAGGAAATACCTTTCCAAAATAACAATCGCGGTCTTCTTATATAAAAGAATCAGCTCTGTTATTGTTACCAAAACAAAAAATATAACTTTGTCTAGACTCTTGTCTAAATCAAAAAAAGTGAACTGAAATAAAATATGAACACCCCCCTTAAAATATTTTAAGGATTGTCTGAAAATTTTTTATTTCAGCAAAAGAAATTTATAAAAATTCTTAAATAAAGAAAAAAAAATAAAAAAATGATTCTAGTGCAAACACTTACACTAAAAAGAAAAAGTCTTGTCAGACCATTTAGCACTAGGCCAAAAAAAAAAAAAAAATATCTGGATAAATATCCAGACAAACGCTCGGGAAAAATCGCCATCCATGCTCTAGCTCATCGCTAAGAGAACATTCTAAATCTAGTATCACTACTAGTCGCACTCGGAAAATAATCGCACTCTATCGCGCAATGTCGACGTCCTAAGACATCTAGACATGCTAAAATCGCCAGGGAAAACGCTACATCGCGCAATGTCGACGTCCTGAGACATCCAGACATGCAAAAATCGCCAGAAAACACGTCAGCTCATCGCCAACAAAACACTCTGGTATATCGCCAGAAAAAAACCTCGGCTCCTCGCCAAGAAAACACTCTGGTATATCGCCAGAAAAAACCTCGGCTCCTCGCCAAGAAAACACTCTGGTATATCGCCAGAAAAAACCTCGGCTCCTCGCCAAGAAAACACTCTGTAAATAGTCCTCGACTACACAAAGTCTGCGTTCTAAAAGAACAATCTCGCCATTAACATAGTGAGCAGCTATAAAAGCTAACAATACCACTATAGGCACAGTGAATAGCTATAAAAGCTAAAATTCACTCTAAACACAGTGAATAGCTATAAAAGCTAAAATTCACTAAACTGAATGATCCTGCTTCAAAAAGCAATGTTCACTAAGAACAGAATGATTAGTCCACGCGCAACTAACATTCAAGGAAACATTCCCAACATAACTATATGAGACAGCAAGTCTCGAAATAGGACCTCCCTAAAGTCATAATCCTATATATGGGAGTCCATAAGCAAAACGACTCAAAATCTCGCATTTTGAGCACATGCCCTCAGGCAACCAACATACACCGAAATATGTACAGAAATATATACAGAAATATATACAGAAATATATACAGAAGTACATTCAGGAGTTCAAATCCCAAACTCTTGGTTACGATAACTCCATACTGAGCTTGGTGAAAGTTCTTAGCAAAAGCTAATCAAATCTTCGGCACATCGCACCAAAGTGGCCAATCTGCCTAGAAACATGGCCAGAAAAAAAACGCCCTCCGTCATTCTTCAGGGTGGCTACACAGAGATATAAAACTTAACCAGCATTGCGCTTCTTCAAGTTGCATGAAGAACCCTCGGGTACTGGTCTCGCTCTAGAACAACAACGAAAAACATTCAATTCATCCCACATAACAGGAGATAAACACCTCACCACGATATACTGAATGGTGGAGACAATAAAATACGGAAATGGTGACCCTGGAGTCCACCAACAAAAGGGAGTAGATTATAGCATCCACTAAACTAAAACGGTGTCTACCACACCATCATAAGTCAAAAAAATTTAATCAATAGGGTGTTCCGAAACACACTACTGCCAACAGCCTGTCACCACTAATAGGCTAATTGGAGCTGAGGTCGACTACAGTAGTTAGGCTCTCCTTTGGTTCAAATAGAAATAACCATTGGGTAACAAAACCCCTAAAGATCCCAAAGGTCAAACGTTCACCCTCCATAGACTACCCTTCCAATCAGTCTGTTCCTCAGGAAGACTAACTCCCTGCCAAACGTCGTAACGGCATCTGTTAGCACCCGGTGCATCACAGCCTGTAAAAACAGATAACTCATGGGATACAACCTAAAAGGTTTACAAGGTTGACTTAACCAAGCTTCTTACGAAATTTTAAAAAAACGAAAATGAGCTTAAAAAGCTACATGAAGCAAAAATTTCTCAAATTTTTGGTGGCAACGCAACAAAACTGTTGAAGACGACAAGAGCTTTTCCAGCTTAATCAGAAACAAGAAGAAAACATCGTTGACAGCTAAAATATTCGATCATGGTGTTAATCGTCTCCCTAGACAATAGCCTCTAGAAGAAACTGCTACAGGTATCAGGCATAACCGTTTTCTGTCAGCCCAAACTTCTAGATTACCTCTCGGAAATCTAAAAATCCGGTTAGGAATCTTCCTTCACTGCGCTTAGCCTCCCTTGACAAGGTTCTCATCTCGGTATCAGATTTTGATCACTTCTTTGTGAAACGACTGTCTTACTCTGCTCTCATCTCCTGTAAATGATCAGCCTTTAGTTCTCCTGCAGGACTTCAATTTCCTATCAATCCGATAGTATACCGAAAAAACTCATCAGACGCCTATGAGTCTATGCAAAAAAAATTTTTAAAAAAATTAGTGACTCAAAGGTAACGTTTAAACGGCTCTGAAAAAAAAGAAAATACCCTCAGTTTGTCAATTCAGAAGAAGATCTAAATCAAAATAATCCAAGTCTTAGACTTACTGGATAAACCAAAATCAATTTACTCTTAATTGCACCCAACATATACCATTAAGGTAATAAAAATACACCCACTCGGGTAACAAACTTTGAAATTGCTCATAAAAAAAATTTTTGACTCAACATCATACTACACGAGCTACATCTTGCGCTTGTCCTAACTCAAGATCACCTTGGATTGCCTCTAATCAAAATTTCGCTTCCAAGTGTCAAGAACTGGATATTATTTGGGGTCATAAGCAAATCAAATCCCGCGACCACCGACATACCAGTCTTATGATATATCCTGAGTGTGACTCCTTCGCAAGCTCGCAAAACTGAGTCGATGCTAAACATCAACCACAATCAACCTAAGTTTGGATATGATCAGTACCCAAAACCTTAGCAATAAACAATAAAAGTAAGCTATTCTCTGCTCAACTTTTATAACAGTCAAAAAAAACGAGGTCATCACCTCTACAGAGCAACATCAAAAAAAATAAATTAAAGCAATTAAGATAATGTAAGTATAAATTATTCTTCTTCTGACAAACTTTCACTAGGGCTAGGTCCGTTGAATGGTTTTAAGTCTTTAATATGCCATCGTCCTATTTTAGTCCCATCTAAATTAACTAAACCATAAACTAAATCTGAAATCTTTTCTCTAATCACGCAATGCACATACTTAGGTACCAACTTAGATGTGAATTTATCAGCTGCACTGGAAAGAATTTTATTTTTTCGCCAAACGTGATCACCTATTTTAAAGGCAAAATCCCTTTTTCTAAGGTTGTAAGACTTACTGTTCCGTTCATAAGCCTTATGTATCTTACTACGCACGTCGGTGAAAATCTTTTAAACTCTTTAAATTTTCGGCGTACGCACCCCTGTTACCCGGAATTATTTCGCTGTCAACATTGACATCCAAATCTAAATTTTTATAATACGATCCAGATAGAGGTATATGTCTGCCGTAAACTAAGAAAGACGGTGTAAACCCTGTTACTTCGTTTCTTGCGGTGTACACGGGATTAAAACGGATGTTAAAACTATATGTCCCACTTAAGCTCTTAAAACACACAGAAGTAAACTGAGTACCGTTATCGCATATCGAAAGCGATGAAACTCCGTGGATTAGAAAAATATCGTTTTCTAAAATTTTCAAAAAGCATTCGGCTTTAGAGCTTTTCAAAGGAAATAACACGGTATACTTTGTTAACCAGCAAGAAATTACGAAAAGTCATCTATTTCCTTGTTTTGAACGTGGAAATGGGCCTACTAGATCAGCGGCTATGACTTGGAAAGGGTAATTAACCGTTTTCTCTTTTCCCATCAGTCCCATAGGTAGTGTATTTGGAGATTTCTGCGCTCCACATACTTCACAAGTCCTCACAAACTTTACGATGTCAAAACGCATTTTTGGCCAATAATACTGTTCCTGAACCCTGTGAAGAGTTTTATAAAAGTCAAAATGACCAGAAGTAGGAGGAGTGTGACACATGTCTATAACTTCCTCTCTCTGTGGTTTAGGAACTAGTATTTTCCACTCGGGTACATTAACTTTTAAAGGCAACTGGTTTGGGATAAATTTGTACACGAAATCATTTTCCACCTTCCACTGCGGAAAATTTTGAGGAAATTCTTTAATTTGCTGCCGTAAATTGTCGTACCATGGATCAATGCGATCTACATCAACTGTATCAATTCTTACGCCAAACTGTGCATTAAGACTGTTTTCGTCCGCTGTATGATCTGGGATTCTTGACAAAGCGTCAGGAATAACATTGTGGACTCCTTTTCTATGAATTAAAGTAAATGTGTGTTGTCTCAGCCTAATCGCCCAACGCGCTAGTTTGCCACTAGGGTTTTTAATAGAATTAAGCCACAATAAACTATAATGATCTGTTATGACCGTGAAAGGAACACCTTCGATGTAAGGTCGAAACTTTTCGATGTTAAAGAGTACGGCTAAACATTCTTTTTCAACAACCGAATAGTTACGTTCAGCCTTTGATAAAGTTCTACTGGCATACGCTATCACTCTTTCCTCACCATTGATTTTCTGTGTTAGGACGCCCCCTAAACCGGTATTAGAAGCATCACTAGAAATATAAAACTGTTGGGAAAAGTCTGGTTGGGATAAAATGGGAGCTGAAACCAATAGCTCTTTAATCTTTATAAAAGATTCTTCGGCTGCCTTAGTCCAATCTATCGATTGTCCTTTTTTTCGTCCTTTCAAAAGATCATTAATAGGCGACAACAAGGTAGAAAAATTCTCGATAAAACGTCTATACCATGAACACATTCCTACGAAGCGCTTAACTTCCGTAGTATTTGTAGGTCTCGCATAATTAACCATGCTTGCTACTTTATCCGGATCGGTACGCAAGGAATTTGAGCCTACAATATAGCCTAAAAACTTTAGAGAAGTTTTTAAAAAAAAATCACATTTGCTCCAATTTATCGTCAGTCCGGCCTCTTTCAATTTATTTTTTACTTCTTTAAGTAAGCGTATATGCGATTCGAAGTCTTCCGATGTTACTAAAATATCATCGAGATAGGTAAAAATATGTGGCTCATATTTCGGACCAAATATAGCGTCCACTAAACGTTGCTGAGTTTGAGCAGCGTTCTTTAGACCAAACGGCATGGTGACGAACTGAAATAGACCTCGGCCTACTACTGCAAAAGCGGTCTTTTTCTTAGAGGATTTGTCCAAAGGAATTTGCCAGAAAGCCTTTCTAAGGTCTATCGAAGATACATACTTAGCATTCCTGAGTGATGTCAAAATTCTGTCGATGTTCGGTAATGGATAGTTATCAAATTTGCTGACCTCGTTGAGCTTTCTACCGTCAAAGCATAGACGATTTCACTCCGAGTTTCAACATTTCGTCTAACTCCTTATTCAATACTTTTGACATGTTCGGAGACATGGCGATGGGCCCTGTCTTTACAGGACTGGCATTAGCCGTATCTATAGACATGGTGATTTTATTCGTTCGGCCTAACCTATCTTTACTACTTATTTCTTTGAAAGAGCTTATTACGTTTTCTGCGTTTAAGCGTTCCGTCCGCGAGAGATCATCTAGGGTACATAGACGCGAGAAAAGGTTTTCTAAAGGACTTTCTGAATAACAATCTTTAAAACTTGTATGATAATTGACTTCTAGGGACTGTGGATACCACGAATTATTCTTTAAAATTTACAAAAATTCCGAATTTTTGTGCAAAATCACATCCTAAAACCAAAGTATGTGATAGAGAAGGTACTACTAGAACAGAGATTACTTAACAATGACCATTGCAGACTAGCGGCAACTCAACCGTACCTAAAGCTTTTAGACGGCTGCCATCTGCAGTGGTAACACTTCTATTTTTGACATGGCATATTTTTATACTTAAACGACTTAAAATTTTAATACCATTCTGACCTATAACGGAGGCATTTGCACCAGAGTCAAATAAAGCCGAGAAATGGGCACCTAATAGATTTATCTCGATATGCGGTCTGTTATCTGAATATTTATGCACGAATAAAGGAGACATGTGACCATTTGGAGAAGCAGGAGTTTTAACTTGAGGAGAATTTTTATTAGACTTAAAAAAATCAGAAACTTTTTGTAACCATTTAGTCCAATCTGATCTATTGGAATATTTCTTTACTTAAGATCCTCATTAGAATCTTTTCTTTTATCCGCGACCGGACGTTCTGAGAAAGTACGACGGATTTTCAGTTCATAGTCTAACTCATATTCCAGTAGGTGATTGACTTTAAAATCGAAGGCTTCCATGATAAATGTATAAAATTTAAAAGAATTGTTTAAAAAATCGTAAAAATATTTCTCCTGTGCTCCCAATAGTCTAAATAAAATCATGTAAAAACAACTAAAATATGTAAAGGCACTTAAAATATGTAAACTTCTTTACCAAACATTAAAAAAAATCTTCAACAATTTCAAAAAAAAATTTCTAAGTATTGCCTTCTATTAAAATTCTTTTATCAAATATGTTAAGAATTTCCAACAAAAAATCTCCAAATATCGTTTCGTATCAGCAAAGTATTTATAATATTCATGCAAAATATAGGTGAGAAAAAAACGTACCGTTTTTTTTTCCTCGGCTATCCGCAAAATAAACAGTGTAAAATTAAAGTCGACCAGCACATCTGCTAATCTGAACTATAAAGCTAGCTTTTAAGAAAAAAGTAGGAATCGCTTATCTTAGAGTCAACAACAAAATTCAAATATCTAACTCATATCATCAGATAAATTGAAATAAAAAAATTCTACAAATTTCCTGCTTTTGTCTTACTGCTATAGTGTAGTTTCGTTTAATAAGTATTATGAAATAAAAATATCTGCAAAGTTAGAGCTTTTACTTTGTTCGAAAGCTAGTACACTGAACCCTTTAAAAAATAAAATTCCAAAAGCCCCGCGTTGACAGCGCTATTTTGTAGCTTATGAAAAGGTGTTTAATTGCGCCCCACGTACACTGCGTCATTTTGTAAGATGTGAAAAAGTGTTCTCAGTTTGAGGCATCTTTTTTTTTTGTACCCTGTGAGAAGTTGTTTGTCCCACGCTTGAGCGCAATTTTGTAACATTGGAACTTACCCGCTTTAATTTCTGATACTGAATTGAGTGAACCCTGATTTTAAAAGAACTAAAGAAATTAAACACACACTAGCTCAGTTTTCCTTGGTGGAGAGATATGGGTAAGAGATAATTTTCTTACGTCTTTTTGGAATTAATTTCTATTTTTTAAAAGGCTTTAGCTGTACAAAATTTTGGGCACCATCCATTTTAAAATAGAAAGGATCTAACTTCAGCTAATAAAATGGAAAAATGCTGAAGGGTTTTATGGGTATTACAAAAAAGAATTAGTCTAGTACAACTTATCCTGAAAAGAAAAATAAGTATTCAGTGAGACACTAGCTTTAATCAACTAAAAGAAAATTTATTCATGTTTTTAAAATAAAAAGTTCTAACCTTACAGTTTTACCAAAAAAAATTCTAGCCTATCTAGTAGTTGTTACATTTAAATTTTAAACTATTATAACCCCCGAAGACGAAAAGTCGTGCTTTACACTTCACTTTTTAGTCTGTTTTAAATTGTAGTTAAGGCACTACTCCGGGATAAGTCTATTGAAGGAAGTTTTGTTGACTTACTGTTCTTATTCCTGTTTTGATGGACTACGCCCGATTTCACACTTTTTCTTAGCAAACACTTAGAAAGCCCACTACGGCTTTTAGTTAAGACACTGGTGCTTTTACTTAGCGGCTCTGATGAAAATTAGCCTACTTCGGCTAGATGGAAAATAGCCTCTCGGCTAGACGGTACTGCCTGGCTGCGGCTAGATGGAAAACAGCCTCGATTCAAGCTCTGCGGAGCCTTAAATAATCGTGCGACTTTTGCCTGTAATATCACGACGCTCCAATCAAAACTGCGGATCAAACATTTCACCAATCGCGGCGTAGCGAGAGGTTCGGTCAGGAACCCGCACAACACAGTATGTACCGAACGTCTTGGAATCTCTGTTTAATATACCGTTCGATACAAAAATGAAAATAAGTACAATTTGAAATGGAAAAATCAGTAACATTACATGGTCTTAAAATCTAGGAAAAAATGAATGTTACAATATATATACATATATACATACATACATACATACATATATATATATATATATATATATATATATATATATATATATATATACATACATACATACATACATATATATATATATATATATATATATATATATATATATATATATATATATATAAATAGATGAAGTGATGCATTGTTGGAGTGGAGTAAAAAAAGAAGAAAGAGCAAAGGCCGGAGTTGGAATATTAGTAAAAAAGAAGTGGAAAAAGAAAATAACATCTTGGGAACCCATCAATGAAAGAATCATAAAACTAAATATAACGATGCTAGGAAAAGACATGGTAATATTAGGAGTATACGGCCCAACAGAAGACAGCACTATAAGAGAAAAAGATTACTTCATGGAAACACTAGAAATAGAAGTAAAAAAACTAAAGAAAAACCAGGAATTAATAATAATGCGAGATCTGAATGGGAGAACAGGAAGGAAAAGAAAGGACAATACCGTAGGACCATTCGGAGAAGACATTACTAACGACAACGGAGAGAGACTAATAGAGCTGTGTGAACTAAACGGCCTTAAAATAACAAACGGATTCTACAAACACAAAGACATCCACAAATATACTTGGATTCAAGAAACACGAAACTTAAAATCAATAATAGACTACGTTATAATTAAAAACGATACCACTATCAAAATAAAAGACGTAAGAGTAAAGAGAGGGGCAGAATGTGGAACAGACCATAGACTATTAATAGCAAATATAAAAGTACCGTGGTACAAGACAATAAAGCAAAAAGGAACAATAGATAAAGAAAACAGAAATACTAATGAGATAACAGAAAAAGCAGACAAAGAAATAAAATACAAAATACACTTACTGCAAGACGAAACGATAAGAGACCTATACAGACGACGATTAGATCAAAAATTAAATTAATTTAACTACGACAACCTCCAACAGATGTATGACCACATAAAAGAATGCATCAAACAGGCGGCCCTAGAAGCATTAGGTAAAGGAGAGAGACAAGGAGAATAAGAAACATAAAATTAGAATCTGTGAAAAAACCAAAGAATCTATAAAGGAGAAAAAAAGACTATACGAAAAATGGCTGAATACAAAATCAGAAGAAGATCTACAGAAATATAAAGAGAAAAATGCAGAAACGAGGAGGATGATAAACAAAGAAAAGAACGAGAGATGGGAAAAATCGTGCCAACATGTAGAACAGTATATAGGAGGAACTAGAAGCACAGAGTCATGGAGAATAATTAAAGCATTAAGGACCAACAATAGAGAGAAGATGTATATAGAGTATATCCCAGAAAGCGAGTGGGAAGAATATTATAAGAAGCTGCTAACAGAAGACAGACAAGAATTCCAGGAAGAGAACCCTGAAGAAGAACAGAATAAGGAAAAAAAAAGAGATAGAACTAAGCTATGAAAAAGTAAAGAAGACAATAAGAACACTCAAAAATATTAAATCTGCAGGGCCTGGGGGTGTGGTAAATGAAATGATTAAGTACTGGTCTAATAAATTGCATCGAATGCTGTTCCACAGAGCGATAAATGGAGAAAAAATACCAGAGGAATGGTCAAAAGCCTATATAGTATCAATATTTAAAAAGGGAGACCGCAGAAAATGCACAAACTATAGAGGCCTAAGCATAATATCGAGTATGGGACGTATGTATGGAAAAATTATTAAAAAATCATAGAGGAAAATATAAAAGGAAAAATTGGAGAAGACCAAGCAGGCTTTACGGCCGGAAAATCAGGTTAGACCACATATACACTATAAAAGAAACAATGGAAAAAAAAACTGGCAAAGAATAGAGAAGTTCATTTAGCCTTCATAGACATAAGAAAGGCATATGACTCAGTACCAAGACAAAGATTATGGAACGCAATGAAAGAAATAGGCATTGACAAAGAACTAATATAAGCAGTAAAAACTCTCTACGAAAACAACACAGTGAACATAAAAATAGGACAGAAAATAGGGAAGAGACTCCAAACATCAAAAGGCCTATTACAAGGATGCTCTACATCCCCATACTATTCAAAATATACCTCGAACAAACATTAAAAAATGGAAGCAAAAATGTAGTGGCATGGAAGTCCCAATACGAGAAGATTACTTATATACTCTAAGTTTCGCAGACGACCAAGTAATCATAGCGCAAGATGAGGAAGACTACAGTTATATGGTAAGAAAACTGAAAGAAGAATACACTAAAGCAGGATTAGCAATAAACTTTGATAAAACAATAAAGGAGGGAAACGTGGAAAATCTAGAAGTCGATAACGAAACAATAATCAAAGGTACCGATAGATTTAAATATTTAGGAACCATCATTTCAAGAAACGCAACATCAGAAGAAAAGATTAAAGCTAGATTAGGACAAACGCGGACATGCATAAGACAATTAAATTCAATCCTGTGGGACAAGCACATTACAAAGAGAAACAAAACACGCATATACAAATCAGTAATACAAAGCATAATGACATACGGGTCAGAAACATGGACGATCAACAAAAGAAATAAATCTAAAATTAACGCGGTAGAGATGGAGTACTGGAGAAGATGTTGTAGAGTGACACGTATGGAGAGAATAACAAATGAAGAAATAAGAAGCAGAATGAACATCAAAGAGAACGCAATAAACACCATTGAAGAAAAACGATTAAAATGGTATGGACATATAAGACGGAGCGAAGATAATAGGTGGATAAAGAAAATATCGGAGTGGACCCCTATAGGGAGAAGAAAAAGAGGAAGACCCAGACGATCGTGAAGAGACGATGTGGACGAGGCTATGGAGGACAGGGGTCTAACAGATGGAGACTGGGAAGATAGAAACGGATGGAATCAAAGGCTGAGAGAAGGAAGACATATATATATATATATATATATATATATATATATATATATATATATATATATATATATATATATATATATATATATAAAGATTACACAACCAAAATCGAACAAACAGTGTTAAGGGTGTGAATGGTGCCTACTGGCACATTCGAAGACTTCAAACGTGCTGCATAGCATGAAAAACCTTACCATATATGTACTTAACAGTTTGTACAATTTTAAGATTGTACTTATCTTCTGTATTGTTTTTGTATATAGTGGTACTTTTCTGGTTTGGATATTCAGTTTAGTTGATTTTGATATTCAGATAGTTTAGTAGAGATACCATAATTTATAGGGGGGTCCAGCTTTCTGTAGTCCGGGGAAATATCAAAAATCCCAAATAAAGCTAAATGTGAGGTAGATGACTCTAGGTCATGATATTCATTCATTACTTTCTTTAAGTTATTATTAAGTCAACATAATTATACAATTATCATACGTAAATACTTTTTCTGTATTGGAGAGGGTCTGCAATTCACAGGAGGCCAAAGGTGTCCCTATCATGGAACATACCACCAATAGTAATAAAACGAAGGTTAAATGGTTACTCATGTAGATAGATTAATGCTTTATCATGGAACCATAAGCACAAACGTTATTCGGAATAATTAAATTTAAAAAAGAAACCAATGTTACGAATATCGTTAAGATGTCAAATACTAATAATATGTTATTATATTAACAACTAGCCGTGCCCGCGGCTCCACTCGCGTTGACTTAGTTCACTATTATTGTCACTGCTTACTCATTATGTTTCCAAAGGTTTTATACTGCCTAAGACTCTTTCTCCATTATATTGACCGATAACCGCACGCTTGTGTCTTTATTTCCTTTGAACGCTCACACATCAGCTACACATGCAAATATCCGTATACGCAAATAGAATTTAATACTATAAAAACTCAGGAAGCAGTTTTTTCTAAAAAAGTTAACGTTGCAGAACCTGACGCAGCTATGTCGAGACACCCCATTTCATAAGCATTGTCACTCACATTGCTAAGCCATAATTTTGGTGCCTTGGTATGATGATGTTGCATGCATAGCAAAGAGAGCTTCTTATATGCTGGGAATATTATTACTACTAGGAAGCTTTACACTTCACAATAACTTTTAATCTTGTATAAATTCAAGTTCGACCAAGGATGAAATGCTGCTCTTCTCCCAAATACCAGGTGTGCAAGCAAGTATGAAATGCGGATTTTTTTTTTAAAAAAAACATGTTAAATTCGAAAGAATGATAAAAAGAGCTTTATTCAAAGTATGCTCCATCGCTTGTTATATATTTTTCCCATCTTTCGGGCAATTTGTGAATACCACGCCAATAAAAATCTTCCCCTTTTGCTGCGAACCATTCATCGAGCCATTTTTTCACATCTTCATACGAACCAAAGCGCTGCTCAGCAAGTGCGTGACCCATCGATGCAAACAAGTGGTAATCGGAAGGAGCCAAGTCTAGTGAGTAGGCCGCATGGGGTAGAACTTCCCAGCTGAGTGCTTCCATCGTGTCGCGAATGCGCCGTATGTGATGGAGCATTGTCATGAAGAAAAATGACTTTGTGTTGCCTCTTTCGGTATTCTGGCCTTTTTTCAAGTAGCGAACAGTTCAAATCGGTCAATTGTTGTTGGTAACGTTTAGTATTAACCGTTTTCCCAGGTTTTACCAGCTCATAATAGACCACGCCCCTCCGGTCCCACCAAACACAGAACATCGTCCTTCTGCCGAAGCGATTCGGTCTTGCGGTCGATGCGGATGGTGCGCCTGGGTCTACCCATGATTTTTTGCGCTTGGGATTCTCAAAATAAATCTACTTTTCATCCCCTGTAACTATACGATGCAAAAACGACTTCCTTTTGTACCGAGCGAGCAAAATGTCACACGTGTTTTTGCGCTTTTCCATTTGCCTATCGTTCAACTCATGTGGTACCCATCTACCGGTCTTCGAATCTTTCCCATTTCTCATAGCCGATTGGAAACAGCTTGTTGACTAACGCCCAATTGGTCGGCGAGTTGTTTTTGTGTTTGCAAACCATCTTCCTCCAACAATGCTTGCAATTCCACATCTTCGTATTTTTTTGGCCGTTTTTCACATTATTTGTCTTCAACATCGAAGTCACCATTTTTGAAACGCCGAAACCATCGTTCACACGTATCTTGCGATGGAGCATGTTCACCATAAGCTTATCGAAGTAATCGGTATGATTCAACAGCAGTTTTCTTCAAATGAAAACAAAAAATTAATGCTGTCCGCGAATGCTCTTTGTTCGGTATAAATTTCGACATATTGAACACAACAACACAACACTATGCACACACTTTTCCAATTTATCACTCGTGCGCGTCTGACACTTGTTGATGACACAACAAAATGGCGCAGTGTCAAATCTTTATAGCACAAACTGCATTGGTGCACCATCTATTGTCTGAAATCCGCATTTCATACTTGTACACCTGGTATAGGCTCCATTGGTTAGAATCTATTAGGAAGAGAATTATTCATCTGATTGAAAACTCAGAACTCGCCGAGAACCTTCATTGCCATCGAAGAATGGTTGCTGTCTTAAGTTTATTCTACAAGTACTTTCATGGGACGTATTCCATGGATGTAGCCCACTTACTTCCTTCCAGAGCGGTGCATGCTGGGAATACACATAACGTTAATACATCACATTCCTATGAGGTTCAGCTTGTCACTCCACTCTTTTCAAGAATCCTTGGAAAACTGCGTCTTATTGCAATGGACTGTTTCCCACCAAGTACATTTTACAACGATTCAAGGCTAAATTGAAAAGTTTTTCCTCGCACAGCCCAATACTGTAGAACTTTAGAGATTTCTTTGCAGCAGGTGTGCCGTGATCTAAAAAAAAAAAAATTGTTTTATCCCAAAAAAATCCTTCAGGCTTAACCAAATGATCATGACATCTAAAAAAATGTTTCATTGGAGACTTTGTTAATTAGCAGCAACAAATAAGTTAATTCGTCTATATTTTATTTACAAAGAAATCTGATTACTTAATAATTTTCCTCTTAACAGTAATCATATAGAAATGTTTTTGCAACAGCAAAGTTAAACAATTTATTAAATTATAGATAATTAACAACACTGAATACCTGAACTTCTTAGGTCTTTTGAGTTTCGTTTTAATTACGTAAATAAATAAGTAAACGGGCGCAATAAGAAATTACAAAGGCACGTCAAGAGGCACCCCAACGTATTCAGGAACAATTTTCTAAAATGGCAACTCACTGTCCTTAACGATGGGATTATTAGTATAAAGGCGGAAAAAAATGCCTTTACCTGCGCATGTTTAGTTCAGTGCATCAGTAATGTTATCCAGATATTTTAATTTTAAGGACGTTTAATATATTTTATTGTATTACGTTAGTAATTTCAGGAGAAATTTTTTTTAAACTTTAGTCAAAATATAAACTTATTTTATTGTTTGTATTAATATAAATAGTAGACCTATTCTAAAAATATGATCCAGTTAATTCAATCGGTAGTAGTTTACTATCAGCTGAAGATCAAGTTAACGTTATAGTAAGCTAAGGTACGCAAGTTTTTTTTGACAGATATTTGAGTGACAGCGAGATCTCGAAACGAGTTCAGGTAGAATACCACTTGATACGTAAAATAGGTATTGCAAACTTTTAACAAAAATGTTAACACTTGTTTTGCCTTGTTGCGGAATAAGTATGACGCTTTTAATTAATTAATTAAGTATTTTCGCATGTATATTAAATCATCTGGTGTTTTTTTTTTGTATAATATATAATGTTAAAAGGTGAAATTTTATGATTTAAAATCCTACTGTAATAGAAAGATTATGAAAACTAACTGTTAATTTATTATTTTCAAAGGTTACTAAAGTCGATTTATTTTTAACTATTAATATAAAGTAACAAATAGTTTTAATAACATTTGGTTTCGATTGTTCTCGCAAAATTGCAAAACCGTATACCACCATTATATTTCTTCAAATCTTTCAATTAATTTTCATTCCTTATGTCCAATTCCTCTTACTATGTTAAAACACTAAAACCCTCAAAATATATATAAAACAAAATTAAGTACAAGTCGGACTTGCGTAATTAGTGTTCCGTACAGTGACTGCTTTTAAAATAAAATAAAACCCTTGCCTAGGTTAAGTTAATTAGGTCCCTTACATGTATATATCTTAAGATCCAATATGTATTTTCAGGTTTTTTCTTAGCCAATAATCTATAATAGTTAAAACATCTTAGCTATCTAATAGCCAATAAATCAATCTAGCTCAATCTAAAATCTATTAATAAAAGTGTAAAACAAATACATTACTACATTACTACCTAAATATTTGTTTAGTTATGAACAAATAAAATAAAATTATTTTGTCTCGGTACAGGAGTGACTTGCGACTCGGTATCAGTAATGTACTGAAAAGTATATTAAAAAAATCTTCACCATATTTTCAAGGCACATAGATTTTTTTATATCAGATAAATTATCAACGTTCACATTCATGATAATTTTCTCTCAATGTACAGTTTATGAAGAATATTCCACAATTTTTTCAAAATTTTTTGATTAGTACTTTTCGAGGTAGAATGGGAGGAGGAGGAGCGACTTTTGGCCATTTTTTTTAATAATGCAAAGAAAAGTGTGCGGAGGTATAATATCATATATATCGTTAAACTCGTGTTTTCACGAGCTTTCATTTGACACCCCACTTTATGATATGGTATTTTTTTTGCACTTCCGATCTGATTGGGCCATCAATTTCTATATTTTTGCCAAATTTCCACTATATATGTCACATAGTTTCGCAGAGAATCAGGTGTGACAGACAGACAGACAGACAGACGAACACCGAAGTGTTCCGTACGGAACACTTAAAACATCTTAACAGTTTATTCTCAAATTGTGTAACTGAAATCTCCCATCCGTTCGATGTAACCATTGACGAATCACAAGAGTTTAAGTGACAATTATATTTTATTTTCCATAAAAATTATAGTTAAACTACATCTGAATTAATGGAAATATCTCCAATATTATAGATTTTCATGAAAAACATTTAGAGATGCAAATTTTATTTTATTTTGTTTATATTTTAACAATATCCCAATTTAGACTATTTGACGTTAAAAAGATTAGAATGGCTCAACCTATTTTTACATTCAATATTTTTTTAAGCACACATTATGTGTTTTACCTTCAGGGTACATAATTTTTCAATTTGACTTGAGCTATACAGCTGATTAGTATAGATATAATAGTCTGGTTATATTAAATAAAACCTGTAACTTAAATAAACATACCAAACGGGGAATATCCATGAAATCAATAGAACTAACTTCTACCAGTTTAATTTGAGGAGAACCTTTAAAGCTAGATCCATGAAATCCCCTGACAACTATTCAGTTAGAAAAAGTAAGTTAACGTACATCCAGTGATATTGAGCCATTCTGACTAATTTCTTATATAAATATAGGTTTCCGGTGTTATTTTGGCTGGTATGGAAAATGCAAAAAACCTGTTGCTTCTAAACATCTTGCCTACCGACAATGGCGTGAAAATCTTAACGCCATAAATCGTAACATCTTTGTTCGTGCCCGGAACAGATCCAAAAACACCACCTACTGTTCCCATAGTGCAGTCAAGGATGCCTGATATTGTCTTCAGACAGCGTATCATAAAACGTATTTTAATGAAGCTAGACACCAAAAAAGCTTCTGGCGCTGACGGAATACCTGCCATAGTTCTCAAAAACTGTGCGAAGGAACTGACACCAGTTTTCTGTAGACTTTTCAACCTATCCTACAGAAAGGGAATATTTCCTTCCTGCTGGAAATGTGCCACAGTTCAGCCGATACGTAAAAAAAGGCAAGAAGACTTTGCCAAATAACTACCGACCAGTCGCACTGCTTTCAATAATATCGAAAGTCATGGAAAATACTATCAATCAGCATCTTCTAAAATATCTTGAACGATTCAACATTATTAGCGACCATCCGTAAGGCTTTCATAAACATAGTTCAACACAAGATCTTCTGCCTTATGTAACACATGTTTGGAACAACGTAATTGAACACTTTCGAGAATCTCGAACTCTTGATATGGTATATCCAAGGCATTCATACGTATTTGGCACGAAGGATTGTTGGCTAAGCTACACTCTTCTGGTATGTCTGAAACGTTCTGTTTGTGGCTCTCATGTTTCCTCTGAGAGCGTTCTTTACGAGTGATAGTCGTTAGATTTCTTTCTAACACCTTCAACGTCGGTATGCCCCAAGGCTCCATACTTTGTCCTACTCTCTTTCTCATTTACATTAACTATCTGCTGGAAAAGACCGGGAATCCAATCTACAGCTTTGCAGATGACAGTACGCTTATCTCTTCATTCACTTTGAACGCTCGGACATCGGCTATTCAGACCAATATCCGCAGACAGCAGGAAGTCATTCAACTTAACAAAGACCTGGAAGAAATTGTATCTTGGGGTGACAGTAACCAAGTGGAATTTAACGCTACAAAAACCCAGGCGGCAGTTTTTTCTAAAAAAGTTAACGTTGCTGAATCCGACCTACTTATGTCGGGGCACTTCATTCTCCTAGCATCGTCACTCAATTGTTGGTGGTCGTTATTTTGAGAGCAAATATGTCCTGGCATGAACATGTTGCAGGAATAGCAAGGAGAGCTTCTTAAAAGTTGGGAATATTATTTCGAACCAGAAAGCTTTACACTCCACAACAACTGTTAATTCTTTACAAAGCTCAAATTAGATCAACTATGGAATACTGCTCCCATGTTTGGGGTTCTGTTCCCAAACATACATTGCATTTGTTGGATTCAATTCAGAGAAGAGCTGTTCGTCTGATTGAAGACCCGGAACTGACGGCCTTGATTCGTTAAAACATCGAAGAACCGTTGGCGACTTGAATCTATTCTGCAAGTATTTCCATGGAAACTGTTCGATGGGTGTAGCCTGTTTAATTCCTCCCAGAGCGGTGCATGTTAGAAATACACGTCGCGCTAATACTTCACATCCATATGAGGTTCAGCTTGTTGTTCCTCGTATAACCCTTTCCAAGCAGTCTTTTATATGGAGAACCTCATCGCTGGTACTTCACATCTGTATGAGGTTCAGCTTGTTACTCCGCGTACAACGCTTTTCAAGCAGTCTTTTATATGGACAAGATCATCCCTTTGGAATAATTTGCCCAGGACTGTGTTTTCCACCGAGTACAATTTACAGCGATTTCCCTGCAGCATCTGTGCTAGACCTATAAAAAAAATAAAACACAATGGTCAAAAATACCATATATACCATTGACTCTTACAAAATAGTTTAAGCATGCGGTATGGCACAGATCTTTTTGAGGACATTAGATAAGAGAGTAAAAGCAAAAATAAAAATGGCAGTCTACGGTTTCAAATCACTTAAAGTGAAGGCTTGGGTTAAGACTCTACGATTATAGGTATAAAATTTTCCTGAATATAAACTAAATTTTATTTGCAATTGATAAAGCGCTTTGGAAACACTATAGTTATTTTGTTAATTTCAAAAATAAATTCTTAAAAACAATGTCTCTTAAGCATCTTTATTGTGACAAAACCATTATTTTATTTGAAAATGGAAGGAAAGAATATTTTCCATGAAAATTTTTCCCAGGATTTAAAGTTAAGAAGAAAACATGAAAAATACCATCAATATATTTTTTGTAAACAAAAATCAACTCCTAAGTTGGGAATGTGGAATCTTGGCACAATGATACTACTCAGTATATATCACCACTACACCAAACACTTTATTTTTGCACTCGACGCGCGTTTCGCTAATCATGTTAACTTCATCAGGAGCGATGATAAGCCAATCATCGCTCCTGATGAAGCTAACATGGTTAGCGAAACGCGCGTCGAGTGCAAAAATAAAATGTTTGGTGTAGTGGTGATATATACTGAGTAAAATTCAACTCCATTAAACCTTGGAATCATGCAAATGAATAATATGGAACGTCTCGAGCATTTAATTAATCTTTGCTCAAGGATTATTTTTTACAAGTGGTGTTTTTCAATTTCCTTGCTAACGCATTTACTACTACCGAGTGGGTACACCAGAGCCTAATACCTATATTCCTATGGTATTTATTTCAACTACACAAAAACTAAGAATTCGATCTGTAACTTTCCTGACGACAGCATGCTTGTCTTTTCTTTCTCTTTAAACGCTCAACCAGCAGCTACTATATTTACGAGGGTGGATTGATAGGTCTGGTAAATTTTTTACGAAATGGCGGGAACTTTTATTAGGCGGCATGACTGTTGGTAAGCGTGTTTCTTGTAACGATTGTGATCAAAGTTTCAAACAGATGCAATGCGTAGTTATTTGTTGGCAGCTATTGTAAGTAATTGCTGTTACATGTTTTGTAGAAACAGATAAAGCCGAGTAAAAGTGAACTGCGGCCCAGATAAAAACTGTACCGAAGGAACTTCATGAGGACTCTGCACCAGCACTTAAGATTATTTATTACTGGATAAATAATTGTAGACTTACGAGCACTGCAGATGGTGCACGTTCAAGACGTCCGAATGAGGTTTCTTCTGAAGAAATGGTCGTGATGGAAGATCGTCGCATTAGTGATGATGATAGGCATCTCATATGAACGGGTACATAATATCATACATGAAGTTCTAGAAATGAAAAAGCTGAGTGCGGGATGGGTGCCGCGTTTGCTGACGCCAGATCAGAAACCCACGAGGAAGAACATTTCAGAATTGTCATTGGAAAAGTTGCAGCGTAATCCGCAGGATTTCTGACGTTGTTTTCTAACTGCAGACAAAACATGGATCCACCATTACACTCCAGAGATCAAATAGCAGTCAAAACAATGGGTTAGCGAAAGTGAAAGTGCACCGAAAAAAAACAAAACCATTTGCATAGTGA
Source organism: Pachyrhynchus sulphureomaculatus (assembly GCA_019049505.1). Classification (NCBI taxonomy): domain Eukaryota; kingdom Metazoa; phylum Arthropoda; class Insecta; order Coleoptera; family Curculionidae; genus Pachyrhynchus; species Pachyrhynchus sulphureomaculatus. The sequence continues at coordinate 142,421,354 of CM032446.1, forward strand.
GTTGAATTTAATGTAAAATAAGAGTAAAGTAAGGGAAATGTTTGTCAATCCTAGCTATTGATCTGAATAGAAGTCCGGATATTATTAGAAATCCTCACAATTTTTCACAGTATACGTATATTCTTTCTGTAGCTTCAATTAAAATAATAATGGTATTTTTTCATAAAAAGTATGGAAGAACAACAAAAACTGTTGCTTTTTCACCTGTAAGTACAGATATTTTGTGCCACTTCTTATATGTACAAGTACAAACAGGAATTTTAAAAATCGAAATTATAACAAATTCTTGATTTCTGTAGAGCATAGGCAAATTATCATCAAGCTTTAAACCATGTCCAAATCAATTTTTGTGGGTTCTTTATTTCGCTATGATAAGGAGAATATTGTAACGAAAAAAATATTATTAGTGTTCCTTACGGAACAATTATAAGATCACTTCGGTGTCTGTCCGCCTGTCTGTCTGTCTGTCTGTCTGTCTGTCTGTCACACCCGATTTTCTCAGAAACTATTTGACATAGAAAGTCGAAATTTCGCACGCATTGATGGCCTCATCAGAGCCGTGTAATTTTGAAAGTGAAATTTTGATTTATGGGATTAGTTTTGGGGGTGAAATCGGGAGTGAAAAAATATTCTCTACAGGGTGTAGATTGAACGAAAATTATCACGAGTGCATTATCTTAAATAATTTATCTGCTATGTAAAAAAGAAAATCAAGGTCATCAGTTTTCAGTACAGATCGGAAATAAACTTTGTTAAAAAAAACTCATTTGTGATGTGTTTTGTGAAGTCATTGATCATTTTATACCTCCGTAACAACAAATTTTATTTTAAAAGCAATTAACGTACGGATTAATTGCACAAGTTTGACTTGTCTGATACAGACAGACAGATATTTAACTAAATATATTAATTAATTTTCATCAAATGCTCTTTTTAACCTTAACTCCAAAAAAAAAATTAAACCAATTCAATTATGAGCCTGAAAAAGGGGAAGAGAGATTGGAGGGTTCATATTGCGAACATTATCATATACTACACGCACTAAGAAACCAAAATCTCTAAATTCGATTTTCATTAAAAATCCTGAACACTCTAACTACTCCAGGTCGAGCAGATAAGTTCAGTAAAGACACCACTCCCGTCACATATACACAATTCGAGGGTTATTATTACCTTATACCATTACTTAAAAGACCAAAAAGATTTAGGTTCTTAATATTTTATTATTTTTCAAGAAATCGAATTTTGCCCATAACCAAAAAAGAGAATAAAAGTCACAGTAGTAGCGTAAAGAATGAGTAAGATAAAACATTTTTTATCTCTAGTTGCTGAATGCTTAGTTTGAAGGCCTGTCTGCTTTCTGACAGGGGATATTTAAAGCCACACACCGATAGAGAAAACGTTTATAATTACCACTAGGTAGCGCGATTATTAAGGTTCTACCCCACGTATACAAAAATTAATATCACTACTATAACTACTTCAACAAAGTTATTTACTGTTCTATCATCTATCAAACTATCTCAGAAATCATTTCGTATCAAGAATCATCAGTCGAGCTAAGATCTACAGAGAAGAGAACAAAACTCTAAGTAGTTATTAGACCAAAGAATCATTCTGCTTCTTCTGTGGGTTACGTCTCCTATCGTAAGTCGCGTGCCGTTTTTTTACTTCCCAGTTCTGGACACTCTCAGTTAAAACTAAAATTCACATTTACTTGATGGAATCTGAGAAACGACGATAAAAGTGTGTAAATCATTTTTTTCTTCTTTTGGAAACTGGAATTCATCAAAATTTCAAAATGTGAATTTTTGTATGTGAAAATCTTGAAAACGTTTGCATCCATCTATAGAGTATGCTACACTAAAGTGCCTAGTTTTGAACCGAAAATTTAATCTCTGTAAGTATATTATATATTCTATTTGAAAGAGGGAAGTTGGTAGCAATAACCATGGTAACCACAGAAGGTAAGACAATAGTAATTAATTGATCATCCAGAAAACATATATCCGGCAATTATTTAAGTTCTACTGAAATTTAGCAAAGCCCGTTGGCACTCATATTTTCTAGTTTCAGTCCAGAATTTAGTTTAACTCTCTTAATAATAGAAGAGCTTTATCGGAAAGACCAGAAAAGTTTAAACTCTCTGTTATAGGTTAAGGAAAGAAAAGGTTTTACCACCCTGTATATGTTTATATATGTTACAAAATTAATTGAAAACAATTACGTCAAAAATACGCATAAATTCCGAGGATCCAATTTGCAACAATTCATTGATTTTCATAAATCAATATTGCAAAATCTCATTAATATGTGGTATCAAAAAAGCCGACTAACCGAATGATGCATCCCTGAAGTCATTTTAAGTACCTTCTAAAGATAAGTAATTCGATTAAAGCAGCTTAAGCGGCTTATTTACATAAACATCGATTAATATTATTTTAATTGGTTTGACTTATTTCTTTTCATTTATAACTAACTCGTACCCGCTACTTCGCCCGCAGTCATATACACATTGTACATTTGTTTGTCGTATTAGTATATTTTTCTTCCCTATGTGCGTTATTTTTATCTCGTATCATTACGCTTATTTATGACCTGTAATGCCCCTTAACGAAATATAAATATATATATATATAATTAATATTTGTTACTTTCAATAGTATCGGATCGACCGAATAGAAATTCGTCAAATTCAGAACATTATTACTTTCCTTGCTAAATAAATGTATTCGTAAAAAAAAGTCACCCTCTTAGGGTTGTATGTAAAGAAATGCAAAAGCATTTCTTTAGATAAAACTTTTAACTCCTTTAACTTTCTGATAAAGTAGCCACCAGTTTTACTGATCATGCTGGGATTAATGGATTCTAAATGGCGTTTCATCTTACTTGGCAGCATGCACTGTGGTACCCAAACATTCACACACAGCACATACTACGGCGTCTCTTTGCCATTAACTTCGATCGACGTAAAAGCAAAGTCTAAATGACTGTCGTCATATTCTCGATATTTACGCTACCTTAAGGCGCGTTCTCACGAGTCAAGTTTTGTTGGTCAATTTTAGTTGGTCAACTAAGGTTGAATGCGACTTGAATCACTTTTGGTTCATACGTTTCAACTGAAATCGATCAAACCGTTTCAGTATTTACAATGGCTTTGAAGGTAGCGTTGCGCGAAGTGGTGCATACTATAACAGTTATATTACAAGAAGAACTGCGAACAATTCTATCAAGTAACAATCGTCGAAAGCGTCGTTTTTGGGTGAGACAGTGGATCTTGAGAAGAAACCGATTGAGAGCTTCGGAGACATTGCTAAAGGAACTAGCGTTAGAGGATAGTGAAGGATATAGAAATCATTTGAGAATGTCGGAAGAAAAATTTGAAGAATTGCTATTGAAAGTTCAATGCCGCTTAAAGAAACGTGACACAGTGATGCGACAAGCTATTTCACCAAGACTAAAACTGCAAGTAATATTAAGATATTTAGCTACAGGAGATTCATTTTCAACGCTTGCTTCCATATACCGTGTACCTAAAAATACCATTTCCAATTTTTTGAAGGAAGTTTGTGCAGCTATATACGAGGCTTTAGAAGAGTTTATTAAAGTAAGTACAATTTGTTTTACAAAAGTATTAAATTTAAGATGCTTTACAACATTTTATTTTTTACTGTAGAATATTATTTATGGCTACGCTAAGTATATCAGATGGCTGCTCCGAATCTTCTTCGCGTTGTTCTTTGTTGTTGTAATCAGTTGAAAACGAGGATGACCAATGTTCTCCATCCATGTTTGTACACGTTGGTGAATGAGTAGCACTTGATGAATGTGAAAACATGGGTAATGCAGTAGTGTGCTGGGACTGTTTCATTATGAGTTCCAATCGTTTTTGTCTTAATACAGTTTGCATTTGTTCCTGGCAGATGATAACGTCGTAAAGAGGCATCTGTTTTAACTGGACAGCAACATGTTTACCAAATATGTCAAATTCGTTTTCAGTCTCATTTTTATTGTTACTTTGCACTACTTTATCAAGTTTATCAATCGATGTGGTTATATCGTGAACAATTTTCCGTTTGCGACTCGGAGGAGCACGAAACATATTTGTCGGTTTTGATTGTTTTGGAGTAGACCTATTGGCAGATTCGATGTTTTCCACATGTATGATTTCTTCCTGAATATCGGCATTTATGGTAGTAATAGATGCAGATGCAGGAAATCCCCTATCCTCAGGGGTTTCATGTGTATCTTCGCTCATTTCGCTTTCGGCTCCTTCACCTTGCACTAAATTCTGAAAAATAAAGAAAATTTGTTTTCACAAGGTAGAAAGTAGTATTGTTGTAGAAACTTTTATCATCAGAAATGTTTTTTGATGTTAATACGTTGCTAACGTATATGCAATTTCAATGTTTCAATTTTTTGCAATATAGGTTACTTATTTTTTGTTATAGGTGCCACAGACTGGAGAAGAGTGGAAGGCAATTCAAAAAGAATACAACCTCCGATGGAATTTTCCCAACTGTTGTGGTGCTATAGACTGAAAGCCTATCGTTATTCGAAATGCCCCTCATAGTTGATCAGAGTATTTCAATTACAAAGGTTCATACAGCGTAATTTTAATGGCCGTAGATGCAAAACTATTGTTTTCGCTATTTTGACGTGGGTACAAATGGACGGGCAAATGATGCTGCCGTTTTTGGAAAATCATCTTTAAATGCAGCATTGGAAGATTTCAGTAATAGGTTAAATTTTCCAAAACATGGAGTAATAGTAGCTGATGAGGCTTTCCCCTTACGAACAAATATTTTAAAACCATTCGGGAGATGTACTAATTTATCGACAAAACAAAAAATCTTCAATGGCCGCTTGTCAAGAGCTCGTCACGTAGTTGAGAATGCATTCGGGATTTTGGTTTCGAGATTCAGAGTTTTTGAACGACCTATAGCCGTTGCAATTACTTCAGTGGACAGCATTGTCAAAGCAGCATTAGCATTACATAACTGGTTAAAAATGAGTTCGAGCGAAGTATATACACCTACTGGCTCCCTTAATACTGAAGATCTTAATACGCGCTGCACTATACCAGGTTCTTGGAGAACACAGAAAACTCAAATAAATGGTTTAGTTAATTTGCAAGTTAATTTAGGGAATCGTAACTACACCGGATCAGCGTCTACTGTGCGTGATGAATACGCAGAATATTTTTCGGAAGAAGATGCTGTGCCGTGGCAACTGGATATGATATATGATGATAAATAATTATAATGACAAGCTAATGTAAAGTTAATTTAAAAAATAAATAGTGTACTTACTAAATTTGATGTCGTGTCTCTTGTGTTGGTTACACCATTTAAAAATACATCAGCTCTTTTGTACCAGAACAGTTTTGGCGCATATATATCCTCCGTGCCGATTCCATTTTTTTTGGATTTTTGGACCAAAGAGTGCCCTTTTTTGTACATCGTTTGGATTGTTTTTATTTTATTTTTGACGTCCGAAATGGTTAATACAGAAATTTCCAATTCTTTCACCATCGATTTTAAAGCGTTTTCACGCACATCTCTATTTTTGTACGTATCTAAAAGATGATTCCAGAGACAATCATGCTTATTATACAGGTCTAAAAATTTTAACATTACGCTTTCTGACCACTTAACACTCATTTTGTTCAATATACTACGACGTTAGCACGACGGAAAAACACCAGCTCTCAATTCGAGGTAAAGCGAACTGATCGGCCTGGGCGATCCAGAGGTGCAGACGTTTCAATCCGTTATTCAACTCGAACGTGACTCATCACTTGAACGATAAAAGTTTGACTCTGTCAAACTTTTCTTGATCCACTAAAAAGTTGATCAACTTTATTGAAACAAAGGTTCTCACTAGGTTTTTCATTCAACTTTAGTTGACCAACTAAAATTGATCAACTAAACTTGACTCGTGAGAACGCGCCTTTACTTGTGCCATTATTTGACACTGCGCCCCCTTGATTTTCACTCTTACAACTGTTTACTGTTCAGTAAAAACCAATCCATTGTTAAAAATATATACGAGAAGTAATACCTCCTAAATTTTACTTGACTTAAGCACCACAGTATTCAGGGCTCCGAAAACTAATTCAATACTAAAACGAACCCCTCTGAGGAAGTTGCAGTTCCTCAGAACGTCTCATACACTTTGAAGACCTTAGGCTTAGACCAAGTATTACAGGTATTTTATGAAAAGGTAATAATCACAAAAAAAACTTGGTGCAGGAAAAGCTTTAAAGATATTTAGAACAGACACCACAATATTACTTTTACAGCATATTAAATTTTGGACCAAATAGCTTCGTACGTTTTTCTTTGAGGTTTTCATCATCCAAAAGCGTTAATTTTCTGTTTAAGCAAACATATTAGTTTACTGATGGAAAGCGTTTGAAAATCAGAATGTTTATTTTCCCGGTAAGATTGTGATTGATATATTCATTAAAAATAATACTGAGTAATTTTTCTTCGACCCGGATAGGAAAAAATTCTTATAGTGCTTTTGAAACTCCCTTTCTCACTCACATACTATATGTGTACAAAATTGGAAATTCTGCTTCGTTTGGGAGATATCGCAGCAACACGCCAACGGACCATTCGGGATTTCCGCACGTAAAGAAAGACTTTTTTTTCAAACAGGGATATAAATCACTGATTATCTGTTAAATACTATATAAGATATGAAGCCACAGATAGGCAGATATAGTTCTTTTTATACAGTAGTTCTGTAGTTTATATAGATATAATCAATATACGTGGCAAAGGTATAATGGAAAATCGCTCATTTCTATAAGACACAATTTATTAGGTAATATGTAGTTCGTTAACGATATTGTATACTGTTTCCCTGTTATTTTATTTTATTTTTGTTTTTAAAATATATGTTGTACGAGTATCAATACGAATTTAAACCATATATATTATCTAGGGTACCATATCGTTGTTTGGCTTCATGGAAATATTCCCTGTGACGAAGTGATGAAAACTTGTTTTTTGCTGAAAACTAAAAGCCCTTGGCCGATTTCAATAACCTATCGGTACTTGTCACTAAAAGAAAAACTTCTACACCAAAATATCTATCCTTATAAATTAAGTATCCAAAAATAATATTTAAGTCTTAAAAATTAATATGTATTTGTCATAAATTAAATTTAATCACATACACTGATAGCTGATTAGCTAATGGAGTGAACCAATAATGTTGTTGTGGTAGCTTCAAATGCAGTTATTGTGGCACATCTTGCATCTAACTTATATAAATAGTGGATATATTATATGTACTGTCTTATATCATTCATATTTTTTTTTGTTGATCGTATATATTTTAAACTTATAGTCCATTATCGCAACGTACCCTGTTTATAAGTAATAGTATTGTATTTTGAACAGAGGGCTACAATAACGTCACAAATTTGGAAAGATAATTAAAGCTAATAATTAATAATCAGCAGTTAATATCTACAAATACGTATTATGTTTAGCAAAAGGTGCAACTTGTGCATTAATGTTCATTATCAGTTTAATCCCTATTGAATTTATTTTCATTCCCATCTATATTTACTCGAATTTTAATAAGCTGTAAGTCAGCAAGTTGTGATTTTTAAACTAATGTGTCTTCACGTAATTTTAAGTGTTCATTGCTGTACTATGTCACATAACTTATGGTCTAAGGCAAATAATCAAAGGTAAATACTAAAAACTCATAGAAATGAAAAGAAAAATTATTCAGTTTATATATATATATATATATATATATATATATATATATATATATATATATATATATATATATATACGACAGAGGAATCAGGAAAATATATAAATATACATATATATATATATATATATATATATATATATATATATATATATATATATATATATATATATATATATATATATATGATACGACAAGGGAATCAGGAAAATTCGACTCTAATAAAATTACAAGAAAAGCTGTATCTATACATGCAATAAATTCTTAAAGAAATTACTGGCAACTATCATTCAATGTAAACAACCATTTGTAGATCTGTTCGTCTCTTTATTGATCTATTTGTCTATTATGACAACATATACAACTGCTAAATGGATCTAGACAAAATCTGGACAAAAGTAAAATATATTCTGAATTATATTTTATCAAAGAATATTAAAAATTGAATGGGCCCCAAAAATAAATAATTATTTTTATTGTGCAGATTAAAAAAATCCTTTACCAGCAGTAAACCTATTTACCAGGTGTACAAGTATGAAATGCGGATTTTTATTCTAAAAAACATGTTAAATTCGGAAGAATGATAAAAAGTGCTTTATTCAAAGTATGCTCCATCGTTTGTTATACATTTTTCCCATCTTTCGGGCAATTTGTGAATACCACGCCAGTAAAAATCTTTCCCTTTTGCTGCGAACCATTCATCGAGCCATTTTTTCACATCTTCGTATGAACCAAAGCGCTGCTCAGCAAATGCGTGACCTATCGATGCAAACAAGTGGTAATCGGAAGGAGCCAAGTCTGGTGAGTAAGCCGCATGGGGTAGAACTTCCCAGCTGAGTGCTTCCAACGTGTCGCGAACTGGTTTTGCCGTATGTGATGGAGCATTGTCATGAAGAAAAATGACTTTGTGTTGCCTCTTTCGGTATTCTGGCCTTTTTTCAAACAGCGAACGGTTCAAATCGGTCAATTGTTGTTGGTAACATTTAGTATTAACCGTTTCCCCAGGTTTTAATAGCTCATAATAGACCACGCCCCTCTGGTCCCACCAAACACAGAGCATCGTCTTTCGTTCAAAGCGATTTGGTCTTGCGGTCGATGTGGATGGTGCGCCTGGGTCTATTTATGATTTTTTACGCTTGGGATTCTCAAAATAAATCCACTTTTCATCCCCTGTAACTATACGATGCAAAAACGACTTCCTTTTGTACCGAGAGAGTAAAATGTCACACGTGTTTTTGCGCTTTTCCATTTGCCTGTCGTTCAACCCATGTGGTACCCATCTACCGGTCTTCTGAATCTTTCTCATCTCTCGTACCCGATTGGAAACAGCTTGTTGACTAACGCCCAATTGCTCGGCGAGTTGTTTTTGTGTTTGCGAATCATCTTCGTCCAACAATGCTTGCAATTCCACATCTTCGTATTTTTTTGGAGGTTTTCCACATTCCTTGTCTGCAACATCGAAGTCACTACTTTTGAAACGCCGAAATCATCGTTTACATATATCTTGCGATAGAGCATATTCACTATAAGCTTCTCGAAGTAATCGATATGATTCAACAGCAGTTTTCTTCAAATGAAAACCAAAAATAATGCTGTCCGCGAATGCTCTTTGTTCGGTATAAATTTCGACATATTGAACACAACAACACAACACTATGCACACACTTTTTCAATTTATCACCCGTGCGCGTCTGACACTTGTTGATGACACAACAAAATGGCGCAGTGTCAAAGCACAAACTGCATTGATGCACCATCTGTTGCCTGAAATCCGCATTTCATACTTGTACACCTGGTATAGTAGTATAAAATTTTATAAATATATTTTTCTATGGGTGTTCTAAAATTACGTTATAATGGCAATTTTCGTCGATTTAAGAGAAACGCAAGAAAAAGCAGGTCGATTTATTTACGTATATAACAGTTAAGCCGGCAGAGATATTTTATCAGATTTAATTCAAGAAACTTAAACAATCAAAAATTTGCGACGTTATTGTACGCTTCTATTACAAAATGCAATACTATTACTTATAAATAGGGTACGTCACAATAATGGACTATAAGTCTAAAATATTTCATAACTTGAACCCTCAACAAAAAAAAATTATGAATGATCTAAGACAGTACATATAATATATCCACTATTTATATAAGTCAGATGCAGGATGTGCCATAATAACTGTCCATTTTTTCTGTCGAATGGATTTAAAATTTTTTATTTATATGACTAATATAGGATAGTATATTAAGTATTGTTATTCTTAAAGGTCATATACAGAGAATTAATAGGTCATAATACTTTGGCCGTAAAATGAATTCAAGAATTCTGTTAGCAGCTGGTAGTATGTAAAAAAGAGAAAAAAAATAATGTACTTGCAGATTTAACTAAATTTTCATTGTGAGGATGCTATACTATTAGAAGTAACATGTAATATTTTATTTTTTCATACGTGATATGGATCACAAATTAATACCAAGATACTAGTTAAAAATGAGATAGATATCTATAATATATATAAAATGCAACGTCTCTCTGTCTGTCTGTCTGTCTGTCTGTCTGTCTGTCTGTCCGTTAGTGCGCTTATCACTGGAGAACCACTAATCCGATTTACGTACTTTTTTTTTTAAAACATACATATGTTCTCTGGTCAGGTTATAGGCTATATTTTATTACGATAGGTAGCATAAGGAATGAGCAGTGTCGTAAAATAGTGAGTGAAGTCGGAAAAAAGTTTGCCGCTAGCGCGTTCCTTTGCAATACACAGCCTAAACCATTAATTATGGATCAATATTATGTAGCAGAGATTATCTATAATCTATAATGTACAATATATATAAAATGCAATGTCTTTCTGTCTGTCTGTCTGTCCATTAGTGCGTTTATCACGCGAGAACCACTTATCCGATTTACGTGTCTTTTTTTAAATTCATACATATATTCTTTGGCCATGTTATATAATAATAATAATAATCTATATCTATAATACATATAAAATGCAACGTTTCTCTGTCTGTCTGTCTGTCCGTTAGTGCGCTTATCCCTCGAGAACCACTTATCCGATTTACGTGATTTTTTAAATTTATACATATGTTCTCTGAACAGGTTATAGATATACATTTTATTACGTCTATAATATATATAAAATGCAACGTCTCTCTGTCTCTCTGTCTGTCTGTCTATCTGTCTGTCCGTTAATGCGCTTATCACTGGAGAACCACACATCCGATTTTCGTACTTTTTTTTTTTAAACATACATATGTTCTCCCGCCAGGTTATAGGCTATATTTTATTACGATAGGTAGCATACGGAATGAGCAGTGACGATAATAGTGAATGAAGTCGGAAAAAAGTTTGCCGCTAGCGAGTTCTCTTGCAATACACAATCTAAACCATTAAATATGGAACCATATTATGTAGCAGAGGATATCTATAATCTATAATATATATAAAATGTAATTTCTCTCTGTCTGTCTGTCCATTAGTGCGTTTATCACGCGAGAACCACTTATCCGATTGACGTGTCTTTTTTTAAATTTATACATATATTCTTTGGCTAGGTTATATAATAATAATAATCTATATCTATAATATATATAAAATGCAACGTCTCTCCGTCTGTCTGTTCGTCCGTTAGTGCGCTTATGACTGGAGAACCACTTATTCGATTTACGTGCTTTTTTTTTAAATATACATATGTTTTCTGGCCAGGGTATAGACTATATTTTATTACGTTAGGTAATATGAGGAATAAGCAGTGACGATAATAGTAAATCAAATCGGAAAAAAGTTTGCTGCTAGCGCGTTCTCTTGCAATACACTGCCTAAACCACTAAATATGGAACAATATCATGTAGCAAAGGATATCTATAATATATATAAAATGCAACGTCTCTCTGTCTGTTTGTCCGTTTGTGCGCTTATCACTGGAAAACCACTTATCCGATTTACCTGCTTTTTTTTGAACATACGTATGTTCTCTGGCCAAGTTACAGAATATATTTTATTACGTTAAGTGACATAAGGAATAAACAGCGACGATAATAGTGAATCAAGTCGGAGAAAAGTTTGCCACTAACGCGTTCTCTTGCAATACACTGCCCAAAGCATTAAATATGGAACAATATCATGTAGCAAAGAATATAATATATATAAAATACAACGTCTCTCTGTCTGTCTGTCCGTTAGTGCGCTTATCACTTGAGAACCACTTATCCGATTTACGTGTTTTTTATAAATTTATACATATGTTCTATATAATTCGATATAAGCCTAGATAATGGGAGAGAAGGTGAGACAATGGGAGATAAGCAGAGATAAGCCTAGATAATGGAAATTATGTAGAGATAATGGGAGATAAGAAGAAATATGGGAGATATTTTATTACGTCGGGTAACATAAGGAATAAGCAGTGACGATAGTAGTGACTCAAGTCCACGCGAGCGGAGCCGCGGGCCCGGCTAGTTAGAAAATATATTAAGAAAAATTCCTACTGATAATAATGTAGAAAGTATTTTTTACTAGATTCAAGTGCAACTGAGTTCAAAATAACTGTGTAAATAACTATTATGACCGCAAGAGTACAACTATATACATCAAATAGTGGTAAGGGTATCAAAAAAGTACGGAGTTTTCTTTATATGTTATCTAACTCTTAAATTTAAATTTTATACAATTATTTGAAACAACGAAAAATATTAGCAAGAAAAGAATAAAAATCTAGGCCGAATTAAAGCAAAAGAAAAGATAAAGAAAAATAACTTAGTGTTAGAAAATAATATTTAGATCTTGAGTTTTTCATTTGCATAGTAACCTATCATTAGATTATGTCATATGGTAAATTCGACCTGCGGTGTGACGCGATATTTCTGGTATAATTTGTCAATTTATTTGTTTCAATAAACTTACTAAAAAAGAAACTACTGTTTATTCGAGATAAAACGAAAAGATAAGGTAACGAACTTAAAGTCAACTTAATGACAATATTAAGAAAAACTTGGATATACTTAGACAATAATCTATAAGATTATAACAGGGTTCTGACTCTAAAAATCACTCGGTAAGATCACGAAGATATTTACTTCCTCAGTGAATTCAGGGCTATTTTAATAAGGGATAATTCAATATATATATATATATATATATATATATATATATATATATATATATATATATATATATATATATATATCTAACGGCAGATCTACGGTGACCGTGTAAATCTCCGGATTGGTGGTTAAAAACAGATCAAAAAACTGGCGAACTCCCCGTCTCGATCAGGGATCCGTGTTGGTGCGTCAATAAGCTGAGTTAAGCCACAACTGATTGAGAATGATTCAGCTTCACGACCTTATCTGTCGGTAGTACAGATGAACCTTGTGGTTTGTTGAGTCGTTATTTTTAACCACATAACATCAAAGTTTAGGGGCTCCAAAGCCTCTTCTCGTTGGCAAAAGAGGTCGTTTCTGACAAAAAGACAGATTCCAAAGTTACGCCTAAATTGGGAATAGAAGTCGTACCCAGGATAAAGATAGTTGACTGTACTGGTCGATGAACTGACCTTGGTTTCACAGAGAGCAGGTACATGAGTTTTATTTGATTGCAGGTGTTGGTGCACTGAATTTATGTTCGAGTTTAAACCTCGTATGTTGCAAAAATCTATTTTAAAATTATGATCTCTGCATGTCGACGCCCCTGAACCAGCCCCACCCGGAGATCCAAATGGGAGGCTATTTTAGCTGTCACATGTTTATGTTTGTCTTCTTGGGCTTTGATCCAGGGGGTGCTATTATTGTGTAGTTTGGTTTCTCCCAGATACTTTTGCAATAATCTGTCAGTTCTTGTTTGTTTGGTGGTTCAGTCATCTGTGAGTGTCCTCAGGGCTTTGCTCTGCACTGCTTGGAGTTGGGCACTCCTTGTTTTGGAGCGCTGGCATCATGTGGGGCAAGCATAGGTGAGGTCTGCCTTTACGATTGTGTTGTATACCGATAGCTTTATTCTGGTGGTCAACTTGCTGGTGCGGTTTATAATAGGATATAATTTGCCCAGCAGTTGTTTAGCTTTTTTGGGTGGCAGTGCTGACCTGGTCCTTCCAGACGAGCTGCTTGTCGTACTGGATGCCCAAGTGCTTAATGATGTTAACCCATTGGGTGCAGGAGCCCTGTAGCTGGAGGTGGCCATGAGGATTCCTTTGCCTTTGGTGAAGACGATGGCGTGTGTCTTGGTAGGGTTGAGCTTGATCCTCCAGTGGTCAAACCAGACGTCCAGGTGAGATTGAACTCTACTTGTGATTAATCGGCTGCTTTTGGACAAAGTGATAATGGTGGTGTCATCAGCATAAAGAATGAGGCAGTGAAGATATTGAAGAGGTGGGGGGAGAGGACGGAACCTTGGGGGACTCGGGCTCTAATGGCCTTGACTTCGGAGGTGGCCGTTTCGACT
>CM032446.1:142438035-142483035 GCA_019049505.1 Pachyrhynchus sulphureomaculatus
GATAATGGCAAACGGGATTTAGGCGAAACGTCTGCGATATACACCTGGACACGCCACGGAACACATTTCTTCATCTGTGAATCTCTACGCACTCGATAGCTCCCAGCTATCCACCAATCAGCCTACCTCCTTGTCTAGGTAAGATACCGAAAAAAAGTCATCCTCGAAATCATCAAAGCAAAGTCCACAGCCCTCTGTGGTATCCCTGACGAACAATGTGGTTTTCAACCACTTCATGGCACTATCCACCACACCACCAATCTTTCCCAAACCATTTCAAACAACTTCAACAGACACCATAAGGTCGGAACTGTTTCCCTTTACGTACCCAAGGCCTTCGACCGAGTCTGGCACGAAGGTCTCATCCTGAAATTGATTCGACACGGCTACCCTTTCCTTCATTACAAAACTCGTACAGTTCTTTGTCTCTGACGGGACCTTCCAAGTCAGAGTTGAAACGGCCACCTCCGAAGTCAAGGCCATTAGAGCCCGAGTCCCCCAAGGTTCAGTCCTCTCCCCCCACCTCTTCAATATCTTCACTGTCTCATTCTTTATGCTGATGACACCACCATTATCACTTTGTCCAAAAGCAGCCGATTAATCACAAGTAGATTTCAATCTCACCTGGACGTCTGGTTTGACCACTGGAGGATCAAGCTCAACCCTACCAAGACACAAGCCATCGTCTTCACCAAAGGCAAAGGAATCCTCATGGCCACCTCCAGCTACAGGGCTCCTGCACCCAATGGGCTAACACCATTAAGCACTTGGGCATCCAGTACGACAAGCAGCTCGTCTGGAAGGACCAGGTCAGCACTGCCACCCAAAAAAGCTAAACAACTGCTGGGCAAATTATATCCTATTATAAACCGCACCAGCAAGTTGACCACCAGAATAAAGCTATCAGTATACAACACAATTGTAAAGGCAGACCTCACCTATGCTTGCCCCACATGATGCCAGCGCTCCAAAACAAGGAGTGCCCAACTCCAAGCAGTGCAGAGCAAAGCCCTGAGGACACTCACAGATGACTGAACCACCAAACAAACAAAAACTGACAGATTATTGGAAAAGTATCTGGCAGAAACCAAACTACACAATAATAGCACCCCCTGGATCAAAGCCCAAGAAGACAAACATAAACATGTGACAGCTAAAATAGCCTCCCATTTGGATCTCCGGGTGGGGCTGGTTCAGGGGCGTCGACATGCAGAGATCATAATTTTAAAATAGATTTTTGCAACATACGAGGTTTAAACTCGAACATAAATTCAGTGCCCCAACGCCTGCAATCAAATAAAACTCATGTACCTGCTCTCTGTGAAACCAAGGTCAGTTAATCGACCAGCACAGTCAACTATCTTTATCCTGGGTACGACTTCTATTCCCAATTTAGGCGTAACTTTGGAATCTGTCTTTTTGTCAGAAACGACCTCTCTTGCCAACGAGAAGAGGCTTTGGAGCCCCTAAACTTTGATGTTATGTGGTTAAAAATAACGACTCAACAAACCACAAGGTTCATCTGTATCCTCTATCGACCACCAAGTAATACCTACTTTCGAACACTTTTCGCTTCTCTTGCAGACACCATCGATTATTTACAAATTAACTATCCAAGAGCCGAAATTGCCATCCTGGGCGACTTTAATTTCCACAATATCAACTGGCTTAAATATTCAAATACTACCGACAAACAAGGTCGTGAAGCTGAATCATTCTCAATCAGTTGTGGCTTAACTCAGCTTATTGACGCACCAACACGGATCCCTGATCGAGACGGGGAGTTCGCCAGTTTTTTGATCTGTTTTTAACCACCAATCCGGAGATTTACACGGTCATCGTAGATCTGCCGTTAGATTCTTCCGACCATAAACTGTTTTCGACACCGAGTATCCTGCCAATCAGTGACAGAGAGCGCCTAAGCCGCGCAAGATTTGGCACTACAAATCTGCTAAATGGAAAGATCTCATGGAATATTTTCGAACTTTCCCTTGGATGGACGTTTGTTTTCAATCCGGCAACCCATCTGACTGCACCAGGGGGGTCTCCGATGTTATTTTGGCTGGTATGGAAGCTTACAACCCTTTTTCGAAGAAACGCCCTCGGTTTGACCGAAAATGCAAAGAAACTGTTGCTTCTAAACATCTTGCCTACCGACAATGGCTTGAACACCATAAATCGTAACACCTTTGTTCGTGCCCGGAACAAATGCAAAGGAATTATCGACGAAACCAAGAAGGCACACAATCAACGAATTAGAAACAAACTTCTCGCTTGTCCCAACAATTCCAGGTCGTTTTGGTCAGTTGCTAAGGCAGTTAGTCAAAATTTCACCAAATCCATCATACCACCACTCGCACGACCAGATAATTCCATTACAACGACACCTGTTGAGAAAGCGAACTTATTGGCTGAACTCTTTGCTTCACATTCTACTGTTTCCAGTTTCCAAGGAAAAACACCATCTACTATTCCCATAGTGCAGTCAAGGATTCCCGATATTGTCTTCAGACAGCGTATCATAAAACGTATTTTAATGAAGCTAGACACCAAAAAAGCTTCTGGCGCTGACGAAATACCTGCCATAGTTCTCAAAAACTGTGCGAGGGAACTAACATCAGTTTTCTGTAGACTTTTCAACCTATCCTACAGAAAGGGAATATTTCCTTCCTGCTGGAAACGTGCCACAGTTCAGCCGATACCTAAAAAAGGCAAGAAGACATTGCCAAATAACTACCGACCAGTCGCAATGCTTTCAATATTATCGACAGTCATGGAAAAGACTATCGATCAGCATCTTCTAAAATATCTTGAAGGATTCAACATTATTAACGGCTTTCGTAAACATAGATCAACAGGAGATCTTTTGACTTATGTAACACATATTTGGAACAACGTAACTGAACACTTTGGAGACTCTCGAGCGGTTGCTCTTGATATATCCAAGGCATTCATCAGGCACGAAGGATTGTTGGTTAAGCTACGCTCTTCTGGTATGTCTGAAAAGTTTTGTATGTAACTCTCATGTTTCCTTAGAGAGCGTTCTTTACGAGTGATAGTCGACGGATTTCTTTCTAACATCTTCAACGCTGGTGTGCCCCAAGGTTCCATACTGTTTCCTACTCTCTTTCTCACTTATATTAATGATCTGCTGGAAAAGACCGGGAATCCAATCTACAGCTTTATAGATGACAGTACGCTTATCTCTTCATTCACTTTGAACGCTCGGACATCGGCTGCTCAGACGAATATCCGCAGACAGTAGGAGGTCGTTCAACTTAACAAAGACCTGGAAGAAATGCTATCCTGGGGTGACAGTAACCAGGTAGAATTTAACGCTACAAAAACCCAGGCGGCAGTTTTTTCTAAAAAAGTTAACGTTGCTGAATCCGACATAGTTATGTCGGGGCACTCCATTCCCCTAGCATCGTCATTCAATTTGTTGGGCGTTATTTTGGGAGCAAATATGTCCTGGCATGAACATGTTGCAGGCATAGCAAGGAGAGCTTCTCAAAAGTTGGGAATATTATTTCGAACCAGCAAGCTTTACACTCCACAACAACTGTTAATTCTTTACAAAGCTCAAATTCGACCAACTATGGAATACTGCTCGCTCCCAAACATATACTGCATTTGTTGGATTCTGTTCGTCTGATTGGAGACCCGGAACTGACCGGCGTCCTTGATTCGCTGGAACATCAAAGAACGGTCGGGGACTTGAGTCTGTTTTACAGGTATTTTCATAGAAAGTGTTCGAAAGATCTAGCCCGCTTAATTCCTCCCAAAGAGGTGCATGTTAGAAATACACGCCGCGCTAATACTTCACATCCGTATGAGGTTCAACTTGTTACTCTGCGTACAACGCTTTTCAAGCAGTCCTTTATAGGCATCATCCCTTTGGAATAACTTGCCCAGGGCTGTGTTTCCCACCGAGTATAAATTACAGCGATTCAAGAACAATGTGAAGCGCTTTTTCTGCACACATGCCGCTCCTGAAGCGCTTTAGGGACTTCCCTGCAGCACGTGTTCTATATCCATAAAAAGGAGATTAAAAGGCATTACAAGAGGGTTGATGTGTGCGTGTGATGATGATGATGGAGTGAAAAAGGGGTTAATGAAGTTAGTGTGGCTGTATTTTTTTTTATATAAAGTTGATGAGAGGCCTAAAGTGTTTTTTTGTGAAAAAAGTTGGCAAAAAGGCCTAATATGAGTTTTTTCTAAAAAGTAGTTGAGAAAGGCCTTATATGAAGGTAGAAAAGGGTATCGATCGTCGGACCGAAAAGTCCTTATGGGTTTTTTTTTATTTAAAAGATGTTGAAAAAGGAATTATGTGGGGTTAGAAGAGAGCTGGCTTAAAGTAGAAGAGGGTACGCCAAAAAGTCCTTATTATTTCATCATCTTCTCCGCGATGATGATAATGACTAGGGTAGACTAGACTAGATCAAAACATCACTACTATGAAAATGAGAGGTCGGCTGACCAAAAAGACAATAAGGAGTATACTAAAAATAATTTATTATGAGGGTAATTTACCTCCATTTTTGAATAGCATTAAGTATTAGTATATAATATAAAACAAAGTCCCCCGCCACGTCTGTTTGTCTGCCTGTCAGTCTACCTATCTGTCGATTCTCTTAGTAACTACTGAATGGATTTTATTCCGGTTTTCACTAATATATATCTATATATATATATATATATATATATATATATATATATATATATATATATATATATATATATATATATATATATATACAGTAATACCCCGCTTAGCGCGACCCCCGTTACGCGCGGTTTCACTATAACGCGAATTTCAAATTTCGCGCTCATGTAGTCATTAACTCTCTATGGTCGCGGGGGGATCCCCGCTTTCTCTGAATATTCTCTTTGAAGAATTGGGAATTCCCTGTCCTTCGACTTTGTTCTATGGGGATTTCCTCGTTCGTTTCGTGTGTTCATTTGTTCCGTAATGTTAGTTCGGTCGGCTGGCAGTTTTGTTTTAATATTTATTGGAGATACATACATACATAATTTAACCCTACGTTAAAAATGCCGCCTGTAAAGAAAAAAAGAGCGTAAAAGCGTCACTTTGGAATTGAAGATGAAAGTGTTAAGAAGAATGGAAAATGGAGGCAAAGCAACAATTGTTGGGAGAGATTTTGGACTCTCAGAATCGACTGTGAGAACGATTTATAAAAATCGGGAAAAAATTAAAATCTCCAGCGAAGGTTCAACACCTATAAGTGCAACAAAACTTTCTCGTTCGAGATCATCTATCTTAGAAAGAATGGAGAAATTACTGTCAGTCTGGATCGAAGATTTGAATAAGAAGAACACACCACTAAGTCAAGATCTCATATGCACAAAAGCAAAATCTTTGTATGAGATGCTGAAAACAAAGAAGGAGAAGGGAGTGCCACTCCGACTTTTGCTGCCAGCAGAGGCTGGTTCCATCGGTTCAAGCAGCGTTCTAATCTTCACAATATCCACATAACAGGCGAGGCGGCCAGCGCGGACATTCAAGCTGCAGCTGAGTTTCCAGACAAGTTTCAAGACTTCGTTAGACGAGAGAAAATTCCTGCTTGTCTCATCTTCAATGTTGATGAGACCGCACTTTACTGGAAAAAAATGCCATCTCGAACATTCATTTCTAAGGAAGAACGTCAAGCCAGTGGTTTCAAAGCTGCGAAAGATCGACTAACACTTCTGCTGGGTGGTAATGCCACTGGTGATTTCAAACTGAAACCTTTACTAGTGTACCATTCAGAAACACCCCGTGCAATGCGAGGCACAGACAAGACAAGTCTACCAGTTGTGTGGCGATCAAACAGAAAGGCGTGGGTTACACGGGAAATTTTTCAAGAATGGTATTCTAATAGTTTTTGCCCATCAGTCAAATCATACTGTGACAGAAATGGGCTTGAACCTAAAGTTATATTACTCTTAGACAATGCCCCAGGACATCCAACCTCACTTGATACGCCCAGAGACTTAAAAGTGTACGTAAAGTTCCTTCCACCAAACACTACGTCAATATTACAACCTATGGACCAGGGAGCAATAGCAAACTTCAAAGCTTATTACCATCGCCGCACTTTTAGCCAACTAATTCATGAAACTGACGGGGAAGGAAGACAGTCTATGCGAGAGTGGTGGAAGTCATACAACATTATGAAGTCTATTCACAACATAGAAGAGGCTTGGAAGGAAGTTAAAATGAGTTGTATGAATGGGGTGTGGCGTAATCTTTGGCCAGATGTAGTGGAAGCACCTAGAAGAATTGTCCAGATGCAGAGACAAGTGCTTGAAGACATTGCTGCAATGATTGAGGGGTCTGAACTTGAAGATGTCACGGTAGAAGATCTCGTAGAACTTGTAGCAACGCACGACGATCCTATTAGCAATGAAGATCTGATCGAGTTACAGAATAATCCTATCTACGATGAGGAAGAACAAGTAGAAGAGAAAGTTTTATCTTCAGGGGAAATACAAAATGCACTTTCAAAAATTTATTCAGGTTTGGACATATTGCAGAGTATAGACAATAATGATGACCGTGTCTTGACCGTGTGTCAAACAATTAAAAACAGTGTTGGGTGTGTTTATGAACGTATTTTACAAGAACGTAAACAAAACGTTACCCAAAAGACAATAGATGTATTTTTCCGTAAAAAATAAGAGTATGTATTGCATAAAGTGTTCTTAGAATTAAAGTGATTGATTAAAATGATTTGTATTTTTTTGTATTAAATTTTGACTATGTTTAATCATAAACCTCGATATACGCGAATTTCAGTTAACGCGATTTTTTTCGGAACGTATCCCTCGCGTAAAGCGGGGTATTATGTATATATATATATATATATATATATATATATATATATATATATATATATATATATATATATATATATATATATATATTATATATATATATATATATATATATATATATATATATATATATATATATATATATATATTATATATATATATATATATATATGTATATACCGGGTGTTATGGAATTCATTGCATATATTGGAACTGGTGGATCCTTGTAGTAAGAATAATTGCACAAAATTCACCTTAAAGAGCGGATCTCAATAATAAAGGACCAAATTGACCCTAAAGAAATAATGTCATGATTACTGGGTGCTAAATGACCTTAGTCGATGCACCCAATCTCCACAACAAGAACAAAACAAATAATGTCATGAATATTTTTTTCGCGCCCCACTAATAAACTCTAAACTCCACAGTATCGAAATATGTAAATCAGACAGAAGGTCATTTTTTTCGATCCCGTCAGTCGGCTTTTTTCAAATAAATTTGATAAAAAAATATATTAAAATATTTTTCTATTCTAAAACCGAAAAATTTGTGGTCCCACATTCCAGACGAGATTAAAGCGTGGTGCTTTCTGTTTTTCTTTCAATGAATGTTTACTCATTACAAGGGTAAGGTGCCGTAAAGGTCAATGTTTTTTTAAAGAGAGGTAGACTAACATAATGATTAAGAAATTTGCAGAAAGTGTAGAATATAGCAGCAAGTGAGCTAGATTGTGTCATTGGTACAGTTGGTTAAAGTTTAAGGGATAACATACACCTGGGCGCGGCAAAAAGTATGTATCATTTAAAAGAAAAATATTTTAATGATTATTAATTAATTAAAAATAATTCAATATGCAAAAATAAAAGTTAATCTTGTAAAATAATGTAGTTAAAAATTGTCGAAGGGTTTTTTTTCAAAAATAAAAAATCTACGTTGTTGTAAAATTTAGTAACCCAAAAAATGTATATTTAATCATTCACAAAAAATTGATTATTATAAAAATTAAACAAAGCTCTCGACATTTTGTAGATAAAGTAATTATTAACATTTAAAAAGAAAGGTTAAAAAATACGAAAAATTGACTGAGTAATAGTGCATTTTTTTTAATAATTCTTAGAAGTATAGAGAATAGAACTCTATAAGAAAATTCTAATTTTTGTAAATTCGAGCTATATGTACTCGTAACCCCGTAATTTATCACGGACAACTTAGGATATTTTATGTAGAGATCCACTGCACATTTAAGATACATTTATTTATTTACATATTTCGTATGGATGTACATTGCACACAGCACATTTGAAGTTAAATAAAATTACCTAAATAAATTATACAAAAATATAACCAAGCAAACAATAAAACAATCGTTTACCATTTAGGTATTTATCTTGAAAAAGTTTACCTCAATCTACTTGAAATTCTGTTTTTATTGTGCCCGACCCAAAACCTCCAAATAGCGAAGCTCAATAATAGAGAAAAAATCGACCCTAAACCAGTTTACTAAAAAAATAATATATACAAATTTTTATATATTAAAATAATTACTTATTACTTTGAAAAGTTTTACATTTCAGTATTATAAAAAGTAAAAATTTTAACAGGTTATTCATCAAAATTTTATTTGCTTCCTTGTAAAAAAGATAATAAAATAGATGTTGGGATGGATTGATCCCTTTTATTTACGACCAAAAATTGTTATTTTATTATCGCCAAGGGGTTTATTTTGGACTTCTTCTTTAGGGGAGGCTTGTATATATTATAGTATATAACTATTATACATCTTTTGTTTATCGTTTCTTCCAACATATTTTTGTAAGAACTTAATGTAATTTTCACAGTGTTTTGTACAGTATTTTTTGTAGTATTGGACATAAATATTTTACAATTTTTTTATGGCTTTACCGTTAAATCCCAAAATAAACGGTTCATTATTTAAATGTGACAATCTATTCGAAGGTGGCTGAGCAATTTGCTTGTTTTCATTATTGATAATAATAGAATCATCTTGTAAGATCGATGTGCTCTCATTAGTTGTGTTTGTTTGGGAGAGAGGGAGAGAGCATTTAAGTTGCTTGAAATCCGTTCATAATGGTGCCAATGAGAGCAGCACTTTCGTGAGCTTCTGCAAATAAACTTGTAACTTGATATTGCGTTACTTGACGACCTGAATTTGTCCTCAATAATTTTTCCGCTTGAATATAATAAGAGCTCATAGGTTTAAAAAAAAGACACGTCGAGTGGCTGAAGCTGATGAGCAGTAAAGCCTGGCAGGTGTAACATTAGCCTTTACTATGTTTAAAGCTTCCAGGTTCTTCGAATGCATTGTATTTCCATCAAGCAGAAGTAACACTTTATTCTCAGGAATTGGCTTTATTTATTTATTTATTTATACAAATTTTTTCGGGAAACCTCATTGTAGTACAATTTCTAAAACAGGTACAAATGCAGATATAAAAATATTAAAAATAAAAAGACAAACACGTGACAAAGACTATGTCTAAATAAAAATATTCAACAAACACATAAACATCCTCAATAGCAAAATATACAAAATAGATACAGGTAATGAAAGAACTAACCTCAGAAATATAAAAACAATAATAGTATTAACAATAGTAAACACTGATCAAGTAGAACCTCTACAGAGCCCTCAGCAGCTGGGACCTAAATCCCGAGATAGAGTTGCTAAACATATCGAGCCGGCCATCCAATGAATTGCAAGTCCTCAAAGCTCTATGAATGGAAGAGTGCCTCCCATAATTCGTGCGATGGAAGGGGATGCAAAAGAGATCATGATGGCGAAGATTGCCTCTGGGTATATTAAAATTTATTTTAGCGAGTAGCTGAGGACAGTCAGTGATTCCATTAATAAGTTTGAAGATAAAACATGCATCATAAAGGGATCTTCTCATTTCCAAAGTATGTAACCCTAAGGTCCTCCGCATGACAGTTGTATGATAATTCACAAGTGTAGCGTTGCACTTGAGTGCGGAAAATCTCAAAAATTTATTTTTCACTTTTTCGATTATTCCCTTATGCAACTCATAAAATGGAGACCAAATTACCGTCGCATATTCCAAGTTTGCTCTCACAAGAGCACAATACAACACTCTCAAAACAGTCACAGAACTGCCCGCAATTTCTCAAAACAAAACCCAGCATGCTTAGCCCTTTCTGGCTAAGGGCAGATATATGCCTTGTAAAAGTAAGTCTTTCATCGAAAACAACCCCAAGGTCCTTTGCTGAACTCCTGTAAGGAAGTTGAACACCTTCAATCGAGTATGAGGATGGGACTCTATGTTTCCCTCTATAGAAGCTAATGGTAACACCTTTGCTTAAATTTAAAAATAGATGATTGAACATAGGCCTCCTCTTCCTCCCTCCATTTTTCACGATTTTTAGTTTCTCTGATCCATGATAGCCCCCTTTAAATCATCTTTCCATCTTGTTTGCGGTCTTCCTGGCGCCCGTTTTCCTGTCCATGGTCTCCATTCTTGAATCTTTTTGTTCCATCTGTTATCAGGTTGCCTGATTGTGTGTCCTGCCCCCTTCCACTTCGGGGTAGCCACCCGCTCTTTCACGTCTGTAACCTTTGTTTGTTGTCTTATGAATTCATTTCTTATCTTGTCTTTGAGTTTTATTTGTATCATTTGTCGTTCCATTTCTCTTTGGGTTATGCTTAATCTCTTCATTATAACCCTTGTAAGTGTCAATGTTTGTGATGCATAAGTCAAAACAGGCAAGGCACATTTATCATAAACTCTTTTGCGTAGTTTCAGATGGATTCTTTTGTTTGTCAGTATTTGTCTCTGTCTGCCAAAAGCCGCCCAAGATAATCTAACTCTTCTTTCTATTTCTGCGGTCTGGTTTGATTTGCCGCATTTTACCAGTTGTCCCAAATATATACAAATACATATATTCGTCTACATATTTTAGTATTCTGTTATCTATCCGTATGTTTTCTGGCTCTTCTATATTTGTCATGGCTTTTGTTTTGTTTATATTGAGTAGCAGTCCGACTTTCTCTGACTTCGTCTTTAATTCATTCAACATTTCCTGTATGTCGTCTATGTTGTCAGAGATTATAACCACGTCATCAGCATATCTTAAATAATTCAGTCTTTCTCCGTTTATGTTTACACCTTTGCTTTCCCATCGCAGTTCAATGCCTTCAGGTAATCTATGAATATTATGTACAAAGGTAAGTTGTATTCTGTGGCTTTTTCTATAAAAGTTTTGATGGTAAGCAGGTGATCACAAGTACTGAAAACTTTTTGAAAGCCGGCTTGTTCTATAGGTTGGTTTAGTTCTAGTTTATTATTTAATCTGCTAATGATTATTCTGGAAAATATTTTGTACATTTGTGATAATAGGGATATTGGTCTATAATTTTCCAATTCACATTTATCCCCTTTTTTAAAAAGTAGGATTGTATTGGACTTGTTCCAATCTTCTGGTATCTTCCCTTCTTCCAGACATTTATTGAATAAAATTTTTAATAGTTGTATGACTTTCACGTCTCCTTCTTTTATAAGCTCCAGTAGTAGTCCATCCAGTCCTGGTGCTTTATTATTCTTCATGTGTTTTATTGTTGCTTTTATTTCATCTTCGGTTATTTCTGGCATTTCTTCTAAATTAACATTTATTACGGTTCTTTACACTTCTTCTTTAACGATGTCTGGCGGTTGATTGTTCTTTTCGTAGAGTTTGAATAGTAGTTTTCTACTCACTTTTTGTCCTTCATTGTTATATTTAGGCTGATAGTTGTTATTTTTTCCTAGATCTCGCTTTATAGCTTTCATATTTTTATTTTGGTCTATTATTTGTTCGATTTGTTCTTCTAGTTGTTTTCTTTTATCTTCTTTGATGGATTTTTGAGAGTTTTGCTTGTTTCTGTATATTGAATGGTGTTCCTTTTTCCTTCCTTGAGCAGGCTCCTTCTTTCCTCGAAGAGCTTTTGTGTCCGAGGATTCCAGGTTTTTTTCTTCTTTTTCTGCTTCTTTCCTTTTGCTATTTTTTCTCCTTTTTCTATCAACGTTTTTGTTAGAAATTTATTGATTTCTTCTGCACTTTTAGTGTCGATGTTTTCAAACTTTTTCTCTCTCTCTTTTCTATTCTATTCTATTCTATTCTATTTTCTTTCAAGATGTTTCTGTCTATATTGGGCAGTTCTTTTGTTAGAAATTTTTTGTCTCTCAGTTATCGTATTTATTTCTATTCTTGATCGCAGGATCCTATGATCGCTTCCAATTCCGATGTTGTTAATCACTGTCACGTCTTTTACTAATTGTTTACGGGTTGACAAGATATAGTCTATTTCGTTTTTGGTTTCCCCATTGGGGTTCATACACGTCCATTTTCTTTGTGGCTTTTTAAAGAAAAAGGTATTTATTGCATATAGTTGTCTCTGCTCCAAGCAGTTGATCAGTCTGGCCGCGTTCGTTTCTTGTTCCTACTTCGTGTTTTCCAATTTTGCTTTCACTTGGGTCTGTTTGCTTGCCTATTTTGGCGTTAAAGTCTCCAATAACTAACGTATGTTGGGTTTGGTTTTGACTTAAAGCTGTTGAAAGTTCTTCGTAGAAAGAGTCCACCTCTTCGTTATCGTGCGATGATGTTGAAGCATATACAGAAACAATTATGTGGATAATTTTCAGTTTACATTGTTTTGTTATTTGTAGTACAATGTATGCTATTCTTTTTGATAGTCCTTTATACATCGTGACTCTTTCGAACAGTCCTTTGCGAATCATGAAGCCTACACCTCCGATATCATCTTCTGCCCCTTTATAATACATCATATTTCTTGAATGGAGTTTGATATTCTGTTCTCCTTTTCTTCTAATTTCGCTTAATCCCATAATGTCCCATTTCAACTTCGATAGTTCTTCCTCGAGTTTGTCTACTTTGTCATTTGTATTCAAGGTTCTAACATTATATTATATTAGCACCCTCTGTTCTGCCACCCTTCTGACCGCTGCCATGGTCAGAGGCTTCCAAACTGCTGCGGACTGAGGGCCGTGTTGCCTTTTTATATAGAGAGGATGAGGGTTTTTTGGCAATTTAAACACCACGCTTGCCAGGCGGGTTGGTGAGTTTGGTAATCAGCCGCTCCTAACATGGAGATCAAACGCTGTTGGATTGCCGCCCCATTGGAGTCAGTCGCATCCTGAAGTGTGCTAGTTTTGGTCCGCCCTGGGTATTTTATTTCTCCAGTACCATCCATGCCTGGAAGGCATTCCCCTATCCGCTACTTGAGGAGGCGCCTGATGGGGGACTAGCAACCCCCACGTTGTATGTTGGGTATATATATATATATATATATATATATATATATATATATATATATATATATATATATATATATATAGATATACATACAACGGCGTAGCTTACACAACCGAAGTCGACCAAATGGTAAAATGTAATTGATGTAAATGTGAACGACCGGCACATTTATTTATTGTTTCTGGAAATGATATTTAACCAGATTCAATGATATGGGATCATAAAAATATAAAAGTACCTATACAATGTATTTTATGATACATTAAAAATGGTTTACATTAAAATCCTTTCTCATTAGTCAAGAATGTCAATTACACTTTTACGGCTCTTTAAATTACTCTAAAGTTACATTAAATCCATGTTGAAGACACTGTTGAGAAATACTTTGAATTTTGCCGTGACGTATATTAATGCTATTATCCAATTAAGTTCGCAAGGAAGGTAATATTTTTCATCATAGTCCATATTTCTTTATTCCCTCATACAGTCTAAATGAGTAGATGAATTAGATGGATTCAAAGGATTCGCCGTTAATGTACGGTTGTATTTATGTTAATGTCGGTTGCCAGCTTGCCAATTTTGCCAAACAATTATGTATGCATATATATATATGCATATATATATATATATATATATATATATATATATATATATATATATATATATATATATGTGTATATATATATATATATATATATATATATATATATATATATATATATATATATATATATATAAACACATGCCAGATAGTGGTGTGAAACTAATCCCTTAGATTTGCGTAGTCTTCTGGGAAACATCAAAATGGCCAATGGAGTGGACGACATCTTTAATAGTGCGTCTACATAAAAAAGGTCCAATAAATAACTCCGACAACTTCCGTCTGTTGGCCATGATTACTTGCACAAAAAGTTTAAAATTGATATCTCTTTTCATCCCCGTCGGAAATAAATGATTTAGAAACCCTAAAACGTGAAAAAATTGTCGAATACAATACTTTCCTTTAGCGAGGAAAATAAAACCATATGGCGTCTATTGTCTAAACAGATTTTGGTGAATGACTACTTGTCATTATGCCACTTAGTCCAAAGAATTGGGTATTCATTTTGGGTAGGATGCGATGTTATTTTTTTATCATGTGGGAGGGTCCAATGTAAGGTTAAATTTGAATTTTCGGGGTCGGGAGTGCATCCATTTGGGCGCGATATTGAAAACGGGGGTGTAAATGGTTTTTTTATATATATCTCGATAACCGGAAGTCTGACAAAAATTTTGTAAAGAATTTTTTTGTATATACTGCATTTAGTGCTGCTTCAATAATTAAAAAGTTATAAACAAAAAATAATGAAAATTTACGGGACGAATAGCCATTATTTTTAATAAATTTTATCTATCAATTTTATAAAAAAAAATGCATCAGAGCTTTTTTATAGAGTATTTTATATCAAAAAACATACTATTCTTTATGATTTTGATTATTTTTAACGGGTTTCTTAGCTCTGCTAAGGGAAGAAGATCAAAGATAGGTGAGGTAAATAGATAGAAAAAAATTATTGTTTCTTAATTTTTACATACATATTATTTATATTATTATATTTTATGTTTTTTTTTTATTAATTTATTAATATATTTTTTAATAATAATAATATCATTTTACCGCATCATATATATTTTTGAACTCCTGTTTTCACAAGCTTCCAATTTCAACCCCCAAAACTAACCCTTTAAGTCAACATTTAACTTCCAAAATTACACGGCTCTGATTGGGCATCAATTCCTATACTTGTACCAAATTTCAACTTTCTGTCAAATAGTTTCGGAGAAAATCAAGTGTGACAGACGAACGGACAGACAGATATCGAAGTGATCAAACAAGTATTCCGTATGGAGCAGTAAAAATATGTTATTAAATTAATAAAGAAAAAAAATATAATATGTAATAATATAACTAATATATATATGTGAAAATAAAAAACAATTTTTTTCTACCTATATACCTCACCTACCTTTGACTTTTCTCCTTTTGCAGAGGTAAAAAACCCTTAAAAATAATCAAAATCATAAAGAAACTAGGTGAAATTTTTTGTTTTAAAATCCTCTATAAAATATAAATTATTAATTATTGAAGTAATAATAAAAAAATATTAAGAAAAATTATAGATCATTAAATAATCTACAAAAAAGTTCTTTATATTTTTGTCTGACTTATGGTTACCGAGATATATGAAAAAATCCATTTACACTCCTATTTTTAATATGGCAGCCAAATGGGTCCACCCCCGACCCCGAAAAGTCTAATTTAACCTAACTTTGGACTACGACAAAAAAATAATAAAATCACATCCTACCCAAAATGCACCGTTGACCTTTTTTTAACGACCAGTTTATTGGACCAGCTAGTAATCTACAATCAAGTAATATAATTTCCATTGTAATGAAAGACTAATATTGTCAAATTTCCACTTTATTTAGTTTCACTGAAACTGTATGACGCGTTTCGCTATACTATAGCTTCTTCTGATACAAAATGATATTTGAGTATTAGTGTTGTTACATTTTTATAAATACCCTAAGGTAGATAGGTAATAAAATTAATACTATATGCTAATGAATATTGCTGGGAAATCCATTCTGAATATTAATTGTATAAATTGAGTAAAGGGGAGTTACCATGGGCCAGACAGTTATCTTTTTGTTCGTTTAAAATGATGTCTGAATTTTTAATTCTATTTATTTCTAAATTTTCTAATAGGTTTAATTTTACGCCTTTGTTTTGTATGTGTAGAATTTTAAATTTATCGTCAAAAAGATGATTTGATTCTGTTAAATGATTCTGTTAAATGATTACTGT
This sequence comes from Pachyrhynchus sulphureomaculatus, assembly GCA_019049505.1. Lineage (NCBI taxonomy): Eukaryota > Metazoa > Arthropoda > Insecta > Coleoptera > Curculionidae > Pachyrhynchus > Pachyrhynchus sulphureomaculatus. The sequence goes on from CM032446.1 coordinate 142,454,009, forward strand.
ATATAATAAATAGAATTAAAAATTCAGACATCATTTTAAACGAACAAAAAGATACCTGTCTGGCCCATGGTAACTCCCCTTTACTCAATTTATGCAATTAATATTCAGAATGGATTTCCCAGCAATATTCATTAGCATATAGTATTAATTTTATTACCTATCTACCTTAGGGTATTTATAAAAATGTAACAACACTAATACTCAAATATCATTTTGTATCAGAAGAAGCTATAGTATAGCGAAACGCGTCATACAGTTTCAGTGAAACTAAATAAAGTGGAAATTTGACAATATTAGTCTTTCATTACATTCGTTATGAATTTCCATCAAGTAACAGCCACAACAATTCAAAATATAATTTCCAATTTATTTCAGTTTTAGTTATCCCGTTATCAGATATATATATATATATATATATATATATATATATATATATATATATATATATATATATATATATATATATATATATATATATATACATATATATATATATATATATATATATATATATATATATATATATATATATATATATATATATATATATATATATATATATATATATATATATATATATATATATATATATATATTATATATATATATTTATATATATATTTATATATATATATATAATATATATATATATATATATATATATATATATATATATATATATATATATATATATATATATATATATATATATATATATATATATATATATATATATATATATATATATATATATATATATATATATATATATATATATATATATATATTATATATATATAATGACCGGGCATATAAATAAATCATTATTTGTCATATAAGAAAATAAATAGACCTGGATTTCTCTCGAAGTAAATACCACTATGAGATAACTGTAGATGAGTATTACAAGTGGAATATTATAAATTTAGGCTAAACGTGTTTTAAGGGATTAAATAAAAATTACTTTATATTATTTACTTCTCGTATCTTGTACCTTGACAAAGCATTTTCGGATACTGTTTATATATACTAACACATGTTGCTTCAGAAGAAGACACAGTGTGTGTATGTGTGTGTGTTAACTATGTATCAAAATTTGAATAAATGTGATAATTAGTGAATTTAATTAACTTTACCATATCTCGTTGTTTTAGTTAGAGCATTTATTTTTTCTAACATATAAAAAAACTACTCAAGTTAAAACCTGTTTCTACCTTATTGCATTTTTATTTGGTCAGAAATGTTAATTACTTCTAAATTCCAATACCGGTGATAATAAAGACGCTGCATGTTTGGTCTTTATGATTTTGTTTTGCAAATTAACATGTTCAAAAATTTTAATAATTCTTAAATTATGCTTCAAATGAGAAGTTCAGTATTAAAATTAATTAGTAGCTTAAATGTATATCTAAACCAGTCAATAAACTTAGGTTTTAATTAGTTTTCTTTACTAAATAACTATGAGTGGTGATGCTTTTTTGCTTATTTTGGTACTAGTCGCCATTTGAAACGTTTGTAAGTCCGAAACTACTTAATTAATTATGATAACCTTCTCAGCTTTGAAAGCTTGTTTTTTTTTCTGGATTTGCATAGATGATGCTAAGTGGGAAAGCAACGCGACCTATTGTATCGACAAGTAAAGTCAAAGATCTCTTTATTAATGCAAAATTATTACAATGTACATTGATTTCAGTTTCTTTCAAGTCTTACAGATAAAATATGCCCAAAGACACATTCATCTGTGTGAAAGCTTTGCGGCTGACCGATGGTCCGCCCTATGGTAACTCGTTGTACTGTTTGTAGTTATACAAGCATCATTTCCAAATATGTTTTTATTGATGGAACAAAATTTGTTTTTAATTTGAAGATATCTTGTTGACTTAGTTTTTTATTTGTTTATAGTTAACTTTGTTTTTGCAGAGATAAATTATTCCAAAAAATTCTGCTTGAATTGGTCAGGTACATGTATCGATAGTAGTGTCGTTCATTTTTAAAATGTTGGCAAGAAAGTTTGAAAATTTACCTTGAAGAGAGAACACCTCAGTAAAAACCTCTTTAAAATTCATTCATAACATTGCACTTGAAGTTGCGATGGAAACGTTTTTTTAATATTGCTTTGTTCCCTAAAGTAACATCACAAACTTTGGGATATCTCCAGAAGTTACTTAAAATGAATAACTTCAAGGAATAAATTGTTCATGAATGCTTAACTTTTAATAAACTTTTATGAAATAAAATCATTATCAATACAGCAATTCATTCTTTGCTTAAAATGAAGACACAATTATGGGTTATTTATCACCCTTCAAAGCCAATTTATTTATGAGCAAGTTTGAAACCGAGGATAGTCAGAAATTTGCCTATTTTCAGTGGATATGAGCTATGGAGATAATGTATTCGCAATTCTTAATAAAAAAATTAAATGTAGATTTTATTACCTCAAAATTATGAATAGAAAACGATTTCCATTTTTGGATTTTTCAGTTATTTTTTTTAGTATATTTACCGCATTACACTTTTAAGTTCATCGTTTAAATACTTTCCGATTGAATGAAATAAGATTCAAAAATGAATCATATTAGGAGTATAACTAGAATTGACGCAAACTAAATAAACAAATTATTAAATGGGCATAAGTTTAGGTTAAATATTTACTATTGCACCTGTTTCCACGTAAATCAAATAAGACGAGATATCTCAAAATCACATAATGCAGGGGCCTCAATCACATATTTGATAAAACCTAGCTTAGTCTATAAGTCTCGACGACTTGAAAAATAATTTAGGAAGTCCACGATGTTTAAAAAAGTATAATGTTAGATGAATTGCTATGATTGTGACAAGAAGTATGTTAGACAAACTAGGAGATCGATTTAAACAAGATTTAATAGCGTTTAGCCCATTTAAAGTACTGTGAATTAAAATAATCAAGCTTTGCTGAACATTTCCTTAAACATAGTCATATAGCAGCAACCCTTTTTTTTTTTTTTTATGGGTCTAGCACACGTGCTACAGGGAAGTCCCTAAAGCGCTACAGGAGCGACACGTGTGCGGAGAAAGCGATTCACGTTGTTCTTGAATCGCTGTAGATTGTACTCGATGGGAAACACAGTCCTGGGTAAACCATTCCAAAGGTATGATGTTCTCCATATAAAAGACTGCTTGAAAAGCGCTGTACGAGGAGTAACAAGCTGAACCTCATACGGATGTGAAGTATTAGCACGACGTGTACTTCTAATATGCACCGCTCTGGGAGGAATTAAACGGGCCACATCTTTCGAACACTTTCCATGAAAGTACTTGATATATGATTTTCTTGACATAAAAATATGGCATATATGACAGTTGATTGTAGATATATGTACATATGAATAGGAGGCTATGTGTCATAATAAATCGACATATTTCATTCATAGCGCTAAATATATATATTTTTTTTAAAATATAGTTTTACTTAAATTTTCACAAATTGCTAAACTCATATGGAGATGCTAATCCTAATTAACTAGTGATATATTCAAAAAATCATATTTCTATTAAAGTACCGATCAAGTAGTGTTCTCGTTTTCAATGGACGATGCGAAGCGTGCCTTCACCAATGTGTTGCTTTCAACTTGGTCTCAATTTTTACAATTTTTCCGATGAGTCACAGAATACGTAGCTATCGCTACAGATACACGAACAAGCGGAATGAAACGTCCCCCAAAACAAAGCCGACGGGTAACCACTGCGTGCCTCCTCAAGTTTCTCAGAAATGTCGTACAACTAAAAGTTGTATTATATGTAACAATAAAGAAATTTTGCAACGCTTATTTTTCGCACTTCTTTGTCCTTATCCTCAAGCATGCGCAGTATTAACCCAAAGGTTGCAAGCTTAGGTTAGTATTCACCCTCTATAAACTTTTTCCATTTATTTCATGGTTAAGCACACCAGTATTAGTATTTGATAGATCAACACAAGTTTTTAAATTAAAATTGTATCTAGCAGATTTCTATCACTTCCTTCAACATTTCCAAGGCAATACGAATATGCGATCAATAAAATTTCATAATTAGCACTACACACACTGTAATGCTATTGGGCCAAAGATTGCGAAATCCCAACATAATCTGAACACTAATTAAGTGTTGTCAGGTTTATTGGCAATAAAAGATTACCATTTCAATTTTACTGTATTTTCTTAGTGGTTTGTATACCTAAATAGAAAAAAGCAAGCCCTACCATAATAGCGATAAAAATAACGAACTTCAAGTAACCTCTCTTATAAGTTTCTAATTTAGGGAGATAATTATCCTTAATAAAGAATTCTCTTATTTTGTTTCAATACTGCGCAAGCTCCGAATGGTGGATATATACTTCAAATAACGATAACGGCTGAGTCCTTATTTTTAATTTTTTCCCTTTAGTATTACGCAAGCTCCAAACAGTCGACTCATGCTTCACATAAAGATAAACTCAGTGTCCTACCAAAACAACCGTTGCAAAATCTAACACGTAAATTTAGGAAAATAGATAATAACTAAGATGAATTCATTAACTGTTTTATCCTTTAGGACCAAGCCAAAATTGTTTGATCTAGAAATTTTAAATTTAAATATTTTAATTATTTTTATTATTACACAAGAGAAGAAATTGTTAAAAGTTCTAAAACAAATTTGAACTAGTTTTTATTTAAAATACTTTAGATATCTATAAAAAAATATGTTGTTGATGGTTATCAGATTCAAACCGTATATTACCCCTCAGTAACAATAACCTTTATGATATAGGGATGAATTTATTCAAGCATATTAATATGAAATAAAACAGCTAATTAAAGTTGCTAAACATAAAAAAATTTGTCTGTTGTTGAGCTACATTTAAAATGAAATATTAGATTAATTTAATTTAATTTTGGCAATTATTCGATCAATTTACTAAATCGTTGGAAAGGATTAAACAAATGCTTAATTTTTTTATAAAAAAATGCTGTTATGTAACGGTACACTCCTTAATTCTCTATTTTTTTTGTTAATATTGTTTTTTTCATGTTGTAAATTAAACTTTAACAGTCAGATTCACTAAAACAGTTTAAGAGTTAGACCTGGCCTAGTTCCCATAAAATCTACAACTTGTAGTTCTTTATTGAACATTTATTTTTGACAATGTGATATTTTGTCTTGTATTTGTATCACCGATTTCGAAAAACAAATTGAGAGATTAAGCCTTGGAACGGGTAGAAAAATATAGCAACTAAATTTTGATACAATATTTCATTTTTACCGGATTAATTATCATTAAATACCGAATTTTCTGATCTTATACTACATAGCCTTATTGGATTGTTAAATTAGACCTAATTTGCTAACTGGGTTTAGCTTTTGAATTAATTTAATTTAGCAATCAGAGGTTTAAATTAAAAAACACAATCAGTTAAAGTTATAAAACTGTGCAGTAGTAGCCTGATAAAAAGCAAAATTTGTGTTAAAATTTGAAAAATTTTTAACTTACTCCAATATCTCTATTTTTTCTATAAATTTTCTTATTAAACAATTTTTTAGTGACACAATACCTATTATAATAGTGTAAAAGGTAAATGATATCTGGCCAACTAGAAGATCGGGTTTAAGTTTTAAACTCTTTTATTTCATTTGGCTGTAAGTACTTGATTCATAAAAAAACGTTTAATTCTAACACTGGTCCAAATTGATTAAACCAGTCAAGTCGGCTGGCTAAAGTTATGACGATATGCAGCACAAATTTGATTTATGACCAAACCGATAAAAATTAATAATTATGCAAAAATTGTAAAAATAATTAATTATACCTGCTTCAAGGTCTCAGCAATTAAGTTTGATAGTAAATTTTGCAATATTGAATTCCATCGTCAATTGGACAACTAGAGGTGTTAGATTCCACAACTAGTGTATTGGTTAAGCATTAGACATGAATTTTAAGCAAAATAAAACAGGTAAAATTTCAACAAATCAAACTTAAAATCCGGGAATTATGAAGATTGGATGATGTATCAAACGAACCGTTAAAATGCGAAGTCGGACCACACGAATATATTTTTTATCATTTTTTTTAGCTCAGTAAATAAACCAGCAAAGTGAAAAAAAAAGAAGTACTATGTTCAGTTTCAAAAATATTCAAACAATTTGGGGGTATAAGCCTTCACAGCTTGACATCAAAAGTGTTCGCCAAGATCTTATCTAAAAAACTTGCAGAAAGCGGTGTCTGTAAATGATATCTTATTTCTTTCTCAACTCTCAAAAAAAGCAATCAAATTCGACAAGACTGCTTTCTTCTCCTTCATCGACCATACCTAAGCCTACGACAAGTTTAAACCGAAAAAAGTTGTCAGACCATTAAGAGAATGAAAGCTACAGACTAACTTAGTAGAGATTATCAAAAAAAATAGTACATCCACAAAAGTCAATAATAAGCTGTTGAGAAATATACTTATTTTTGCTGTTAAAAGACAGGGTGACAGCCAAATTTTGTTCAACATCATCATGAAAAAATTAATCGTGGCGGTTAAAACGACAATCTCCGATTGCACGTTGGATAATAAAGAAATAAAAATTGTCTGTTACGCAGGCGATGCCGCCATTATTGCAAAGGATGTCGATATTTTACAGAGTCTAATTTTCAAATTCAAAACCGTAGCTAAATATATCAACATGCTGGTCTCTGTTCAAAAAACAAGGTCACTGACTCAATCAAGATATCCTTGATGCTGCGAAATACTCTTTACAATAAAATTATAGAGATATATAAAGAAATGAAGTTGAAGTATCTTGGCGCGAAAATTACCAGCTAACAGAAAACAAAGGTCTCTATAGCTTTCGGTCTAAAGAAACATCTACTAAGAAACTATAAGAAACATCATCTGGGACCCAAATACATGAATGTGAATAATAATACGTTAGGTTTTTAATGACGCACGCTACTGAAACAAGAGCGAAAACCCAAAACACACCGTCTTTTAAGAAGAACGGAAATAAGTACAATACGTTCAATAACCGGATGCACACTCCGATACAGAGTAATAAGCGACAATATATAATGCACACAACAATGTAGAGTTCCTCGAAGAAGGAGAGAAAATCCACTTTAGAAAAGGGTGAACTGCAGGAATGCAAAAATTGACAAAAATTAAATCACCGAAATCTGGTTTCTTCAGAACAGGACCTAGTCTTATATTTAAAAGAAAGAAGGGGAAGCATAAAAAGGAGAACGGGTTATCGAATGCTATATTTCACTAGTACACTAACATTATAGCAATCTAGAAAACAACTACTTTGTTCCATTCTTTTTAGTTACGTAAGTAAGCATCGTAGTAGAGTTTTTATTTTCTTGAATTTAAGATATCCACGACTAAATATTGTACTACGTGTAATTGGGATTAAAAAGAAAATAGCTGAGGTGCAATACTCCACAATTATATTTAGCACTGGATCTATATAAGATACACAGGGTGTGTACAATAATATTCACCAGACCGTTGTCTTAAAAAGGACCCAAGTTAAAAACATAAGTTGGGTTGTATTAAGTACATTCTTTTACTATATTTTTACATATACGGGGTTGCCCATTTACCTCCTATATTTATACATCTATATAAATACATATATATATATATATATATATATATATATATATATATATATATATATATATATATATATATGTATATATATATATATATATATATATATATATATATATATATATATATATATATATATATACATATATATATATATATATATATATATATATATATATATATATTCATGAAAAGTGTTCGAAGGATGTCGTCTGCTTAATTCCTCCCAAAGCGGTGCTTGTTAGAAATACACGTCGCGCTGGTGCTTCACATCCGTATGAGGTTCAGCTTGTTACTCCGCGTACAACGTTTTTCAAGCAATCTTTTATATGGAGAACGTCATCCCTTTGGAATAATTTGCCCAGCGCTGTGTTTCCCACAGAGTACAATTTACAGCGATTCAAGAACAACGTGAATCGCTTTTTTTTCCGCACTCATGCCGCTATATATATATATATATATATATATATATATATATATATATATATATATATATATATATATATATATATATATATATATATATATATATATATATATATATATATATATGTATATATATATATATATATATATATATATATATATATATATATATATATATATATATATATATATATCCTCCTCCTTAGTCCTATTACTCTAGCAAGAGTTTAGCGGTGTTATGTTTCGATTAAAAGGATCGTGCCCCTCCATGAATCACGATCATGAGCGGCACGAATGGCTTCGTGCATGAAATGTCCTATGAGCGGCTTCACCTGGTCTGCCCATCGATTAGGAGATCTTCCTCTTAGACGTTTCCCATTTATTTTTCCCTCCCCCATAAGTTTTTCCAGATTGTTTTTTCTAGAGATATGCCCAAAGTATCCCAAGTACAATTGGTTTATTTTGGTGGATAGACGATTCTCTATACTCAGTTGGTTTAAAATGGATACATTAGTTCGGTGATGTGTCCAGGGTATCCTCAGCATTCTTCTGTATACCCATGTTTCACAAGCGTCAATTTTTCTTCGAGCCACAACATTTATCGTCCAAGTTTCTGAAACGTAGGTAGGTATGGGAAATACTAGTGCATTAATAAACTCCAAATCTTGGTCAGTCTGGTTATCGTATTTCAAGCTATGTTTAGTCTTCGTGTCATTTCTGTATTGCAACCTCCTCTATTTGCAATTAATGATCCGAGGTATATAAATTCATCAACTACTTCCAAACTCTTGAGTATTGGTCCTAAGTTGTGCCATTTTACACAATCAAACGCAAATCTATGAAGCATAAATAAGCCTTGATGTTAAATTCATACGTCTTTTCTATGATCTGCCGTAAATTAATAATATTTTCTCTTGTAACTTTCCCTGGAGTGAAACCTGACTGGTCCTCAGATATTTCTGGTAGTATAAATGATTTTAGCCGGTTGTTGATTGTCTGCAGCATTACTTTACTAGCGTGGCTTATTAGAGAACTTGTCCTGTAATTGTTGTATTCTGTGGGCGGTCCTTTTGTAAAAAGTGACACTGATTCGGTCCAGTCATTAAGCCATTTGCCAGACTTCCATATTAAGGTACAGATTGTATAAAAAACCTGCACTCCTAGATTTACCGTAGCTTTTAATAGTTCTGAAGTTATATTATCTATTAATTGGGCTCTTTGATTTTTTAATGTGTTAAGAGCTTTTTCTACCTCTGATTTCAGTATATGGGGTTCCTTTTCAGAAATTGAGTTATTTAGATTATTTGGTTCTTCCCCGTTCTTCTCTTTATACAGACTGACACAGTATTTTTTCCAGAGTTTGGCTATTCCTGCTTTGTGTAGCGATTTTGTTTTGGTCATTTGTTATTAGCTGTGTGCGTGGTTTAAATTCTCTGGTAAGGTACTTAACTTTTTTGTAGGGTTCATTTGCATGATCTCTTGACAAAATTTTACTGATATGTTTGTTTTTGTCGCTTCTACATGCTTTTTTATCTCTTTGTCTACATTTTTGATTTCTTGCGTTTTTGTGGGCGAATTTCTTAACTTTTTTCGTTGATCTATATTTTCTACATGATTGTGGTTACTGCACTGTTTTGCTCCCTCTATTATCCAGGTTTTTGTATCTTGCCACATCTCCTTGCAGTATTTCCTAAAAGATATTATTAAAAAATATATTATCGGGAATTTCCATTCTTCGATTAGTTGTTTGTTTTATTGTTGTTCGTAGTTTAATTTTCAATTCTACCTTCAGTAATTTGTGATCTGAGTTACAATATGTTCCAGGCCTCGCCCTAACATTGGTGATTGAGGATCTCCATCTGGCTCTAATTAGTACGAAGTCTATTTGGTATTTTTGTTCTCCTGAGGGAGAAGTCCAAGTGGAGAGACGCCGAGGGTGGTGTTTAAATAGTGTATTGGTAACTACGAAGCCATTATTTACTGCGAATCGGATGTCTTTCACCCCTCTCATTTCTTTTACAAAGTCCATGTTTCCCCAAAACATTCCCGATGTGTTTATTTTTTTCGGTATTGCCCACTTTAGCATTAAAATCCCCCATTGCCATTAACACATCTCTTTTCGGTGTTCTGTTTTCGAGACCTATCAAGCAAGTGATTGGCGTCTTTTTATTGACAGCAGTAAACGAAGTCTAAAAGCTGTACTTTTACAGAATGGCAACTTTCATACACTTTACTTGTATGAAAGAAGAATATCAAGTGATTTCAGTACTTTTACAGAAAATAAAATATATTGAACATAAATGGGTGATATGTGTCGACTTGAAGATGGTTAATTTTTTGATTAGTATAACAAAGTGGCTATACAAAATATCCATGTTTTATTTGTTTGTGGGACAGTCGAGCCAAATCCAGACACTGGATACAAAAAAATTGGCCTGTGAGAGATGCTTTGGTCGTTAGTGAAAGAAATGTTATAAATAAGCCTTTGGTTCCGCGAGACAAAAACATTCTTCCACCATTACACATAAAATTAGAGCTACTGAAGCAGTATGTCAAAGCTCTGGACAAAGATGGTCAATGTTTTATTTCTCAAAAATTTTCTGGATTAAGTACTGGAAAACTAAAACCAGGCATTTTTGATGGGCCCCAAATACGTCGATTAATTAAAGACTCCACTAATTTTGAGACATCTATGACTGAAGTTGAACGACCTGCGTGGAAAACTTTTGTAGTGGTTGTACAAAATTTCCTCGGAAATTACAAGGCTGAAAACTGTGTACAGTTAGTTGATGAAATGCTTCATCACTTTAAAAATTTAGGCGGTCATATGAGCATAAAAAATACACTACCTTAATAGTCATATAGATCATTTTCAAGATTTGAGCGAAGAACAAGGAGAACGTCTCCACCAAGATATAAAAACAATGGAGAACAGGTATCAAGGCAGATGGGACGTTCATATGATGGCAGACTATTGCTGGGGACTTATGCAAGATTGCCCAAGACAATTTCACTATAAAAAATTACTTAAAAAACCATTTCTTCATGTAGAATGTTAAAATAAAGCCATATTTTTATGAAAATGGATTTTTTTCTATCTCATTAACTAGAGCTGATACGAAAAAACCAGTAACATTTTTCACATCACCTTATCAGACATACTTATAATCAGGTCTAAAATCCTAAGCTCCAAAATGTGTATAGGCCAGTGTAATAGATGTAAAAAAATAAAGTAGGAATATATAGTCATTTTATTCCAATTTACTTTATTTAGCGGCCATCCTTTCCGAAAATATTAAAGATAAATATATTACTTGCAAATATATAAACATAACCAATTTAAAAGCAAATTAATAATTAAACCTCATAAATACAAACTTATTAAAAAAGAGATACATGCATACATCCAAATAATAAGCCTATCGACAAGAGAATACTCTATATCGAGATATCGTGATCGTAAAGCGTAAATCGCTCAAACCAGTCGCGGATCCCGCAGTTTGGTTCACGCATCAATGATCGAGAACTTTTTAGTGTTTTAGTACGATGCTGTCTGAATAGTAATAAAGCACACCAGGTTCCTTCAGTTCAAAATCTTGTCGCTTAATGAATTATTTGGCTTGAATCACATTTCCATGATTCTGAATTATTTGCTCAATTCATTGGTTGGATCTACATTGTTGAAAGATTTTTATTTTATACAGTTAGCATAAAAAAAAAAAACCGGTCAAGTGCATGTTGAACTTGCACAATTAGTGTTCCGTACGTTGATTGTTTTTAAAATAAAAATTTTTGTTAGGGTGGTATAAAATGATCAGTGACTTCACAAAACACACCCCAAATGAGTTTTCAACAAAGTTTGTTTCCAATCTTTACTGAAAATTGATGACCTTGAAATTTCTGTTTTTTTTTTATATACCAGATAAATTATTACAGGTAATGCACTCGTGATAATTTTCGTTCAATTTACACCCCGTGGAGAATATTCCAGAATTTTTTCAAAATTTTTTGTTAAGTACTTTCGGAGATAAGGCGAGTGGACAGCGATTTTTCGCGATTTTTTAAAAATAATACAAAGAAAAGTGCGCGCAAGTATTACATTATATATATATTTTTTACTCGTGTTTTCACAAGCTTTCATTTGACACCACACTCGATTACCTCGTAAAAAATTTTTTTTTTTCACTTCCGATTTCACCCCCTAAAAACTAACCCCTTAAGTCAAAATTTAACTTTCAGAACTACATGGCTCTGATGAGGCCATCAATTCCTATATTATTACCAAATTTCAACTTTCTATGACAAATAGTTTCGGAGAAAATCGGGTGTGACAGACGGACAGACAGACAGACAGACGGACAGACAGACACCAAAGTGATCTTATAAGTGTTCCGTACGGAACACTAAAAATAACCGGTCAAGTGCAAGTGAACTTGCACAATTAGTATTCCGTTAAAATAAAAAATTTTGTTACGGTGGTATAAAATGGTCAGTGACTTTACAAGACACACACCCCCAAATGAGTTTTCAACAAAGTTTGTTTCCAATCTTTATTGAAAATTGATGACCTTGAAATTTTTGTTTTTTTTTTATATACCAGATAAATTATTAAAGGTAATGCACTCGTGATAATTTTCGTTCAATCTACACCCCGTTGAGAATATATCAGAATTTTTTCAAAATTTTTTGATCAGTACTTTTCCAAATAAGGTGGGGAGACAGCGATTTTTCGCGATTTTTTAATGATAATACAAAGAAAGGTGTGCGCAAGTATTACATTATATATATATTTTTTACTCGTGTTTTCACAAGCTCTTATTTGACACCACACTCGACGACCAAGTAAAAAAAATTTTTTTCACTTCCGACTTCACCCCCCAAAACTAACCCCTTAAGCCAAATTTTAACTTTAAAAACTACACAGCTCTGATGAGGCCATCAATTCCTATATTATTACCAAATTTCAACTTTCTATGACAAATAGTTTCGGAGAAAATCGGGTATGACAGACAGACAGACGGACAGACAGACAGACAGACACCGAAGTCATCTTATAAGTGTTCCGTACGGAACACTAATAATATAAGAATTTTGTAATATGCACGAATAAATTTACACCGGTACACCAAAATACAAATTTAAAATTTGGTAAACATTTTGTTACGGAAGGTTTATCCCCTGTAAATTTGAAAAAAGTATTTTGTATTACTCGTAATGCAGTACAGTTTCTCGTTGTTAGGCATTCACTTGGCAAGTCCATTATAAAATTATATTTCTAATTTGGAAATTAATACTATGCATTTAAAACATAGATAATCTAACTTTCAAATTAGAAACTGTCTGGACGAATAAGAAAAGAACAGCTGATAATTGAAAGATTTTTATGATTTATAAAATTTAAACACTAGAGGTCGAAGATTGAAAGTAGTTTAAATTGATTATTTTTTTATTTGTCGGGACTATTCAGACTTATAAATACAAGGGGCACACGCAGACAGTTGCATTTCTAGCGACTTAAGATTTATTGTCTATAGCATTATACCTAGTACTCCCATAAATACTTTTAAAATGAAAATACTGTCTAAACCTTTAATTTCTATGAAAATTAAAACAAATTATTATGGAGTTAATTCATATACTCATAATGACAAAATTAATTTAACATTTACTCGAAATATCCTCCTCTTGCTTTTACACAAGCCCTCAAACGATTAGGTCATTCGTCTATGGCAGCACGCACTTGATCCAACAGAAAATTGTCCGCCGCTATTGTTAAAGCTTTTTAAGGCGTTTTGAAGAGCATGTCTTTTAGAGCAAACCATACCCTAGGGATCATAGTTTATATTTTAAAGGATTTAGATTAGGACTTGCAGAAGGCCAATCTTCTGTAGGAATAAATGAAGGCACATTTTGTTAAAGCTATGCTTGTGTTATTTTAGCTCTGTGTCCTGGTGCAGAACCTTGCTGGAAGACCCAATGCTTATTTTTGAAAAGAGTATGGTTAGGTGTTTTACAAAGTTCTCTAAAATAGTGAATTGATGTATTTTAATTGAAGTTTTCATAAAAATGAATACTGGTAACCCCATCAAAGCTGACTCCCTACTAAACCATAACTGATGCTGGATGATGAACCCTCTGAACTTTTTGAACAAGTTCAGAAGCTTCCTTAGAAGATCTGGCATAAATCCTATCGTTTTGCTTATTAAAAGATTGTTCCACAGTGAAAATTTTTTTGTTGGTAAACAAAATTTTTCTGTGTTTGTCATTAGCGTATTCCTTCAACAAACTTTTCGATTTTCGCCACATTTTTGTTTAAAACTTCTGTTAGCAAATGACCTCTTATGAACGCTAAATATATACATATATATATATATATATATATATATATATATATATATATATATATATATACAAACACACTAACGCACACAATAACGCAACACAATAACAAAAACGCAATCTTAAGGTGTTTACCGTGCCGAGAAGATGAATGGCTCAGCGTTTATGAGTCGCAATCGGTTCCCCCGGATACCGGGCGCCCTCCAGGAGTAAGTAGCCTTGCTGTGGCATCCAGGCTCTGCCACAGTCGACCCTTCTTTCCTAGGATACTCGTGGGAACACTATGTCGAATAATAATAATTATACTAGTGATAATGGCAGGGTGTTGAGGAGGCGGACCCCTGTCGTACAAACAGCTACAGCACCACCACAACAACAACAACCACAGACGATCCAAACAACCGCCTCAGCCGAAACTACTCCCGATAGTTTTACCAGATCCGACATTGTAGGTGATGGAAATTGCCTTTTCCGTGCAGTTAGCTTACTCGTACACTTATACGATCACCAAAACTATCATGAAAGACTTCGAGAGGTTGCTCTAAGATATATACAACAAAACTTGTCGGAACTTCACACATTTTCATTAATTGGGGACGACGATATGAAAAACTTCAATAACTACTATAACTATATGAAGAAAAATGGCACCTATGGAACGAGCCTAGAGATACTTGCCCTCTCGGAAACCCAGAATAGCAACTTTCATATCTTCTCAAAACAACGAAGAACAAGAGATACAAAAATAACTTTTAGAGACAGACCAACAATAATAAGCACAACAAAACACACCAAAACTATTTACCTTCTACTAACGGGCAACCCAATGTCGGGACACTTTGAGCTTCTGACACCACAAAACACTAAAAACATCCCAAACAACAGTAGACCAATAAAAGAAGCATCGGGCGACCGACGTAACGGTCGAAGACGTCACGGGAAATGGCAGCTCGACCAAAACGATGAAGACCGGGCAATTGAAAATGGATCTGCCAAAAGTGTTGTGCCAGCGAGTAAGCTGACACCCACCAAGGCGGGAAAATCAAAGCAACGCATGAGTTACACAACACAAATCAACGAACACACCATGCGTTGCTATAATAAAGTCACAAGTCCTAATAAAGAAATCACTGAGAAGAGAATCACTCGTCGCCTGGACCCACTACCATCAATCCCAAGCGCAACCGACGAAGTAATTAATCAAAAATTCCCGCAACGACAAAGAAATCTCAACAGCGCAAAACCAAAAATCAAATGGCAAATAAGGATAGAAAACAAAATCAACAACATCAGAAGAGATCTAGAACACCTTACCCAGTTTATGAACGGGAACGCGTCTAAATGAGTCACACAGTGTATATACAAGATCAAATCCAGGTCTCCCAACAGAACACTGCCCGAGATCCTTGATACTTTGAAACACAAATTATCCGTACATGCCGCAAGACTCCGTAGATACAAAGAACCAAACTAGAGGAAAGACAACAACAACCTCTTCCGAAGAAGCGAAAAACAGTTCTACCGGAAAACTACGTACAACAAACAGACAGCAGTGACCGAACCACCAAACAAACAAGAACTCACAGAACATTGGAAAAGTAACTGGTCAGAACCCAAACTACCCAATAATAACACCCCCTGGATCAAAGCCGAAGAAGACAAACATAACCATGTGACAGAACAGGAAAATTCCACATTAACTACTGTGGGTTTAAAGAGCATGATGAGGCAGCTGGATGCAAAAAAATTCCGGAGGTAAAAATAGCCCACCGTTCGGATCTCCTAATGGGTGGCTGGTTCAGGGGCGTCGACATACAGACATCATAATTTTAAAATAGATTTTTGCAACATACGAGGTTTAAACTCGAACATAAATTCAGTGCATCAACACCTGCAACCAAATAAACCTCATGTACTCGCTCTATGTGAAACCAAGGTCAGCCTATCGACCAGCGCGGTCAACTATCTTTATCCTGGGTACGACTTCTATTCCCGATTTAGGCGTAACTTTGGAATCTGTCTTTTTGTCAGAAGCGACCTCTCGTGCCAATGAGAAGAGGCTTTGGAGCCCCCAAATTTTGATGTTATGTGGTTAAAAATAGCGACTCAACAAACCACAAGGTTCATTTGTATCCTGTATCGATCATCAAGTTATACCAATTTTAGAACACTTTTCGCTTCTCTTGCAGACACCATCGATCATTTACAAATTAACTATCCAAGTACCGAAATTGCCATCCTGGGCGACTTTAATGTCCACAATATCAACTGTGGCTGGTCTAACGCTTTGAAAAACTATGTTTGGGGATGTCTTTTGAAAAAAGGTTTGGTCTTCATCTTTTCCTACAATTTGAACGCTGAAAAAATGTTCCAGATTTACAAGAAGGCGTTAGTACCGACTGCCAGACGGTGGTTTGTCGAAAATGAGGAGTGGATGCTTCAAGAGGATAACGACTTCAAACATCAGAGCAAAGTGTGTAGCTAGTGGAAAGGGGAATTCGGTCTCGTTACACTAGATTGGCCATTCCAGTTTTTCGATGCAAACTGAAACGAGAATGTATGGCATACATCAAGCAGAAGCTTTGTAGTAAGTTAAGACGAACAAGGTCGGCTTAACTCAGCTTATTGACGAACCAACACGGATCCCTGATCGAGACGGGGAGTTCGCCAGTCTTCTTGTTCTGTTTTTAACCACCAATCCGGAGATTTACACGGTCACCGTAAATCTGCCGTTAGGTTCTTCCGACCATAAACTGCTTTCGACATCAAGTATCCTGCCAATCAGTGACAGAGAGGCGCCTAGGCCGCGCAAGATTTGGCACTACAAATCTGCTAAATGGGAAGATCTCATGGAATATTTTCGAACTTTCCCTTGGATGAACGTTTGTTTTCTATCCGACAACCCATCTGACTGCGCTAGGGAGGTCCCTAATGTTATTTTGGCTGGTATGGAAACTTACATCCCTTTTTCGAAGAAATGCCCCTCCAACGGCAAGCCTTGGTTTGACCGAAAATGCAAAGAAGCTGTTGCTTCTAAACATATTGCCTACCGACAATGGCGTGAAAATCCTAACACCATAAATCGTAACACCTTTGTTCATGCCCGGAACAGATGCAAAGGAATTATCGACGAAACCAAGGAGGCACACAATCAACGAATCAGAAACAAACTTCTCGCTTGTCCCAATAATTCCAGGTCCTTTTGGGCAGTCGCTAAGGCAGTTAGTCAAAATTTCACCAAATCCACCATACCATCACTCACACGGCCAGATAATTCCATTGCAACCACACCTATTGAGAGAGCGAGGCTGAACTTTTTGCTTCACATTGTACTGTCGATTTCCAAGGAAAAACACCACCTACTATTCCCATATTGCAGTCAAAGATGCCCGATGTTGTCTTCAGAGAGCGTATCATAAAGCATATTTTAATGAAGCTAGACACCAAAAAGGCTTCTGGCGCTGACGGAATACCTGCCATAGTTCTCGAAAACTGTGCAAGGGAACTAACACCAGTTTTCTGTAGACTTTTCAACCTATCCTACAGAAAGGGAATATTTCCGTCCTGCTGGAAATGTGCCACGGTTCAGCCGATACCTAAAAAAGGCAAGAAGACCTTTCCAAATAACTACCGACCGACCGAAAATGATAGAAAAGGTTATCAGTCAGCATCTTCTAAAATATCTTGAAGAATTTAACATTATTAGCGATCACCAATATGGCTTTCATAAACATAGATCAACAGGAGATCTTCTGACTTGTGCAACACATATTTGGAACAACACAATTAAACACTTTGGAGAATCTCGAGCGGTTGCTCTTGACATATCCAAGGCATTCGACCGTGTTTGGCACGATGGACTGTTGGCTAAGCTACGCTCTTGTGGTGTGTCTGAAAAGTTCTGTTTGTGGCTCTCGTGTTTCCTCAGAGAGCGTTCTTTACGAGTGGCGGTCGACGGATTTCTTTCTAACACCTTCACTATCAACGCCGGTGTGCCCCAAGGCTCCATACTGTCTCCTACTCTCTTTCTCATTTACATTAACAATCTGCTGGAAAAGACCGGGAATCCAATCTACAGCTTTGCAGATGACAGTACGCTTGTCTCTTCATTCACTTTGAATGCTCGTACATCGGCTGCTCAGGCGAATATCCGCAGACAGCAGGAGGTCGTTCAACTTAACAAAGACTTAAAAGAAATTTTATCTTAGGGTGACAGTAACCAAGTGGAATTTAACGCTACAAAAACCCAGGCGGCAGTTTTTTCTAAAAAAGTTAACGTTGCTGAACCAGACATAGTAATGTCGGGGCATTCCATTCCCCTAGTATCGTCGCTCAATTTGTTGGGCGTTAGTTTGGGAGCAAATATGTCCTGGCATGAACAAGTTGCAGGCATAGCAAGGAGAGCTTCTCAAAAGTTGGGAATATTATTTCGAACCAGAAAGCTTTACACTCCCCAACAACTGTTACTTCTTTACAAAGCTCAAATTCAACCAACTATGGAATACTGCTCCCATGTTTGAGACTCCGGTCTCAAACATACACTGCATTTGTTGGATTCTGTTCAGAGAAGAGCTGTTCGTCTGATTGAAGACCCGGAACTGACCGGCGACCTTGATTCGCTGGAACATCGAAGAACGGTTGCCGACTTGAGTCTCTTCTACAAGTATTTTCATGGAAAGTGCTCGAAGGATGTAGCCCGCTTAATTCCTCCCAAAGCGGTGCATGTTAGAAATACACGTCGCGCTGGTGCTTCACTTCCGTATGAGGTTCAGCGCTGTGTTTCCCACCGAGTACAACTTACAGCGATTCAAGAACAACGTGAATCGCTTTTTCCACACACATGCCGCTCCTGGAGCGCTTTAGGGACTTCCCTGCGGCACGTGTGCTAGACCCTTAAAAAAAAAATATATATATATTTATATATATATATATATATATATATATATATATATATATATATATATATATATATATATATATATATATATATATATATATATATATATATATATATATATATATATATATATATATATATATATATATATATATATATATATATATATATATATATATATATATTATATATATATATATATATATATATATATATATATATATATATATATATATATATACATATATATATATATATATATATATATATATATATATATATATATATATATATATATATATATATATATATATATATATATATATATATATATATATATATATATGAGAAGTGCAAATTAATGGGAAGAATAAAAAAGAAAATTGACCAATTGAAAGCTTTTCACTGTCTATAAAATTCAAATACTAAAAGTCAAAGATTAAAAGTAGCTTAAACTGATTTTTCTTTTATTTGTTTGGATTGTTCCGAATTATAAACGTAGAAAGAAGAATTTTTAACGACTTAAAATATGCTGCCCTTAATATTTTAGTAAATGGTAAGGTATATACGAGTATATATTATATTATATTAATAAAGAAAAAGGCCGATACAACGTGTCGCCTAAGCATAAATAGTTAACCGGTAATTTATTTGTAATTCATTTAGGAAATAGAGGGTATGTTGTCATAAAATTAACTGACATAAAGATGCTTCATTTATGTTTTAGCGTACAAAGATAAAAATAACGATATTTAAAGAAATATTTCCATTTACAAGCTTTTTTCAGAGGTCTAGTCTGTAACCAGGCAAAATTTTTGTCAAATCGGCGAGCAACCAGTGGAACTGAAACACTAAGAACTGAATTTAAATCTGATGATTATCATAACTAAACATCATCGCTATATTACATTGATAAGGCGTTAAAAAGCTTAATTATTTTTAGTGTTCCGTATGGAACACTTATAAGATCACTTCGGTGTCCTTCTGTCTGTCTGTCTGTCCGTCTGTCTGTCACATCCCATTTTCTCCAAAACTATTTGACATAGAAAGTTGAAATATAGCAACTGATGGCCTCATTAGAGCGATGTAGTTTTGAAAGTTAAATTTTGACTGAGGATTAGTTTTAGGAGGTGAAACCGGAAGTATTTTTTTTTTTACCAGGTGAGGTGTCAAATGAAAGCTTGTAAAAAGACGAGTTCAAAAATATATGTAATACTTGCTCACAATTCTCTTTATATAATTTTTAAGAAAGTGTGAAAAATCGCTATATCTTTATCTCGAAAAGTACCGATCAAAAAATTTGGAAAAAATTCTGGAATATTCTCTGCAGGGTGTAGATTGAACGAAAATTATCACGAGTGCATTATCTTTCATAATTTATCTGGTATATAAAAAAAATCAAGGTCATCAGTTTTCACTAAAGATCGGAAAAAAACTTTGTTGAAAACTCATTTGGAATGTGTTTTGTAAAGTCACTGATCATTTCATACTTCTGTAACGAAAATTTTTATTTTAAAAACAATCAACGTACGGAACACTAATTGCACAAGTCCAACTTGCCCGGTTAAAATATATCTGGCCGTAATAAAAAACAACACAAATATAATAATAACTGCCAGTAGATGGAGTTTCAATACCGTAACTACCACAGTATTCAGAAATTAATATCTGAAGGTAGAACTAAAGCAGCTACTTCGAACATATCCTGTATATAACTTTAACAGGGTTGTTAAAGTCGGCAGAATCCTAAAATTATGTCATATTTTCATTATTTCCAATTTTAACAAAAATAGTTTTTTTATGGACCTAGCACACATGCTGTGTTATTTTTTATTATTTCATTATTTATCATATCACCAGAAAGAGTATTGGAAACGTCAAGTTAAAGTTCTAAATTTTCGAAAGCCCTTCTCCTGTTCGACTTTTCTGTGATTAATACCTTGCCATTTAGTTAATCATTAAGTTATTATTTCGCATAAGATAGTCAAATTCAGTATTTAATCTAGAACTGCGTGTTTGCCAGCAGAGTACCGGGTAAATCATTTTACCCTTTTCTTGTAGTAATCATTTTTGTTTTTCTTATTCAAAAAAAACAGTAAAAATGTAGGAAAAAGAGATCCGTCCATTAAATTTTAGCAAGCAATTGCATTATTATGGACTGAAAAAATCGACCGTAAAAAAACGACGCCGATAGCAATAATACGGTCAATAGCATTCTCGATTTACGTGTAACTGTTAACAAAAAACTTAAAAAGCTATTTTATTAGATTTAAAAAAAAAACATATCAAAAATGAATTTTACGTTATATAATATATATAAATTTTAAAATAAATAAAAAAGAAGAGGAAAGAGTTATGTCATCAGCGAAGCATACTGGAATATGTTATTTATTTGCGAATATTCGCTTGTAAAAACTACAATTATTTATAATTATAAATAATACAAATAAAACAACTAAATTAAAAACTCTCTCAACATATCTATACCACAAAACAAAACGATATTAAATCAGAAAATGTGAGTATGTATATGACATTTAATCTTCTTTTATATTTTAATCAGTTAGTATATTGTCAAATTTTTTTTTAGTTATCAATTTTTAGTTTTTTCAATTTACTTATGATATTTAAATTTCTACAAAATAAAACAACATTAGTCCAAAACAACAAAATAAAAAACATTTTTTGAAATTTTTAGCTTTAAAAGTAATTCTTTAAACGAACTAAAAAAAGGGGTTACAAAGGCCAAAGATATTTTCCACTCAGTTATACATTTTTAGTGTTCCGTACGGAACACTTATGGGATCACTTCGGTGTCTGTTCGTCTGTCATACTCGATTTTCTCCGAAATTATTTGACATATAAAGTTAAAAAATTTTTATCAGGTAATCGAGTCGGGTGTCAAATAAAAGCTTGTAAGAACACGAGTTCAAAAATATATGTGATGTAATACTTGCGCAAAGAAAAGTGTTCCCTATATAGTTTGTGAAAATGGCCAAAAACCGCTGACCCTCCCACAGTATCTCGAAAAAATTCTGGAATGTTATTTATAAAATGTAGCTTGAGTAAAAATTATCACGAGTGCATTACGTTTGATAATTTATCAAATATAAAAAAATCTATGTGCTTTCACAATTTGGTGAAGGTTTTTTTCATAAAATTATATAAAAAACAACACTATGTTTTAATTTCCAATATATTTAAAGACACTTGACAATTGTTTCACCATACAATGGCTTCTTCAGAAGTAAAAAAATTTTTAACTTCTGAAGAAGCCAAGTGACTTTAAATATATTGGAAATTAAAACATAGTGTTGTTTTTTATATAATTTTATTAAGAACAAGTATCGGCTAACACAATCAAAGATGTTTTTTAGTGTTCCAACACTTATAAGATCACTTCGGTATCTGTCTGTCCGTTTGTCTGTCTGTCTGTCTATCTGTCTGTCTGTCCGTCTCTCACACCCGATTTTCTCCGAAACTATTTGTCATAGAAAGTTGAAATTTGGTAGTAATATAGGAATTGATGGCCTCATCAGAGCCATGTAGTTTTGAAAGTTAAATTTTCACTTAAGGGGTTAGTTTTGGGGGGTGAAATCGGAAGTGAAACAAAAATTTTTTTACTAGGTAATCGAGTGTGGTGTCAAATGAAAGCTTGTGAAAACACGAGTAAAAAATATATATAATGTAATACTTGCGCGCACTTTTCTTTGTATTATTTTTAAAAAATCGCGAAAAATCGCTGTCCACCCGCCTTATCTCGGAAAGTACTTATCAAAAAATTTTGAAAAAATTCTGGAATATTCTCCACGGGGTGTAGATTGAACGAAAATTATCACGAGTGCATTACCTGTAATAATTTATCTGGTATATAAAAAAAAAACAGAAATTTCAAGGTCATCAATTTTCAGTAAAAATTGGAAATAAACTTTGTTGAAAACTTATTTGGGGTGTGTTTTGTGAAGTCACTGATCATTTTATATCACCGCAACATAAATTTTGACTTAAGGGATTCGTTTTGAGGAGTGAAATCGGAAGTGAAAAAAAAAATTTTTTTACTAGGTCATCGAATGTGGTGTCAAATGAAAGCTTGTGAAAACACGAGTAAAAAACATATATATAATGTAATACTTGCGCACACTTTTCTTCGTATTACTTTTAAAAAATCGTGAAAAATCGCTGTCCCCTACCTTATCTCGAATCTGGAATATTCTCCACGGGGTATAGATTGAACGAAAATTATCATTACCTTTAATAATCTATCTGGTATATAAAAAAACCAAAATTTCACGGTCACCAGTTTTCAGTGTTTTGTGAAGTCACTGATCATTTTATACCATCCTAACAAAATTTTTTGTTTTAAAAACAATCAACGTACGGAACACTAATTGTGCAAGTTCAACTTGCACTTGACCGGTTATTTAATCTACTTTTCAGTACATTACTGATACCACGCATCGCTAATATTTGTTTTACATTTTTATTACTAGATTCTAATGGGTGTTTCGGTTAATAATGTCGATTTTTTCGCAAGATTTAAGCGTTTATTTCCATCACAAAATGAATTACCTTAATAATCAAAGTATTGACCATCGTTAGCTATGACTTTTTTACATCTTTCTATCAAAGAATGGATTCCGCACCAGGAAAACTTTTCATCTTTTGAGGCCAACCACACATCAACCCAAATTTTTACTTCTTCATAAGAATGGAAGTGTTGTTCTTAAAGTTCGTGCTACATCGATCGAAATAAATGGTAGTCTGAAAGGGCTAAATCTGGTGAATACGGCGGGTGGGGTAGAACGTCCCATTTGATGTTTTCCAAATAGTTTTTAACACATTTCGCAACGTGTGGCCGAGCATTGTCATGTTGAAAAATGACTTTATCGTGTTTTCGGGCGTATTCTGGTCGTTTTTTCCTTCAATGCTCGGTTTAACTTTATCAATTGTTGTCAGTATCGATCGCCAGAAATCGTTTCACCAGGCTTCAGCAGGTCGTATTACAAAGCTCCTCTACTATCCCACCAAATACACAGCAAAGCTTTATTTCCCTGTATATTGCGCGCTGTTTGTGATGTTGAAGGCTGCCCTGGGTCTACCCAAGTTTTTTGGGTTGGAGCATGTTCACCATAACCTTCAACCTACAATCGATAACTTTCAGCAGCCGTTTTCTTCAAATGAAAGAAGGTTATTAAACTTCCCCGCAAAACGTCCTTTTCTGGTACGAAACACGACATATTTAAAGCCATGAAGAACTATGTTTTTCGCACAATGACAATTACTAACGAACTGGCTTTTGATGGTGTATGTTTACTTTTCAAAAAGCCATAGATGTCACTAGTCTATACCAACAAGTGTATTAGTAATGCCATCTCTTAGCAAAATCGACATTATTTACCGAAACACCTGTTAGATTGAGCTAGATTGCTATTATTTTGAACTGAGTGATATCATCATCATCAGCTTATACTGTCCATTGGTGGACGAAAGTCTCCCTCAAGTCTTGCCACTTTTTTCTGTTCTGGACCTCTTGTACCCAATTTCCAGCCACTCTTTTCAAATCATCAGTCCACTGACTTAATGGTCTACCTCTGCTCCGGTAGGCTTCGAATCTTGGTCGCCACTCTATGATTCTCTTTATCCATCGCCTATCCTTAAACCTAGCAACATGCCCAGCCCAATTCCATCTAAGATGTAGAATGGATTTGACTGCGTCTTGGGCCCCGTTCTCCTCCTGATAATGTGATTTGGGTTGTGATCTCTAAGAGTAACGCCTAACATTGACCTCTCCATCTTTTAGTGCATGACACATATTTTATTGATGTCTTTCTTCGTCATTGTGAGAGTATCGGCTCCATACGTAATAACGAAGAGTATGCATTTGTAAAATACTTTTCTTTTTCAACACATACGGAGGTTAGATTTGAATGCGTAGGCTAGTTTGCCATATGCAGCCCAGGACCTATTCGCCGCTTAATTTCATATGTTTGGTTATCTCGTCCTGTGCTTATTTCGTGTTCCAGGTATTTATATTGGTGCACTTGCTCTATCTCTACGTTATTCAGTTTTTTAGTGTCGCTTAATACAAGATTTGTCATAAATTGGATCTTGGATAGAGTGATTTTTAGACCAACCTTTCCTGAAGCTTCCTGAAGCATGTGTAGCATAGTTTGTGCTTCTCGCGTTTTGTCTGTTATTAAGACAATGTCGTCGGCGAAACAATTTAACTTTTCACCGTCAGTGTTAAGTTCCATTCTTTCCCAGTTTATTGATTTCAGAATACTTTCTAGAAGTATTACAAAAAGCTTGGGTGAGAGCGTATCACCCTGCCCCACTCCTCTTTCGATTCGAAATTTGATGGTGAATTGATTTGTTTGTGTGATATACCCATTCATAAATATCTGAAACTAAAGCTTATTAATCCAGAATAGTAACAAGTAATGTTGTTGTTCTCGTTACTACTTTTCTGCGCAAGTAATAATTATTATGCAGAAAAATAAAAACTCATATAATTTAAGAACTATTTTTGCTTTGCCTTGATGACTGTAAATATAATAAATTAAAAGTTTACCATCATATCTTACCCTGGTGTACTAAATAAGCAATTAAGTACCTGTACCCAGTCAACTGTTTCAGCTTAATTTTACTGATGTAGATTAATTAAAAAATATTTTTTCCTTATATGGTTTTACCGGTAAAAGCAAAAGTGGGAAATATTTGCAGGAATGTTAGCTTTAATTATGAAGGTAATATAATGCTTCACTGGTATCGAATTATACCTATGTACGCGGGAATTCTCTTCGCAATATATGCTTAATCGTAAATATATCGGAATTTATGATGTATATCGTCCTTTCTAATTCAGATGCTTCTGATATTGAATATTTTATTCAACATAGAATAATTTAAAATTCTTCACTTTATTGCAAAATAAAACAAATTTTTTACATGTTATGATATGGTTAAACGGGATCACTTCGCTCTTTTCTGTAAAAGGATATTGTACGACCTAGGGGAAATTTCTCAAGAATATTGGCAAAACTTCGCCGTTAAAATGTGATAGAATGAAACAATATTAAATTTCTCTTAGCGTCAGTTAAAATATAATCTATGGATGTGCAACAGTTATTTCTATGTAAGTAATGAAAAAAAAAACAATGAAAATGTATAAAAACATACAAGGCTAATGCATTTGTCAATAATACTCATCACTAACACTATCTCGGGGAAGTCTTGAAGAGTACAAGAGTACAGATTAGAGTTAAAACTAAGGTAGTATTACAAATACCTACTTTTAGTTAAACCTTCTACGGTCAAAACAATTTGTACCATATTTGTGATACAAAAAATAAAATTTCTATCAGATGACTAGCTGTACTGCTCAGATGATGTCGACTTCTTGTTCTTGTATATTTATATATATATATATATATATATATATATATATATATATATATATATATATATAAATGTATATATATATATATATATATATATATATATATATATATATATATTATATATATATAATATATATATTTATATATATATATATATATATATATATATATATATATATATATATAATATATATATAAATAAATATATATAGTATAAATAAATATATATATATATATATATATATATATATATATATATATGTATATACATATATTACATATATATAATCGGCGGCATTCTAATAAGTCGGGTGTATCGTCTTAGCTGCGATAAACTTTTCTTTTGTCTAAGTCTAATAGACTTTTTATGTCCGAGACAGAGAGCCAACTATAATTTCCAGTAGCAAGCAATCATCTAAATAATTTGAAAAAAACGCTTGTTCAGAATCGCTAAATATTGAAAATATTAGTGCGTTCAAACTTCAAATATTACATTTAAAATTGTTCAAAAAATGTTTAAAAGAACACACTGACAAAAGCAAAAATAGTATTTTTCATATGCCATGGAACAATGATGATTATTTCGTTTTATGATATAATATACATAATATTTAAATATTAATGAACTTAATAGTTGCCATTATTTTTGCTTTCTCATCTGAGAGCATTCAGAGCTTAACGAATAGAAATATACAGAATACTTTAGTAAAACCTAGGCAGAAAACTTCTAATTTATTTAATATTTGTAAAATATTCTTGTAAATGTCTCTAAATGTTTTTCTATGTTAAACATTATGTCAATGTCAAAGCTAATTTTTTTTTAACTTGCAATAATGTCAAAAAATTTTATTATGTATATAATAATGGAAGCCAAAAAGCGTTTTGCGGGATTTTTAAATCCTCAGACGAAGAAAATGGTGCTTAATTTAATAAGCTACGTTGAAAAGGAGCAAAGAAAACCTACCAAAGACAGTAGGTTAATGAATCCGAAGTCCATCCAGAAATAAGTATCGGAAGCTTTAAATTTAAGTATTAGAACCATACAAAGGATTGTTAATGAAGATCGCAGCGGTATAACTGCGAAAAAATGTGAAAAAAGGAAAAAGAAAAGGCAAAAAATGAAGGATGTAAGCGAATTCGTGAAATGGATGTGAGAAATTTGATTTATGACATGTATAAATCTAACATGAACATAACTCTTTACGACTTTAAAAGATACTTTACGAGATAGAAAGATTTTAGAAATTCGACTAAAGTCTTTGTCAAAATTAATGAAACATTTGAGATTTCGATATAAAAAAGATTGCAACCGAAGATATTTGTGTGAATTCCCCAATATTGCCAGTCAACAAGGAACATTTTTAAGGAAGTATGTTGAAAATTTAAATTCACAGTTTAGAAAACTATTTTTTTTGGATGAAACCTGGGTTTCATGGGATAATTCGGCTAAATTAGTAAAAAGGAAGAAGGGGTAGAGTTCTGGAAAGGGGATTATTATTTTGTATGCTGATTCATACACCGATTTGTACCTGGGGCCAGTTTAATATTTTCAACTATATCGAAAAGCACTGATTACCACGACAGCATGAATAATGAAACACTCGAAAAGTGGCTAAAAGAAATGCTTATTCCAAATTTAAATCAACCCTCATTAATCGTTTTAGACAATGCTTCATATCATTCTAAAATTTTGAATATACAACCAAATTCATCGTAGAAAAAAAAATGAAATATTTCAATAGTTAGTAGAGCAAAATCAAAACCCTTCTTCAAATTTATTAAAAACAGGATTACTCTTATGGTAATGGCAAAGACTTTTAGAAAACCTAAAATATACGCGGTTGATGAAATTCTAAGGGAATAGGGTTATGAGGTTTTACGTTAGCCACTTGCCAATTTAATGCCATAGAATTAATATGGGCAGACGCGAAATCCTATTATGAAAAGCATATTACTGAAGGACCTACATCTGATGAACCTGAAATGGTATGGCAAGACTCTAGACCATATCACCGAAGAGTACTGGAAAAAAGTAGTAGAGATATAGAAAAAAAAACCCTGTAGTTATCTTAGTATCTAAAGATGACAGCGATACCTCTGATGACTCAGATAGCGAATTTGAACTTTCTGAACTTTCTTAATATTAATTTTTTAATTTTATTATTGTTTTTAGTGTAACATTATCGCTGCTTTTTGTTTTAACAACCGTTTATTCAATTTTTCTGTTTAAATTTAATGCTCTTCCTGGATGGATTTTTAAGTTACCGCCTTCTAAAGGTATTCTTTGCTTCTCTTTAGAGTAGCTTAATAAATTAAGCACCGTTTTTGAAGTAAGTTGTTACCTACATACCTATATGTAATAAATGCATA
>CM032446.1:142488035-142503035 GCA_019049505.1 Pachyrhynchus sulphureomaculatus
GATTTTCACGCCATTGTCGGTAGGCAAGATCTTTGCATTTTCGGTCAAACCAAGGCTTGCCGTTGGAGGGGCATTTCTTCGAAAAAGGTATGTAAGCTTCCATATCAGCCAAAATGACATCGGAGACCTCCCTGGCGCAGGCAGATAGGTTGTCGGATCGAAAACAAATGTCTATCCAAGGGAAAGTTCGAAAATATGCCATGAGATCTTCCCATTTAGCGGATTTGTAGTGCCAAATCTTGCGCGGCTTAGGCGCCTCTCTGTCACTGATTGGCAGGATACTCGATGTCGAAAGCAGTTTATGGTCGGAAGAACCCAACGGCGGATTTACGGTGAGCGTGTAAATCTCCGGATTGGTGGTTAAAAACAGATTAAGAAGACTGGCAAACTCCCCGTCTCGATCAGGGATTCGTGTTGGTTCGTCAATAAGCTGAGTTAGGCCACAACTGATTGAGAATGTTTCAACTTCACGACCTTGTTCGTCGGTAGTATTTGAATATTTAACCAGTTGATATTGTGGACATTAAAGTCGCCCAGGATGGCAATTTCAGCACTTGGATAGTTAGTTTGTAAATTATCGATGGTGTCTGCAAGAGAAGCGAAAAGTTGGTATCACTTGGTGGTCGATAGAGGATACAGATGAACCTTGTGGTTTGTTGAGTCGTTATTTTTAACCACATAACATTAAAGCTTGGGGACTCCAGTGCCTCTTTTCGTTGGCAAGAGAGGTCGCTTCTGACAAAAAGACAGATTCCAAAGTTACGCCTAAATCGGGAATGTATGTATATATATATATATATATATATATATATATATATATATATATATATATATATATATATATATATATATATATATTTATTAATTTAAACTCCCACACCCACACACCCACAAACACACACACCGCTGGCTATGTTTTGGTTAGTCGACGAACGTTATAAGTTACTCATTACGTCTATTACACTGGTCAAAACAAGTCTTGTTTCCTTTATTTTTTTTTTCTGTTATTGGGTATTTCTATGGCCCTGACTATGAAAAAAAATGCAGTTTTATTATTTTGCCAAAAAAATACAAAAAATAATACATTATGTTAACAAAATTTCTATTGAACACTAGCAAATGATCTTTTATAAGATTTCCTTGAATGAACGACTTTAGATAGATCTCGTTGCAAACTCCAGCAGTAATCTACCATCATATGTAAGTCCCACCGCCCCTGATAACGCTCTTCCATTGTCCGAAGATCCTGATGAAATCTTTCACCCTCCTCCTCACTAAAATCACCCAGATTTTGTGGAAATCTGTCTAAATGCGAGTGCAGGAAGTGGATTTTTATGCTCATGTTGCACCCTAGCTCTTGCAAGTTCGATAGCATGCACTCAACAAGCTCGACATGGTCGTCAGATTTCTTTTTGCCTAAGAAGCTACTCATAACCAAAACAAATGAATTCCAAGCTTTGGATTCGACTTCAGTCATTGATTTGACAAAATTAGGATCTTTCACGAGTTGCCTAATCTGTGGCCCATCAAAAATACCAGCTTTCAATTTTTCTGAACTTAATCCTGGAAACTTGCGTGAAAGAAAATTAAAACATTCGCCACTTTTGTCAAGCACCTTCACAAACTGTTTCATTATGCCGAGTTTATTATGAATTGGTGGAAGTATGATGCGGTCTCGGCTAACTAAAGGGACGTTTATAACATTTTTTCTACCAACTTTTAGCTCTTCCCGCACTGGCCAAACTTTTTGTGACCAATGGTGTTGTTTGTCACGACTATCCCAGAGACACATGAAACAAGGGAACTTTGTGTACCCCCTTGTTGACCTATAAAAAAGTTAACCATTTTCAGATCGACACAAATGACCCATTTGTGGTCCTGATACTTAATTTTTTCCATAACCTTAGAAACATTTACGTATTCTTCTTTTAAAGTTGTTGAATGTGTAATAGGTATAGATCCGTACTCGTTACCGTTATGAAGCAAAACACACTTTAAACTTCTTTTGCTGCTGTCTATAAAAAGACGCCAATCACTAGGTTCGTACTGTTCCCATCTGTTGCAAAATACCACCAATATCGTTACAAAAAACTAAATTCTTCTCTTGAGAAAAATACGGTAACAGATTTTTTTCTCGGGTACGATAAAATGTAATGTTGGTTTCCGGAGTAAGCAAATTTTTTTCTTTTAAACGCGATGCTAAAATTTCAGAAGCTTCTTTTGGTAAGTTCAGATCTCTTACTAAGTCATTTAGTTCTTTCTGATTAAATGGTTGAGGTTCTGAAAGGCTACATTTGTAGTCTGAATCAGAGTCTTCACTTGATGTATTTCGTTTGGGTTCACAGAGATTTGGGATCATCAGAAGATTTAGATGTGCTGGGTTGTACCTCTTGTGATTTTAATTGAGGTCGTTGAGCAGAAGATAAGTTAGGATATGACCACTTACTTCGATTTCCAGGGTTAATTCCGTTTATTTTCACAACGCAGAAGTAGCAATCGTCATGATGGTTTCGAGGTTCTCGCCAAATCATGGGTGTTACGAACATTATTGCATCTTTTTTTCCACTGGAACATAACCGTAGACATACCACACATTTCTGGCATACATTATGAGGAACCCATGGCTTGTCCTGATTACACAATTTTATTTTAAAGTATTGATGATACGCAGTTTTCACAAAGTCCGATATAGGTTTTCGATATTTTGCAAATATATATTCACCACAAATGTAGCAAAAACAATCGGGATTAAGCACACATCTTCTTGACGAAGCCATATCTAAAACAACAACAAAATATATTTTAGTGTCCAATAAAAAACGAAAATCTAAGTAAAAATAATAAATGAGGGTAGTTAGCTATAACTCAAAAACAAAAGCTGTTAGAGAAAAAATTGTTGCCATATTTAAAAAATATGCGTCAATTTGAGATAGAAACAAAAAAAAATCACAGGAAACAAGCAATTTTCTTTTTTTTGTTGACCAGTGTTATTATCGCAAAGGTAATAGTTTCGTTTTAATAGATATTTTACAAAATGGAGCGTCATAATAATAAGCGTAAACGTGTTGTCATTACCTTAAAAGAGAAACTTAAGCAATTCAACGTTGGTGAACTTCTTAAAAATATAGCGAAGGATTTAGGTGTAGCCGTGAGTACTGTTTCAGAGTGGAGAAAAAATCGCGAAAAACTTGAAAAATGGTGTAGTGTTTTGTCATCGCCCACACAGGCACGAAAAAGTATGAAAAGCGGTGAATACCAAAAAGTGGATGATTCTTTATTTCTGTGGTTTGCACAGAATCGAGAACGTGGAATATCAATTTTAGGAACAATTTTAAAACATAAGGCAGTGAGTTTAAGGAAGAGTTGCCGGTTATCGAAGCGCCTGTAAATTTTTCTGCAAATGATGGATGGCTAGACATGGTGTACATCAACTGAAAGTTTACGGAGAAAGATTGTCGGCTGATGTATCTGCTGCAAAAAAATTTGCAGAGAATTTTGCAGCTTGTGAAAGAACATGGTTAACAACAGACCAAATATATAATTGTGATGAAACAGGCTTGAACTACAAAATGGTTAACATACCTTAGCTTCAAAAACGGAAGCTGTAGCACCTGGTTACAAACGTAGCAAAGAATGTATTACTGTTCTTGCATGCAGTAATGCTTCTGGAAGACACAAACTCCCATTATTATGTATTAGTAAGTCAGCAAATCCACGAACCTTTAAGAATATTCGTCGCAATGCTTTTCCTGTTTTGTATAAAAATCAAAACAATTCCTGGATAAACGCGACTCTATTTAAAGACTGGTTTTTGGGAGATTTTGTTCCCAAAGTTGTTAAAAGAACATGGATATCGTAGAAAATGTATTCTGTTACTAGATAACGCCCCCACTCAACCAACTACGGAGCAACTTCAAAGTGGGGAAATAAAAGCAATGTTTTTGCCTCCTGGTGTAACTTCTCTCATTCAGTCTATGGATCAGGTTGTACTGGAAAATTTAAAACGCAATTACAGGCCTTTGTTATTGGAGCATATTTTAGAAGAAGTAGATGAAGGTGGCAATCTTACTGATTGTCTAAAAAAGAGATAAATTTGAAAAATGTTATATATTGGATAGCTTCAGCCTGGAATCAAGTAAAGAGTAGTACCTGGAAAAATCTCGGTCAAAATTAATTCCACAAGAGGAGAGACATTACTCAGAGGCAGAAACAAAAGATAATGAAAGTTTACATCAAATTATTATAAGAATATCAGGATGTGAAAGTGTCACGGAAACCGATTTTTGTGAATGGTTAAACAGTGATAGTGTGGAAGATGAAATAACTGACCAAGAATTAATTAAAAGTATATGCAAAAATGCTAATAAAATAGACAGTGTTGACGATGTTGATAACGAAGTAGAAGCCACTGACAATATTCCAGTAAAAATGTCACATTCAGAAGGACTAGAGGCCCTAGAAAAAGCGTTAATTTATGTAGAACAACAAGAAAATGCAACCGCCGCGGACGTTTTGCTTATCAAACGTTGGAGAGACATTGCAGCCAAAAAGAGAACTAACGCAAAACGAGTGCAGTTAAAAATTACCTCATTTTTAAGACATTAAAGTTAAGAATGAAACTGTTTTATTTTCGATTTTCCGTACATATACATAAAATAAGTAAACTAATTGTTCTATTTTTTGTTTTAATAAATACCTATGTACGTAAAAGCATATCGTATAATTGCTTTTAAGCCAATCTGCAATGTTGTATTCATTCTAAGCTTCAATTTTATAAAAAAATTCGGATTAACCGAAATTTCGATTATCTGAAATCACTTTGGTCCATATTATTTCGGATAATCGAGATTCTACTGTATATGTATATATATATATATATATATATATATATATATATATATATATATATATGTATATATATATATATATATATATATATATATATATATATATATATATATATATATATATATATATATATATATATATATATATATATAGATATATATATATATATATATATATATATATATATATATATATATATATATATATATATATATATATATATATATATTCGCACCATTTTCTTCTTCTCATTAACATTAATACCAGAATTAAAATATTTTTACGTCAAAGATTACAATATAAATTAAGAGTTAGGGTTAGTATATAACAATTTTATTACAAATGAAAATTATTTCATAATATTCTGATTATTCATCGAAGAGTGATCGAAAGTGTAAAATAGTCACAGGATTGGATTTCATAAAAAAGATCATCTTTGGTATCTTAATCATATACACGTATATTATCAGTGCATTGCTAATACAGCAATATAGGTTTTTAGTAGAGAATTTGTACTTCTGGCCCAATTGAAAATGTATAATAAAAACTTTCCTCTTTTAATGTTCTAACTATAAAATATTGTTTTAACTGTGTAATTTATTAATAGTACGTGAATTCATTCCGAAAAAAATCAACAATTAAAAATTTACCGTTTTTTTTAAGGCAAAAATAATTAATCAATTAATTAATTAATTTCGTAAAAAGCGCAAAGGCAGTAGTTATTAATTAAATTTATTTATTGAATTGCTGTGTTTTACTGTACGTCGTTGTTCTATTACGTTATTTGCAGTTTAAAATGTAGGTTAAACAAAATAGTATTATTAGAAACCTAGCAGTTGTCTTCCTCTTCTTGAATTTAAGAACATGTCTTGGTATTGGGTACAAGACATGTATTCTTGCCGATTGTATTTTATGTTTTAAGTTTTTAGGCAAATAAAAGCAAATTTAACTAGAGAGTATAGAGATAGATTGGCATATTAATTTTTTAGTAGCTCGAAATATATCAGTCATTTTAAGCATCTTAAGTATTTAATTCGTCCAGCAATTAACAATGATTTTTAAAAGCTTAACCAAGTAATATTGTTGTTGCGGGAACAATCTTCAGTAGGAGGTTCAGAACCAGGAGCAGCAGTAAGGTTCTTAATAGCGCTGATACGTAGTACATTGTCATATTACGTCATTTGCAGATTATAATGCAGGCTAGATAAAATAGTAGTTTATTAGACACCTAGCATTTATCCGCCGCTTCGGTCACTTGAATTTAAGAACATGGCTTGGTATTGGGATATAAAACATGTAATTATGTCGATTGTATTTTATGTTTTAACTCTTTAAGTTAATACTAAAAGAGGAAACTAGCAAGTATAGAGACACACTGACAAAGATAAAAAATTATAAAAACTAAAATATAAGTCATAACTACTTATTCTGCAGCTAATGGTATTTAGAAAGCTATAAGCAAGCCAAAAAACTTGTTTAAAGTTTCATGCCACATAAGTCATAGATAGTCGTAATCTGGGAGATTTTTACTGAAGTTAACCTTGGTGGTATGTATTCCACATTTTTACATATAAATAAGTAATACTGAAAATTTAAATTAACCTCAGATAGACACAAGAAAATACAGGTTTATTTATTTGAATATCAGTTAGTAAACATAGAAGGGAGGCTTTTTTTATGTACAGATAAGTCCTGTCGTGTGATTTCAATCACGACATGACCAAAATTGTAACAGTTGACAATTTTATGA
This sequence comes from Pachyrhynchus sulphureomaculatus, assembly GCA_019049505.1. Lineage (NCBI taxonomy): Eukaryota > Metazoa > Arthropoda > Insecta > Coleoptera > Curculionidae > Pachyrhynchus > Pachyrhynchus sulphureomaculatus. The sequence continues at coordinate 142,494,634 of CM032446.1, forward strand.
TGTTACTGTAAATGAATCATAAATGCATCTAAATATATTAGACATAACATGAAGTGGACATTTCTAGGTTACGGTCACTGATCAATTTAAAAAAATTGTTATCATTTACTAATCTGTTAACGAAAAAAGTTAAAATTTATTTTCCATTTAATAAATATAGCAGGATATATTTAAACATAAATAAAATCACTGAATAATAAGTTCTCTGATATATTTTGGCCTATATGGTACTGAAACATATTTGGTCTTATTATGCTCATGAGTGAAGAATATTTATGTTTATTTAATAGTGTAGATCTCACGTTAGTCTATATGGCATTAGACGACTTAAAAAATATTTTAAGAAGTTCGAAGAATAAAATCCTCGAACGTGAAAAAAGTGAAGTTTACGAGAGAATGACTGTAACAAGAAACATGTTGAGTAAACAAAAATGTCGATTCAAACAAGATTTGAAGAATTTATTTAAGCTACGATAGATCACAAAAAAATCAAATATTGGCGAAGATATAATCATGCAGTCAAATTAGATAATTTAAGGTTAGTAAAAAGTATACCTAATAAGAAATTATTAAACGCATACGAAAGTTCTGAAATTAGAAGATGCAAAAATCGCTCTCTAAAAGGTATGAGAACTTATTCCTTATAGTTTTCTGTACTCGACAGAAACTAAGACACAATCTATGATTCATCGATTCCATTCAAGTAAATCACAAATTTACTTTAAATAGCCTAGTTTTTAAATAAGACCGTAAAACAGTGCCCTAAGAATACTATTTGTCAATCGTGCCGTTCGAATTCTACGTTAAACTGTTGGTCCTATCTGGTTGATATTACCAAGACGCCAAATGGGATTAGTAAAGGGGATTTGCATAACTATAAGCCTCCCTAAAACTATACAAGTACATATTAGGGGATACATGCAAAATCAATCATCTAATTTTAAACCTAAACTATGTTACCCGGTTTGTAAAAATAGTAAAAGCACAATCATAAGTAGGTAAGAAGAATTGATAGTAACATAAGTCTCGACTAACCACGAAAGAAGGAATGATCGACCTTCACATATTTAAAATTCTATCGAAACATTCCTTCTAATTAAATGTTAAACATATAGTATTTTATTTGCCTTCTACAAATTAAAATAAATGGGTTCTTTTGACGTATTTTGTTAAGATTTGATCTTTAAGAGCAAGTTTGTGCCAATTAAAATTACAAATATTAAGTTTCTAAAAGCTATGCTTAATTAGGTTAGGTTCATTGCTAAAATGTAATTTGTGGAAGGTAGCCACACTCAATTATTATAACATAACTACAAGTATTTTGTCATAAAATTATATTTCAGTATATATATTTACTTACTCACATACTTAATCCTTATGCCTTTCTATTCCTTTAGGGGTGTAAAGCCCGTGAAGTTGGATTCCGTTCGTATCTCCCATTATTATTATCTTATTGTTTGTATTGTATATCTCTTCTCTCAATCTTACATTGTCTTTCGGTCCATAGCACACAATGAAAGTGCAGTCTTCGTCCGCTCCATCTTATTTTATTGCTATCGAGAGTATTCTTCCTCTTCCCTTTTACATTCTTCATCTTCTCTTCCTTGACCACCATTGCCACTCCTGCCCCTTCATTGTCCTCCTCTTTTACTCCTGACCAGTACATCCAATATCCATTAGGTAATCTTTTGCATCCATTCCCTTTCTTTTTTGTTTCTGTGGTTTCTACATAGTGCATTTGTATTTTTTCCAGTTCTTCTGTCAGTTCATTGTCTTTTCCGTTTATGCCCCTAACATTCCATGTTCCCAGTCTAATCTCTTTTCCATTTATACCCCTAAAGTTCTCAATTTACTAACTCCGTAATTAATTCTTTCTTCCTATCCATTTCTTTGATTACTTTTTTATTTATATTCCTTTCATTAGTCTTCTCTTCTATATCCTTTGTCTTTGCCAGGGTCGTCCTCGATCTACCTATCTCTCTCCATTTACTCAGTTTTTTGGCTTGATGATGTTCGTAGTGTTCTTTGTTTGTTCCTTCGGTTTTTCTTAATCAATGTCCCATTTATATTTTCTTCCCTCGATTAAGACTTTCTGATATCCTATTTTCACTCTCTTTCCATTCTTTCTCTCGTTCTCTGCTATATGCTTCAATTTCTTTTGAATTTCCCGTTCACCTTTTGTTAAATCGTTGTTTATGTAAACTCTCTCTCTGTCTCTCTCCAATTTCTCAGTTTGTTTTTATTTTTCATCACAACTTCCTTATCTCCTGAGTTTCCAAGTTCTATCTTGTATATAGTCTCTCCCATTTTTATCGCATCCTTAATCTGTACCTTCGTGTCCATACTTCTTTCCATAAAATGTTCTACATCCATTTTCAGATCTGGTTGACTATTCGCTTTAAATCTCATTACCGATATTGCAATATTATTCTTTACGTTTTCTGTTTCCAGCCCACTCATCCTTGAATCCATATTTTTCATGTTTTCTCTAGTTGTCTTATTTTCCTCTTTTAATACTTCAGTCTCCTTTCTTAGTTCTTTCACCTCATGTTGGTATCTCTTCTGATCCTGTTTCATTTCCTTTATATCTAACATTAAGTCTCTGATCATTTCTGTTAAGTTATCCATCTTATCTTCTCCTTCATTTTTCTCTTTCTGTGGGGTTCCTATCAGCTTTTTACTCCTCTTGTATATTCCCATTGGCTCTTCCCTTTTCTCGACTCTTCCTCTTTTCGAGTCTCCTCATGTATAATCATCGTTATCCATTGTTATTTCTGTTGAAACTTATGTTATCAAAACTTTTCGTATGCTCCTCGTATATTTTATTTTCAAATCCGAGAGAAGAGGAGAAAGACAAAAAATTGTGGTTTTTACCGTTTTATCACCGTATACACAGTAAACAAAACAATCAAGGTCGCCGCTCAACGCTTCTCTAGCTTCATACAATTTCCCAGAATTATTCTCATAGACTTTTAAAATGTTTTTTTTTAAACTTATTGTTTTAATTCTAACATTACACTCTACTTTTTTTCTAGTCCCTCTCGTTTGCAATCGACCAAAACAATTAAATAATTCAATATATCGAAACACTACCGTAATAATGCTCGTTGAACAAGTTGACCACTGCCGGGCGTTCAACTTCTATGTGTACACTTCGCGAACTCAACAACAACAATTTAATAAGGAATTATTAAAATTTTACTAGGTCGAAATATAGTAAAGTAATTTTAAGCATATTAAGTATTTAATTCGTCTAGCAATTAACAATGCTTAATAAAAGCTTAATAGCAGCAGATAGTCTAGAACTAGAGGCACCAATAAAGCTTCTCTTTAGGAGAGAGTTAAGGCTCAACGGATATTATATGGATCTTTGAGTACTTCTTTGTGATATAGAGACCCTCATCTACTTATAAAATACTACAAATATTTACTATTATATATGATAAGATATTAGCTAGGTAAAGTGCAAGAAGTTATGCAGCACATGCAAAACTTTTTATTCACAGTTTTTCAGAACTCTAGTTTTGATTAAGAGTTGTTACATTGACAAAAAAAATTTGACTTGAAAAGGTTTCTAAAGAAAAACAATCAAAAACACAGAATTGATATTTTTGTGGCAACATAAACAAAGACCAATTACAAGTAAAAACTCTAATAATATTTTCACACAAGAAGCATAATTTTTTGGTTCTAAAAAAAGACAAAAATGATCAAATCAGAACTCAAATATATCAATAGCTACAACTTCTAAACAAAAACGTTATTGGAATTTTTGACTTGCATCTTTCCTATCTGCAAAATGTCGTTCGCCCTTCTTGTCTGTAATCATCCTCCGCATCTTTAATGTGCTCTAGGCCTCCATTAAACCATACGGCATGTCCATCTGTTATCATTCATACTTGCGATATACCCTGCCCAATTCTACCTTAATATACATATTCGCTGTAGTACATCTGTCACTTTTGATCTTCTTCGTATCTCAAGGTTAGGGATAAGATCTTGAAGTCTAATATTTAGCATTCTCCTCTCCATTGCTTTTTGAGTTACCTGGAGTTTATATATTATACTTTTATTTAAAGCCCACGTTTCAGTGCCATATGTTAATACCGGCAGTACCTACTGATCGAACACGCGTTTATTGGATTTCCAATTTAAATGTGGACCAAGCTAACAAGCCTCTTCTATCCAAGTCAGCCAATAAATTACTTTTTGATATTTCAATTTTTTTGTCCTAAATAAACAAATGTTTGTACCTTTCCTATTCTTTCACCTTCAAGTAATAATTCCTGGCTGTCATCTTTAGTTTCGTTGTTCAAATATTTGGTTTTGGTAAAGTTTATTTTTACACCTATTTCTTGAGACTTGAGACTTCCATCAGCATTTTTTTGTAATTCTTGTTTTGTGTTGGCGATTGACGTCATCTGTGAACCTTAAGTGATCGTTTACCATCTATTAGTATTCCTTTATTGTCCCACTTTAGCGATTTGAACATGTCTTCTAGAGTCAACGTAAACAGCTTTGGGGATATTCAGTAGCCTTGTTTAATTCCTTTTTTAATTTTGATTTTATTTGTTTTTTCTTCAAACATTATTTGTGATGTGGCATTTTTATATATGTGTTCAAGAAGAGTTGTGTATCTTTCGTCTACTTTGCTATTACTTAAAGACTGCCCATATCTCTACCGAATCAAATGCTTTTTCGTAATCAACCATTGCTAACCACAAGGTCAGCGTATATTCATTCGCTACTAGTAATCTAATTGTTTGAAGATGATCCAAAGTGCTGTATCCCCGTCTAAATCCAGGTTGTTCACATGGTTCACAACTGTCTAATTTCTCGTATAATCTATATGTTATGATATTAGTGAGAATTTTGTATAGTACCGATAACATACTTTCTATTAAGACACCTGTTAAATAGAGCTTGAAGAGATTGTATTATCAATCCTGCTCCATACCTTATCATTTCTATAGTTATTTCATCGTCCCATGGTTCTTTGTTGTTGTGCATATGTTGTATGGCGTTTGTTATTTCATCCGTTGTTATATCGAGAATTTCTTCAGATCCCGCATTTCTTACTATCACTCTATTTCCTTCTTTCCCGGGCGGTGACGATATTTTCGTATCATACAGTATTTGATAATATTTTTCTGTAGCTTCCTTGATCTCTTGGACTTGTGCGATCTCTTGGTTACCGTTATTTATAAGTTTTATTATTTGATGTCTCCCTTCACTCATTCGTTTGTTTAGGTGTTTAAAACTTTTTCCCTCTTTCAGAGTTTCTTCTCTTTTCCCGTTTCTGTACTGTCTGACGTCTTCTCTGATCTTTTTCTTTCTTATTTTGTCTATTACCAATTCTGCCAAGTCTAATCTGCCATTTGTAGGATCTTTTCTTAATAGTGTTCTCTGTTTCATTGGATTTTGTGTCGCCTTACTTAATTTTTGTGTTTTTCTTTTTTTCCATGTTACTATTTGTTTTGTAGTCATAAGTAGTATGCGTTATCAATCCACGCCTCTCCTGCTTTGGATTTATCCTGATTTTTGCTCTGAACATCCGATGGTCACTACCAATGCTTATCGCATTCAGGACTGTCGTGTCGATTAAAATATTCTTGTCATTTGATACAATATTATCAGTTTCGTTTCTTGTAATCCCATCTGGGCTTTGCTATGTCTATCGTCTATATTCTGGCTTTTGGAAAAATGTTTTCATAACGTACGTAAAGTTATTGGCAAAATTTGATAACATTTCTCCTCTGCTGCCCCTCGTAACCCAACCAAACTTCCCGATACTCTTCCCATTTGTAGTCGCTGGTTTACCTATTTTGGCACTGAAGTTGCCGATTATTATGATATATCTTGTTTTGTGGTGTAGCAGTGCTTTGTTTATATCTTTGTAGAATGTCAAATTCCAGATTATATTGCACCTCCCTCAGTTAGTTCTTCCTGTGTCTTTAAACGTGTTCTATTGTTTTTATTGAGCTGTTCTATTATTTTATCGTAGTTGTTGTTGAAGTCATGATCTCGTAAAATTTGTAACACGTCACTCAACCGTACCCTATCGAATGCTTTTTTTATATCAACTCTGCACAAAAATAGAGGTTTATTGGATTCCAATGATTTTTCAGTCAATTGTCGAATTGTAAAATGTAACATCCACTGTCGATCTATTTTCTCTAAATCCTTGTTGTTCCTCGCTTATTTGGATCTTTTTTTGTTATTTATGCAGTCATGATCTTGATTAGGAATTTACTAGTGCTATTTAGCAGGATAATGGTTCTATAATTATCGGGGTCGTTTTTATTCCGTTTTTTGAATTCTAGGCACGTAATACTGTTCCTCCAGTCTTCAGGAATTTTCTGGCTTAGGATTATCTTTTAAGTTGTCAAGTCTTTTTCTATTCCAATACCTCCACACTTGAGCATTTCGTTGGTGACATTATCGGAACAAGGGGTTTTCGGTTCTTTAGTTTTTCCAGCGCTTAAAGACTATATAATATATATATATATATATATATATATATATATATATATATATATATATATATATATATATATGTATATATATATATATATATATATATATATATATATATATATATATATATATGTATATAAATATATATAAATAAATATAAATATATATATTTATATATATATATATATATATATATATATATATATATATATATATATTTATATATATATATATATATATATATATGTATATATATATATATATATATATATATATATATATATATATATATATATATTATATATATATATATATATATATATATATATATATATAATATATAATATATATATATATATATATATATATATATATATATATATATATATATGGTGGTCTCGTAATAGGAAAGTTTTTTAAATATTTCCGCAACATAATGGAGTGCACATGCCATATTGAAGTGAAATGATGATTTGGAAACAGCTTGTCTATCAACCTTGATAATATGGAAATGGTTGTCTTTAACAGGAAGAAAAAGTCGAATGACTTTAGAACACCAAGGATATTAGGGAAAGCACTAATCTTGGTGTCCCGTATTAAATACTTAAATACCCTAGATCAAAAATTTACTAGGGGTGTCCATTTTGACGATGCCGTAAGGAAGTCGACTACGACATTTTGGGTAATGTGCCACGTAGTGAGAGTTCGCTGGTGACTTAATCCCTGAATCCCTCTACATGGCGGTGGTCATTCCAAAAGTTCGTGATGGTTCATGGGTCTGGCGGCTAGGTGTCGAAAGGACTACGGAGCAATAAATGTTGTGGAAAATACCAGACTCGCTAGCCTCGGCGTTTTAAAAGCAATGAGAACCACGCCAATATCTGCGTGAGATGCCTTGCGCGACCTGTCCAGTTACCCGATTTGGATAAAAAGGAATACGCTATGCCCGTGTATAGTCAGATATGGGATTCTGGATGTTGGAAAGGATTAAGGCATACAAGAATCGTCCCAAAGAGAAGGAGGTTATTCCACAGCTGTCCTTTAGGGCGACGACAACACGATATTGTTTGAGGTGTAATAGGTCTTTCTTTATTACACCAGCCGCTCTCAATGTACGTAACAGCAGATCAACCTCTCCCAGGACGCCCTGGTGTGCTTCATTGAAGGTCGGGATTTGCCAGAGTTGAGTCAGCGGGAGTAAGTGTTTATGGCGAAAATGCAGACATACAAAGAAGCTTTCCTTTGGAAAGGTACACTTAAGTTTCAAGCAGAGGTTTTTGCAATTTTGATGGAGGAGGTAGTCATGTACCGTACAGGCGGCACTCCTGGCAATTGTTAAACCTCAGATAAACTGGAAGGATTAATATGAGACTGCAGAAATGCTCTTTATCAGTTGGCTAGGAGGAAACATGTTGAATTATTATTTCCTTTCCGGAGGTCTGAAACCGCTTTCGGTATATCAAAGAGGCAAGTGGGAGCTGCCCTCAACAAATGGGCCGATCAGTGCTCTCAAGAGTGATAGTATCGTAGCCCAATGTGCAGACAGGCCAAGAACTTTGTATCGTTGGCCGGAGGAGTGCGTATTGAGTGGCTGTTCAATAGAAATAGACATATCCTGGATCCCCTTTAAGGGATTCTCATTGTAGATTGTAGTTATCCCACATTGTTGAGAGTGGAGGACGACCCGACATGTCTGGGATGTCTGAAGTATGAGGAAACTTACTTAGGTATGAGATCTTTGGAGTGACAATGCTCTGAAGAGAGGAGGCCAGCACCCTGAAGTTGGATGATGTTCTGAATTTTATATTTAGGTCTAGGAGGTTTTTCACGACAAACGTGGTAGTTGGGTTGGTTTTGGGAAAGTTTTTTCGGAATTGTCAAAAAGGATCCTTCTGGTCTGTTTATAAGGCGCTACGCCTCCCCAC